>CM053764.1:6135183-6153803 GCA_028658305.1 Pachyuromys duprasi
AAAGCAGATATTAAGACTCACAACCAAGCCTTTGGCAGAGGGCTGGGAATAATATGAAAAAAGGGGGAGTTAGTAAGACTTGGCAAGAACAAGAGCTCCCTAAAAACCAAATAGATCAGGGCACAGGGGTCTTTTAAGAGACTGTTTCTCCAACCTAGAACTCCTGCTCAGATGTGGCCCATGGTAGCTCAGTATCCAACTGGGTACCCTAGTAAGGGCAACAGGGACTATTTCTGTCATGAACTCAATGGCTGGCTCTTTAACCCTCCTCCGCTCCCCCCTTCCCCCCCCGGGAGGAGCAGCCTTGCTAGATCCCAGAAGAGGACATTGCAGCCAGCCCTGAAGAGACAAGATAAGCTAGGGTCAGATGGAAGGGGAGGAGATCTTCCCCCATCAGTGGACTTGGAGGGGGCCAGGGAGGAGATAAGGGAGGGATGGGGAGAGTGGGAGGGAATGAGGGAGGGGGCTACGACTGGGATACAAAGTGCCTAACCTGTGATTAATATAAAAATAAATAAATTACATTAAAAAAAAGAACACTGTGCGCTGGGATGATAGGCTCACCAATATACCTGCCTGGCATTTGTGTGGGTGCTGGGGATCTGAACTCCAGTCTTCACGCCTGCACAGCAAATTCTTCATACACTGAGCCAGCCAGCCCCTACCACTGCCTTCTCATGGGTCAAACTCAAAATTCCCCAAAACTTAAAGCATTGAGGTTCTAATCTGAAATGCCTCTGACAATGACTGAACCTGACTTCAGAGGCCATCAGGGTAGCCTCTAAAGTTTTCTGAATGGTGCCTCTAGGAGATACCGAGAGACAGACACTAAGAAGACACAGGGTGTGCACATGGAGATATCCATGTAAGGACATGACAAAAAGGCTGTCATTAAAAATCAAGGACAGGGTTGGGAGATGGCTCAGGAGGTAAAGGCACTTGATGGCAAGCCTGATGACCTGAGTTGGATTCCTGGTCCCTACATGCAAAAGGTGGAGAACCAACTTGTTCTCTGTTTCTCCTAAGCACACGTTCACACACTCGCACACACCCAACAAATGTAAAAGGCAAACAAGAAGGGATTGTGATGTAACTCCGTGGTAGCTGCTTGTCTAGCATGCTTACAGCTCCAGGGTCCTCCCCCAGCACTACCAGAAAAACAATAAACTGAGAGGGGCTTCAAGAAAAAGCCAAAGCGGAGAACACCTCCATCTGGACAGTCCAACCTCTAAACTGTGGAGCTGCCCACTGCTGTGCCAGCCACCCAGTTTGTGCTATCTTTCTGTGGCAGCCTGAGCAAACACTCATACCCACCCATAATTTCCCCTCGCTTTCCCTCTACTGCCTCTGTATCCAAAGCTGACCTTGAACTCCTGATCCTCCTGCCTCATCTCCTACGTGCCAGGACTCTACAGGTGCATACCACCATGGCAGCCTCAGCAATGCTGTCACTTTCTGCAGGTTACTGATGGCTCCTGTTCTACTCTAACCTCACCTCCACCTGTGTTGTATGCTGCACAACTCTAGGGGGCAGCCAAGCTTCTTTGTTCCTTCCTCCCAGCCCATTCCTGCTGCTAGGGCCACTCTGGCCTTGTGGAAGTTCCAGATATAACTCCTGGCATGCTGCATGGCTTTGTCCCCTTGCTGAAACACTTCTCTCCCACACATCCGGTGGCTCACTTCCTCACCCTGCTGGCTTGGTGTTCAAAAGTTGTCACTCCCTGAGGGAACTTTCCCCCAGTGACTCTATTTAAAATGAGCAGGGTCATTTTCAATGCCAGGGGAGGCTGTTTCATCTTCCTGTAGCACTTCTCTTTCATGTAGAGTTGTTAATGAATTCTGTTGCTTGTATACTGTTTCCATCCCAATCCTCCCTCACCCCCATACCCTATACCCCCACAATCACAGCCCCACACCTCTATCTATGCCATTCATACCCTCTACCTACCCCACACCCCTACCTACCCCACTCACACCCCACCCACCCTTGCTAGATTGTCTGCTTTTCACCATCTCCCCGTGCCTAGGGCAGGGCCTGGCCTTTGGCTGAAGCTCACTAAGCTGACCTTTCATTAATACAGAAAAGAGTAAAGGAACTGAGTTTCATCCAGGTTATCTTTAAGAGCGAATGCTTCTTTTCTTGAAAAAAAAAAAAAATCTCAGAACCAGACCTGTGTGCTCTCTTTGGTAGACATACCAGGGGATTTGTGCACAAAGATTCTGCTGATTTTGTTGGTTTCGTGCCCTTCATTTCCTCCTTTGTTTCTGTTTCTTTTCCTGGGTTGGGCTACATCTGTTAGCTATCTTAATTTTCTTACATGTTATTGAAAAGTATGTCAAGGTTCTTCTGGTCTTCCATGGCTGTTTGCTCTGGCTGCCACAGAGAGATAAGAGAATGACACTGTACAAATCCAGCACCCATCTTGTTAAGTGAACAGATTTCTCTTGTCTCAGGAGTCCCTGAGGGAACTCTGAAGCTCTCTAAGTGTCCCAGGGATCACTGGCTACAGAGGAGGACCTTACGGTCACAGAGCATGGAAAAGCCGTGGGGAAGCAGCTGTGTCTTCTAAGCCAACAATATGTTGGGCCAAAGTTGAAGGGAGTGCTGTAAAATTTGCCTGCCCCAAAGGGCACAGGGAAGGTTTCTGGGTTAACTGCCTGGGTGCCGGCAACAGCGGGAACAGAGTTGGCATTGTCCCACAGGCTGTCTCCTCAGAACAGCACTGCTCTTTCTCCACATGGAAGGCTCCACAAGGCTAAAAGCAAAGCCACACTGAGCCACCTCACTAACATAAGGACTGTATCCCTCCCCCACCCCACCCCCACCCCACTCCCTCAGAGTCGGAACCTGCAGGCTGAAGCCGGGGTCCTTAAGGACTGCAGCTTCTCACACCCATAGACTGCCAAGGTTAGTGAGAAGCCAGGCTGGCTATGGAATACTGTGAAGCTGCTTCACTGCTAGGAAGCAGTCACTAACTCCAACCAGCCCCTCCACGGAGGACTCTGCTAGTCTTTTCACGCACTCTGTCAGCCTCAAGGCTGGATGTGCATCCAGGTGAGGAGACCTGTGTTTTTCCATCAGGCTTTCTTGGCCTCAGACTCCAGGTGGCCTCAAATGACATCACTTTCTTACTTTCTTTGCTTCTTTGTCTTATGCTGGCTGACACTTAGCTTGGCTCCTGAAGACTGGTTGAGACTGGAAAAAAAGATCGAGGGTCTATGAGGAGAAATCTGAGCTTCCAGCCACGGCTTTCCACGTGTTACTGTGCGTCAGAATCAGATATGTAGTGATTACCAAATTGCACCCCCGCTGGAAGGCACCTGTTAAGAGGGAAGCCGCAGGGGCTGCAAGGTGGAGCTCATTTGCAGAATGCTTCTTGGTTTCACATCCTCTGTTTCCTCCTTCGTTTCTATTGCTTTTCTCCAGAACGTCTACACTTCTGCTGTCTGTTGCAATTTTTGAAATGTGAATATGAAGCAATGTTAAAGCATATCTGGGCGTTCTGCTCTTTTCTGGCTGTTTGCTCTCTGGCTGTCGTGGGTGGGGGAGAAGAATTCAGGAAGTTGTGGGCATGGGGTCCACAGCTGTAATCCCACCATTAGGAGGCTGGATCACAAGAAATTCAAGGTTATCTTCCAGTACATATCAAATTTGAAGCTACCATGGGGTAGAGCATTGTCAAAGAAGAAGAGGAGGAGAATGAGGAGGAAAGGAAGGAAGGAAAAGAAGAGAAAAAGAAAAGAAAAAGTAGCTCCACTGTTATGGGCATTAAAAGCTCAACTTCAGCTTTTTATTTTGTAATTAAGTAATGCTGCCCACTCTCCAGATCTTCTGTGTGGGCAAGGACCCCATATCTTTAACACCTATTATGGGTGCTTGGATACAGCCAGACTAGGCACACACTGTGGAACTGGTTTATAGACCCGACTAACAATACTGATGGGTAGCAAACACAATGTGTTACTCTTGTGCTGGGCAGCAGAAAGGAGCCATAGCTGTCAGCCACTTGGGGTAAACAACCATTACTACCTGCGATGTGGTGCCAAACTAGGGGTGTTCAGTAGCTTAGGTGTAAAATACATTTATGACTAATCATCTTCAACTTACAATGAGATTAGGAGGCTATGCCCTACTGTAAATTGAGGTGCCCTGGGACCTCGGTCAGGTCCTGGGATTTGGGTATCACCACATGCTTACCGATCCAGAATGCATAGCCTTGAGCGTGCTATATTTCACAGAGAAATCCGGCACAGCGATAACTGGGCTCTGCTGCTGTAGAAATGATTTCCCTGAGAAAAAACATTCAGCTCAGCTTTTGCTTTTGCTGTCTCCTTCTTGGGCTCTTATCATCACCGCCAGGACATCTGTGCACTTACTTAGCACAGAAACCTTGGGTTCCCTTCCTTGTATGCAGCTGAGGAGAAGGCCAGTGGGGAGAGCATTCGCTGTGTGTAATCTAGCTGAATTGAAGAGCTCCTGGATCTGCTAATAAAGTGAAGAGTCATTAGGGAAGACACTAAACATCGATGTCCAGCCCGGCATCTAGACAAACAGTGCTTACTCAAACGTGAATGTGCACATGTATACCAACATACACAACACAAACACTCACAACAAAAGACCTCATGGTGGCCCAGCAGCTACGGAAGGCCCATGGCAATGGAAAGCACATTCCTTTTCATTTTAGAGAACTCTCTCCTTTCCCGGTACAGGGAGGGAGCCCAAGTGAAAGCAGCCAGATCCCCCTCCTTCTGTCCCCCACATGCCCTCACATACCCATGCCCCCCACACCCATCCCCCTCACCCCCAAGGGGTTTGATCTGCTCTGAGTTACTCATAAAGAAGTAAGGGGTTCAGTGGCAGGAACCACCGTGGCGGGCATGCATGCCGGGCAGCAACACCCTGCCACCAGATGGGCTCCTCCTTTGCCAGGTGCCACCTGCTGCAGCTGCCTAGGAGAAAGTGCTCTGCCAGAGGAGCTGTCTGCACCAGAAGTGATGAAAAGCTGCAGGAGCAAGCACCACATTAGATGGCACTCAGACAAGCCCGCAGGCAAATTGTGGCCCATTCAAGTGCAGGATCTGTGGTCACACTTGCCTGTGGCCTATCTCACAACTAACAAGAGTCAGAACAGCCTGCCAGAGAGCCTTGCTTGTGAGTGCCAGGCTCAGCTGAAATGTGCCCTTTCCTCCCCGCATCTATTCATCCCACAGGCAGCAAGGTCTCACCTCTCAAGGCGGGGCCTTCCCTATAGCCTGTCTACATGCTCAAGAGATTTGCACCTTAGCATCCCCACACCCTTAGCATCATCCCCATTTCCTCCTCTACACTCTCAATCTTGAGCAGGTTCTACCTGTCCTATCCCCTAGCTCCTGGTGACATCTGCTCATGGCCCTGCTCCCCTCTGGCCTTTCAGACAGCGACTCCCATGAAAAAGACGCCTGGATGCTTTGTACTTTGCCTCAGCCCCTGGCCCAGCACACAGCCCCAAGACTGCACAGGTGAGTGTAGAATGACGGACTTCAGCGCCCTTGGGTGTCCTCAGGTAAATGACTCTAAGAAGGTGCTGGCAGGGAGGGTGAGGGCTCTTCTCTTTCGCCTCTTGGCACAAGTGTGAGCAGATCAAATGCCAGCACGGTTTTATCACCAGTGCATACACAGGCAGCTGTCCCTGACCAGGGAGCAGAGGTTCTGCACCTTGAGCCTACTTTCCCCCTCATAGGGGATGGGGAACCTTGGTGGAAACAGAGATGGCATGTGTGGGGCTCACTCCTAGAAACCCAACACACCAAAAGCCAAAGCAGGAGGATTGTTGTGAGTTCAAGGCCAGCCTGGATTATGCGGCAAGATCTTATTTTTTAAAATAAAACATTATTTTATGAAATAAAAATAACTGTTATTATTGGTGACACAAGCTTGTGATCCCAACACTTGGGAGGCAGAGGCAGGGGCATTGCAGCACGTTCTAGGTGAGTCTGGACTACAGACTCAAACAAAAATGGTATGTATGGGGGAGGGGAGGGTTGTGCTGGAACACACCTAAAAATTCAAGTGTTAGAATGCTGAGTCAGAAGGATAAGTTCAAGGACAATTTGAGCCATCTATGGAGACCCTGTCTCCTAAACAATAACTAACCCAAACAAAAAACAACAGAACCAGAGATCACTGGACCCAGAGGTATAGAGCCCAGAGTGCTCAGGGGCCTGAGAATTGAATTCTTCAGCTCCAGGGGGTAACTGATACTGCTGGTCTTGGGACATTACTCTGAGAGACCTGGCTTTGTATTGCAAGGGTGAGGTCTGCTTAAACCCCCAGATTCTATCACTTTGAGGATCTACAGAAGAAAGGTGGCTGTCCCCTCACACTCCCTTCACTATTTGAGCCTGTAACAGCTTTCCCTTGTGCCTCAGCAGATACTCATGGCTGAGTTGAGAGTGCCCCCTTATGGCCTACATGAAAGCCAACCTGCTCTTTAATGAATGTGCCTTTACCCTTAACAAGGTAAGCCAACTGTTAAATTGTGCCCGCCTAACCAAAAAATAAAAATAAAATAAAATAAAAAACCCAGGAAATTGGAGATACTCGCGAGTGGCAATGATCCGGACTGTGCAGAGGAGCGGCTAGGGGCCCATTTGTTGAGTATTGGCTGAAACAGATGGCCTGCTAGACCCACTGGAAATTCAAGCATTATGAACCAAGAGCTTGACACAGTTCCAACAAAGCTGAGCAGATTGCTGCAATCGCTGTCCTTGTATCTCTAACTTTTAGGGCTTGGTTCTCTGTGTTTGCATTCTTGGGGACTTAGCTGCATTATAATTCAGTTTCTGTCTTCTCCTAAGAAAATTGTGTCTTAATCTTTTTAGCAAAAACCTAAAATTAACTTTACCTGGCCAGTATTTAGAAGTCTTCCTTACACCCTGGATATATTAAGCATGGACAAGCACATAGCTGGGTGAGGCCATTATTCCAGGAATCTTCTTGGGGTGTCTGCCCCTAAGCAAGCTCAAACAGTATAACTGATGCAGAGTAAACAGAGACAATTGACAAACCCTGACTGCCCAGGAGGTTACAGATTCAAGGTCTCTTTTTATTGTAGTCTTAGAGCTCTCTGAAAATACAGTTTAAAGATAGAGTACACTCGTACAGGATACACTCCTGATGTCATAAATGTAAATAAGATAGATGGACTAAAATAAAATGTACCTACTTTATAGCATAAATGATGAAACATACAGTACAAGAAGTTAGGTATCAGTATTCGGTATTCATAGAAAGACCGATTCAGATATTTTCTGTTTGTCTGGAGTATTCTCAAACTACAAACACTGCCAGCCTAAAAGTCTGTCATATACTAAATGTGTTTGCTTTCGAGGACACATTCGTTAGAGTCTTTAAATTGGAGTTATAGGGCTAATAATAATAAAATATATTTTCCAATTGTGACTGAACTTGTAACCCTGGACATGTAATGAAAAATCAAAGACATAATCTATACCATTTGGATAATCATTAGTCTGTCCTTGTTCTGTGAAGCCCATATGAATTAAAAAATGCACCTGATTGCTAGTTTGCCGGAGCAGCAGACGTGGCGTGACTGCCAGGAAGCCTGAGCTGCGTGGCTCCCCTGACCATCACGCCAGGCTTACCCCCTCCTCTCCAACTCCTTATATCCTGTCAGCAACTACTAGAGGTGGAGGCCCACCAGGAAGCCCCCCAGAAGGGAAGTCTTGAAGGCTCACTATGTTTCTTCATTCGAATTTTACAGGTATTAAAATCAAGACAGGGCTGGCTCAGTGGGTAAAGCCACCAAGCCTGCCAACCTGAGTTTAATCCCTGGAACCCACAAGGTCATCCTCTGACCTCCACACATATGCTGTGGCATGTGCACAACTCCCCCCCCCCGACAAAAATAAATAAATGTAATTTAAAATTCAAGATGGGTTCAAAGGTCGACTTAAGAAAAAGAAGTAATGAGAGACAGTCTTTACAACACGCTCCCTGTGAGCTGTGCTCCGCACAGAATGTGCTTTACTTCTTCTCAGAGGCCCATTAGGTAGGTATGCAGCAACTGCCCTGCTAGGTTCCAAGTTAAAGAAACCCGAAGTTTAAGAAGTTTGCCAAAGATTGCCCAGATAATAGAGAAGTGACAGGAAGGGTAGGAGAGGGAATGAGGGAAGAAAGGAGAGGAGTGGAAATGTGCATTTGTTATTCATTTATTATTCATTGTTATTTATTACTATTAATTATATTAATATTACTTATTCATAATTATTCATTGTAGCCAACAGGTAGAAGAAACCCGAGCAGCCATTGCTGGTTGAATGGCTAAATGTGAGGTAGTGTTGCATGTGATGAACTACTACTCAACCTTAAAAAGGAAGGAAATTCTGCCACATGGGTGAACCTTGAGGATATCATGTTAAGAGAAATAAGCCAGACACGGAAGGATAAGTACTCCCCTATTCCTGACTACTGAGAGGGATAGAAGGGAATGGTGGCTGCCTGGAGCTATGGCGTTACGGGGACTGAGCAATTACTGTTGGCAGGGAGGGAACGCAAGTCGGCAATGAGGAAAGATTTGTGGAGATGGAGTGTGGCGATGGTTACACAATTATGTGAAACGTAGGTCTAAAAATAGTTAGACTGTAAACTTCATTATGTATATTTCACCATAACGAAACCCACCCACCTACCAACGGACTATAAATTGAGTCACGTGAGGTTTCCCCAGATCCGTCAGCCTTATTCTAGTGTGCACAACTAAAGGGCCCCGGGGAGAGTGGGACTGTAATGCAGCGGTTCTCAACCCTCCTACTGCTGCGGCCCTTTAGTACTCCTCAGAGGTTGTGGTGACCCCCACCATAAAATTATTTCATTACTACCTCATAGCTATAATTTTGCTACTGTTATGAATTGTAATGTACATATGCAGGATAGATATCTCATTGCAAACCCCAAAGGGGTCACAACCTACAGGTTGAGAACTGTTGCTTTGAGAAGCCAGGATCCTGCTGAAAGACTCATTTCAAGAACTCTCAGATGTGCAGGTGGGCCCAGAGGGAAAAGGGGAACACCCCATGAGATATTACCACATCCTGTTTCTGCTCATTGGCTGGCATGAGAGAAACTGACACTGTACCCCAGAGGGGTAGGGAACAGAGGCAGGGGCGAAGAACCTTCACCCAGTCTATGCCTCCCTGGCCTGGCACCCTCCTCCATCAGTCCTTGGGAGAAGAAGCCATTGTGACCACAGAAGACATTTGAAATATCTATAATTAAGAAGAGAGGGAGGATGGGTCTCCTAGGATGAGAACACACAAGGAAAAAATAAATTACATTTCCATGCTCTTCCAGCTTGAGTCCAAGCTGAACAGACGTTATTTTTATCAAATACTTTGTATGCTGTGACATGCTTTGCCAACTTTCTATTATTAGATAAATCAGGGGAAATCTGAGTTTGATTTTCTCAAAGTCACCCTTTCCTCCAAGTTCTGCCTGCTTGGAGCGCAGTGTGATGACTTGGAAGGGGACCTTGACTTATCAATAGAAACACAGGGACATGGCAACCACCAAACATTCACCTTGGTGCCAAAACTTCCTAGAAAGGAGTTCTCCCTCCCTTGAAATGATATCAATCATGGCATCACCTCAGACGCCATCCCTTCAGGACAGGAAAAAGCAGGCATTCTAGAATACTTACAACCAGTGTCCCCACCCCCATTTCCTGTGAGGGAGGGCTTAGTCTGTGCCAGATATACTCTCGTGCATTTCTCCTACAGAATATGGCAACTTGGGAAGGGATTTTTGAGAGATGCCATTCTGTGGGTGGGGTAGCTTGTGGGAGTGCACCTAAAAAGTGCTCTCTTCTGAACAAAACAGCTGAGGTCAAAAGGCCAGGGGGAGGATAAGGGAGACAGAGCCGGGGGTGCCGAATTAATGGGTGGGAATTCCAGAGACAGAGTCAGGAGGCAGAGTAGATGCTAGGCTGTCATTAGGAGGGTCTGGGAAAGAGACAAGAGGATTTTTCAGAAATGCTGTTGGTGTTATGAATGGAATCCACCACCCACCCGGCCCTTTGGCATTTTAAAGAGATTTCAGTAAAGACATAAATTAACTTAAAAACTAGGCTTTGCATGGGAGAGGAGTGCGGGGTAGGGTGGGGAGGGGGGCTGTTGTTTGTTTACTTGTGGCGTCCTTGACTACCAGCAGGCTAGAATTTAATAGGAAGAAGTCTCAGTTGCCCCCATTTCTGCAACTTAGCCTATGGTTAGAATATTTAAGTTAATTTAATTAGTTTGTTTGTTTATTTATTTGGTTTTTCAAGACAGGGTTTCTCTTTGTAGCCCTGGCTGTCCTGGAAGTCACTTTGTAGACCAGGCTGGCCTCAATCTCAAATCTGCCTGCCTCTGCTGGGAACAATGATGGACACCACCACACCAGCTGGTTTGCATATTTTAAACCAATGTCTTCAACTAGGTATTGACCCTAAGTGTTTTTCTGGTTTCTTTTGCCTAGGTGATAGTTATTTTGTTGTTGTTTAATAGTTGGTTTGCAAGATGGTCTCACTGTGTAGCGGAGGCTGGCCTTGAACCCACTACCCTCCTGCTTCAGTCTGTAAGTGCTGGCTTGACAGTAGTAGGGCATCATACCTGAGGGGTTTCTGGTTGTTGCTGTTTTGTATCTGTTTCGTTTCACCAGTATTGAAAATTGTGACGTTAAATTTTAAAAGCCCATGATTCCTTTTCTGTTTCTTGTACTGCCAAACTTGCAATGCAGGGTCCTCATGCCCAGCAGGTCACCCCCTAACCCACGCAATCACGGCTCCTACAGCCGATTGCAAGCGTGCACCTGGCTGCATCTTGACTTACATCACCTACCATCTGGTCATGGCAAACTACAGACGTCAGACCTGTGTTCCTGCCAGCTGGCGGCAATGAGAAGAGCAGAAAAACACCAGAGGAGAAGAGGTTACGAAGAACCACCAGACCAGGGTCAGGGGAATGATGGCATCCAGCAAGGCAAGCTCGGGAGACAGGATGTCAACTGCTGCTTCTGGAAAAGACAACTAGGATGCGAGAAGTTAGGCGGCAGCTGGGCAGCCCCGCGGCTCGGTATGTATGCCTCCATGGAGAAAAGCTGCTCTACAGTGTCCACCAAACGAGGGAGTGCCTGTACCCAGTCTTGGGCCAGGACCACTTGTACCTTAGGACTAGATGGATTAGAAGCAGATGGGGCTTCAGAGAGCTTCTGCCAACATCCAATTAACTTAATTCATCAAATTAGAATGAGGTGATCCCAGACTGCTAGAGCTCCTGGGTGCCTTGCAGAAGCAATGTAAATACTCCCTGGAGAATATAATAACGTCCTATAACATCCAAATCAGCCTCTCATTACTTCTACTAACAACTTTCACATACAATTTCAGCATTCACAAAAATAACCAAGGACACATGGAAATAAAACAGCACGATTCAGCAGAAACAACTATAATTAAGAAAGTCCAGAGAACTACAGTATTTTGGAGTTAGCACAAAAGACTCTAAGATAACTATGATTGTGTTAGTGAGATGGCTCAGTGAGTAAGAATATTTGCCACCAATCCCTGATGACTTAAGTCAATTCCTGGAACCCACATGGTGAAGATAACTGACTCCCTCAAGTTATTCTCTGACCTCCATATGTGCTTAGTGGCATATATGTGCCCGTGCGCAGGTATACACATAAACACTCACACAATAAATAAATGATAACTTCATAAACCAACCAAATGGAACTGAAAAATATAACAGCAAAACCTTAGCTGGGTATGATGGCAGAGGAAGATGGGTCTCTTGTGAGATTAAGGTCAGCCTGGTCTATAGAGCGGAGCGTTTCCACGCCAGCCAGGGCTACATGAAGAGATCCTGTTTCAAAAACAGCAGCAAAACAAAGAAGCTGAACACAGGTGACTGACAGATTAGACACAGCTGAGGGGAGCGTTGGTAAACTAGGGAGGTACAGGTAAGAGGAAAACATCAGGATAAGAACACGAAGGAATAACATGGTGTAAAACTGCTATAGGAAAAATAAGACATGTAAAATGGTGAAAACTGAGATTCTAGCAGGAAGTGAGAGAAAACAAGGACGCAGCAAACATGGCTGATATACTACCAGCAGTGACTAAAGGCATCAAGTGACACATTCTGGAAGCCCAGGCAGCCAGAGGCAGGATGCCTTTTTTAAAAGTCACAGTCAAGTACATTACAGTCAAATAGACAAAATGAAACATAAATAGAAAAAAGAAGTTACAGATAGCCACTTTTGCTTTAACAGATGGAAACCAGGAAAGTAGAATTTGGTGAAATTTAAACAACTCAGGTGACAAAAGAAAGTAGCTATCAACCTAGAATTCTACCCCAGTGAAAATAACCTCTAACAATTAAAAAGAAATTAATACAATTTCAGGGGCTTTTACCAGCACAAAAACTAAAGGGTATTCTTTGCAGGAAAGCAAATGGTTGAAGATACCGGCTTTAGAAATGAGGTAGAGAGATACAACACAACAATGTCTGCTGGGGCCTAAGAAACACAAAAATACAATTTAAAACCATGCGAGCAGAGGCAGGTGGATTGGCTTATGCATCAAAACCCTGTCACAAACAAAGGAAATTTAAAAAGAAGTGAAATAATTAATAAGATGGAAATTTAAAGACAGGAGTGGTGGTTTACGCTTGCAATCCAGCTATTCTGGAGACTAAGGCAGGAGGACCACGAGTTTGACACCAGCTCGGACAATTTAGGAAGACTTGGTCTCAAAGGAGACTAAAGGGCCTCAGGATGTGGCTTAGTGGTCGAGCACTTGCTTAGCATGTGTGAAGCTCTGGGTATAATTTCTAGTACCAAGAGGAAAAGTACATTAGGTTTAAGTCTAGGAGGGTTGGCTATTACATTAATGTAAATGAAATAATTTAATTAAAAGTCAGTTATAGAACTGGTTAAAACTTTATGCACTGTTCATAAAATCTGAAGTTTGTATTAAAATGAAATTTCAGAATGGTAATATAAATGCTAATAAAAATATAATAAAGCTAATAGGACTTGCAGGACTATTGAACAAAATAGATTTTCGGCTAAAAGCAGTATGTAGATAAAGAATACAGAATGGTAAAAAATTTTAATTCCTAAAGGTTATAAAATTTGCATGTATCATATAAAACATCCAAATGTATAAAACGACACTGACAAAAAACCCACATGGAGTGTGCAGATCAGTGAGTGGGGAGAGATATATTATTTGAACAAGCTTAGCAAACATTCTGTGGACCCAAAAATTACAGAATTCATGTTCCTCAATATGCAAGGCATTGTTACCTTACAAGAACACAATAGCACTGACATACCTTTCCTCATTTTCTGGACAGTGTAGCAAGCATCTCTCCTTCCTGAAAGCATAGCCTTGGAGCACCTTCAGTCCACATACTTGAATGAAGATAGCATGGAGCCAATCTTCCCAGCCAACTGCAAATGGATATGTCGATAATAGTGACTGTATTAGGCAAAGGCAATTATCTAGAGAAACGTGGGTGCAGGCATGTGTGTTTGTGAGAAAGAGTGTGTGTGTGTGTGTGAATGTGTGTTATGTGTAATGAAGTGAGAGTTTATTAACTTTGGTTTATACAATAGGCCTGCATAGTCCAGCAATGGCCATCTGCACGCTGGAGTGCTGGGGAGGCAGGGACTCCGACAGTTGAATCCATGAATCGGCAGTCACAACCCAACATTGAAGGCCTGGAGAGCTGATAATGTTAGATCCACATTGGAAGGCCAGAGAAACTGGAGTTTGTTGGTGAAGGTGAAGGACAGCACACCATCCCTAGACGCACTTGCTCAGGAAGCAGTAAAGGTGGCAGCTGACACTGCTTCCCCCACCACCTCTTTATATCTGGGCTGCCAGAGAGATGCTGTTACCCCACGGAGGGAAGGTCCCCCAGCCCGGAGTGAACTCTCTCTAGAAACACCTTCACAGACACATCTAGTTGACAATCAAGATTTCCCAGCCTCTGTTACTTCAAGTCACTCAGAGAGTATTTATAACCACAGCCCATCCTAGTCTTTACTGAGTTAGAACTGGGGTGGTGGGTGGTGGGGGAAGGCAGGGGGGCGAGGGGGAAAGCAGGCATAGGGTTCCCAGGTTAGGAGATAAGCTGGTTTCCAAGAAGAGAAGCCGGGGCAGGAAAAGCAGACACTAGGAAGAGCTTATGAAGTTTGGTTGCAGGTGAATTTGAAGGACGTTTAATTTAACAGTAAGTGGTGAAGGTTATCCTCGAAGCTGAAGGTTGTAGGCAGTTGGAGAGAGCTTGAATGTTAGCAGTGATGGAGAGAGTGCATTTTGAGAATCTGATCTGGTGAGAGGGGAGAATTAAGTGGAAAGCCACCGGGTGACCCAGCTACTTTTGCTTGATTCTCATGCCCTCTAGAGGTAGCCATGATAAGGAACTTGGTGAAAATTTCTCCAAAGTAATGTGCACATGTTAAAGGATGTGGGCCGTTGTTTTATCATAGAACAAGAAACCAAACAAGACAGTTTTTCTCTTAACTGTCTCAAAGCATTTTTCCTGAAGTTTCTCCATCATTTTGTTCAGATTCTTGAAGCATTATTCTTGGTTTTGATTTCATATTTCTAGAGCCACCTTCCCTCATTTCACCATGAAGGAGCCTGGCTCCCAGAGTCAATGTCCATTATATATTCTTCCCTCATTAAATACCCATTTTACTCATACTTAACCAAGCTGAATTCTTGTGGCTCGTTTGAGTGATTATTAATCTGCTTCTTTCACTCAGTACCCTACAGGTAGCCATGACAAAGAATTTAGAATGTAACCGGTTGGGTTTTGCTCCCTGGTTTTATATTTGGCATCTAAAGGCCTGACAGGTGGCAGCTGCACAGTGACTGGACTGTGACCTGCTGCCAGGCTGCAGTAGCCCTGATGTGCAGAAACCTTCATGAGTTATTTTTCTCTGCTTCTGAAACAGCTCAAAAAAATGTGACCCATACATTAAACTCGATATGTTAAGGAACAGCTATATCAACTCACTCCAGGCTCAGGAAATGTGACAGAAGAGGAGGCAGCAAGAAAACAAGAGCCAGAGAACAGGGAGGAGTGCTGTGGGTGAATTCTTCCCACTGTGACGCAGCTACCTCACTCAGGAACCAGCAACAGCTGTAGTTACCTGTGCTGAACATGCTCAAGCTTCGGCCTTACAGAATTCTAGCATGCACGGGGGAGGGCCCATGAAGCCCCACCTTTCCCTCAGGAAGTATGACTTAATGGTTACTTGAGGAGGAGAGACAGTTACTTCAGTAGTACGGATAATGGTGAGTTGGCAATCCTTTCATAATTTCTCACCCATGTCCATATAAGTGACCATAATAAAACTTAGTCATAGACACACACACCATGAAAATAGAAAGGGAGTAGATTTGGGAAGAAAACGGGGTTTGGAAATAAAGAAAGGGGACAAGAAGAGGTGGTAAGGGGTGACTTTGATCAAAATACCTTATATGCATGTTCAGAAGTCTCAAAAAAAATTGCTAAAAGGTTTTAAACCCTACAAGTTTAAATCAAACCCTACAAATTTAAGTCTAGCCTGGGCAACACAGCAAGACCCAGGCTCAAAATAAAAAAAATTTTTTTTTAAATAGCTAGGGCTAGAGACCAGTGGTAGAATGCTTACCCAGTGTGGATGAAGCTCCAAGTTCAATTCCCAGTTCAGCACCAAACAAAAACCTAAGAGTCACAAGAAAAATTAAATCTCTCAGTTTCTCAAACACAAGATATTAAAAAATGTTATGTTAGCAAAAAATCAAATAACCCAATTAAAAAATAGGGTACAGAGCTAAACAGAGAATTCTCAATAGAGGAATATCAAATGTCAGAGAAACACTTAAAGAAATGATCAACATCCCTGGTCACCAGGGAAATGCAAATTAAAACAACCCTGAGACCTTACACCCATCAGAATGGCCACAATCAAAAACTCAAGTGACAACACATGCTGTAGAGGATGTGGAGAAAGGGGAACCCTGCTCCATTGCTGGTGGGAATGTAAACTTGTACAACCACTTTGGAAATCAACCTGGTGCTTTCTCGACAATTAGGAACAATGTTTCCTCAAGATCCAGCTATAGCACTCCTAGGCATATCTCCAAAATATGCTCAAGTATACAACAAGGACATTTGCTCAACCATGTTCACAGCAGCTTTATTTGTAATAGCCAGAATCTGAAAACAACCCCTCAACTAAGGAATGGATACAAAAATTGTGTTACATTTACACAATGGAATACTACTCAACAATTAAAAACAAGGAAATCATGAAATCTGCAGGCAAATGGTGGGATCTAGAAAAGATCATCCTGAGTGAGGTATCCCAGAAGCAGAAAGACACACATGGTATATAATCATTTATAAAGTGGATATAAGACATATAATATAGGATAAACATACTAAAATCTGCACACCTAAAGAAGCTAAGCAAGGAGAAGGACCCTGTGTAAGATGATCAATCCTCATGCAGAGAGGCAAAGGGGATGGACATGGGAAGAGGGAGAAAACAGGCAACAGACAGTAGCCTCCTACAGAGGGCCTCTGAAAGACTTGACCCTCAAGGTATTGAAGGAGATGCTGAGACTCATAGACAAACTTTGGGCAGAGTTCAAGGAATCTTATGAAAGAAGGGGGAGATAGGAAGACCTGGAGGGGACAGGAGCTCCACAAGGAGAGCAAGAGATTCAAAAATTCTGGGCACAGGGGTCTTTCCTGAGACTGATACTCTAACCAACGACCATGTATGGAGATAACCTAGAACTCCTGCACAGATGTAGCCCATGGCAGCTCAGTCTCCAAGTGAGTACCCTAGTAATGGGAACAGGAAATGTCGGCTCAGTCTCCAAGTGAGTTCCCTAGTAATGGGAATAGGAAATGTCTCTGACATGAACTCAGTGGCTGGCTCTTTGATCACCTCCCCCTGAGGGGGGAGCAGTCTTACCAGGCCACAGAGGAAAACAATGCAGCTAGTCCTGATAAGACCTGATAGGCTAGGGTCAGGTGGAAAGGGAGGAGGACCTCCCCTATCAGTGGACCTGGGGAGGGACATGGGAGGAGATGAAGGAAGGAGGGTGGAATTGGGAGGGAATGAGGGATGGGGCTACAGTGGGGATATAAAGTGAATAAACTCTAATTTATAAAAATATAATTTTTTAAAGTGAAAAATTAATAAAGAGCCAGAAAATGTCAAAAATGTTGTGTTTACATGGCTTGAAGATTATAACTTCCAGCATATCATAATGGTACAACATTCTTTATGAATATCTATTCTTCTAAGACTCAGGACAGGTGGATTTGTGGGTGAAACACTTTTGGTACTAACCTGAGGATCTGAGTTTGCATACTGAGCACTGCAGTAAAATGCTTAGCACTATGGAACATGCTTCTTATCTGCTTGCTATCCTAGCACTGAGAGGGCAGTAGGGTCCTGGGACCTTGCTGGCCAGATAGCCTAGCTGAATCCACAGGCTCAAGAATCTCTTCTCAAAAACTAAGATAGACAGTGATAGGAAAAGACACATGACATGCCCATAAGTGTCTGTACCCATCACACACGCACACACACATACACACACACATATATATTTCACACAAACACACACCACACACATTACACACAGACACATGGGAGAGGGGCGGATTTTTCAAATATTCTCTTGAATTGCCTTTGCAGTTCTATTACTCAATTAGTAACTTACGGAAAGAATAGTTTATTTAAATCATCAAAGGAAGCTTCTGGAACATTTGGGAACCTGGACATTTTTTTATTTACATTTTGGCAAAGACCTTACTCAGATTTACAAGAGTGATGGGTAATCTCAACTTTTATACAAGAGGAGAACAATTATTATGGGCACAGACATGTTCCTAGGCAAACCAATTTTTGGAGAAACTGGGAAAAGATTCTTTAAAACCTCATTCTTGACAGAGATCCAAGATGGCTGCCATGAGAGGACACTGTGTCTGAGGAGTAGGACAGCAAAAACAATGCAGCGACCAGGAGACTGAACTCTGGGACCTAAAACGCCAGCATTTGTGATTGCCAGGTGAGCAGAACTCCTATGGTGAGAAAATCAAGTGGGAAAACCCTAGGGACACCCAGTTATTACCCAGAAAACTCTCCGGGTGACCAGCGGCGCACAGCTCTGATCTGAACAAGCAGCCGCGCTGGGCGCCCGCATCCGCCATAATAGACTGGATCGCACAGTCTCGTGGGCAGTCTCAGGAGGAACCGGGTACCGTTTTCACTGACCTGCACACTGCGAGTGCACACTGCACCCGGGTTCTGCTTCAACCCACGGGTGTACGGCAGGCACACACCGATCGCCGGATCCACCCCAGACTGAGAGGGTCGGGGGACCGTTTTGACCAGTCTGCACACTGCGGGCGCACATCGCACACTTCCACCAGCAAAACCTCAGTCCGTGTGCCAGTCTGCGGGCAAGTCTGGGAAGGACCCGAGTTCTGCTTCAACCCACAGGTGTACGGCAGGCACACACCGATCGCCGGAACCACCCCAGACTGAGAAGGTC
>CM053764.1:6154303-6245923 GCA_028658305.1 Pachyuromys duprasi
CCCAGGGGAGGACATTGCAGTCAGCCCTGAGGAGACAGGATGAGCTGGGGTTGGATGGAAGGGGAGGAAGTCCTCCCCTGTTGGTGGACTTGGAGGGGGTGGGGAGGAGGGAGATGAGGGAGGGAGTGGGAGGGTGGGAAGGAATAAGGGAGGGGGCTACGCCTGGGATGCAAAGTACCTAACCTGTGATTGATATAAAAATAAATAAATCAAAAAAAATAATAAAACCTCATTATTGGGGTTGGTAGACAATGATGCTGGTGTAATTGGGCACCGACGCCTCCAGAGGGCAGCATTGGACAAGTGATTGAGTGCTACCTCTGGCTCTTTCTCAAGAGAAAGGGCACTTGGGCTCAGATGGGTTGGGATCCCAGCCTGGGCGGCTCAGGCCAGCTTTCTCTAGTGTTCGCACAGTGAATTACTCATAGGAAAATGTCTCCAAGGACAAGGGAGACCAGAGATTCCATCCTGCACCTAGACTCAGCCTGGGACAATTAACACACACAAAAGCTATTCTCTCTCCTTTTCAAGAACTGAACTTGGGAATAAAATTAAAGGTTGAATTAATGGGTCTGATTCACCCCGGAGACTTTTTTTTTCATTCTGAAAAGAAAAAAAAAGGCAGCAAAATTTCAACCATTTCTAGCTGAGAAGGCAGCAGTGCAAAGTGGCTAAGGACGCCAGCTCTGGAGTCAGACAGTCTGGAGCCCGTACCTCAACCCTCCTGAAGGTAAGGTCCAGACTTTCCAAATCTCTGCTTCCCTGGCTGACACGCAGAGGCGAGGGTTGGCTGCCTTGAGGATTAAAGGAGCTGGGACATGGGAGAGGTGGCGTTCAGCAAGAGCTCAGCAGTAAGAGCCATGACAGTGAGGCTGCCAAGGTTAGGCTGTCATCAGGTCAGGCGCTACAGTTTTAAGTCTCCATTCATGTTCTGCAAAGACGCGTGGGAGATGAGCGATCAACCCACATCAATGTGTGTTCCACAAACCTAGGGCAGAGCCAGCAGAGCAAGGCAGAACTGCGCACTTAGCTGCTCCACACTGTTTATGCAATCCCTTCCAGTCTCATGGTCTGCCCCCGTGTTGAACAGAGGCTCCCCTTGTTTGAGCGAGTGTGTATGGCTGTGTGGCACAACCACCAGCCTCTGAAACCGCCTGCCTTGCGTACAGAAGTGAAGGCAGTTTCTCCTGCATGTACCCTCCTATGAAGTTGCAAAGGGCAGTGGTCAACTACTTGAAAGAGCACAGGGAGCTGCAAAAGTCACTCAGAATAAGACCCCACCCCTCTGTCTCACTTAGGGGAAGGGAGAAGGATGAGTTCAGGGCAGGGCATAGACACAGCTTGGCCAACATACTTGTCCTTTCACCTGGCAGCCGTCCAGCCTCCAAATAGCCTGGGTGTCTAATCCAAAAATAAATCACATGAGAGGAGGAATAAAAGTGCACGGGCTCTTGTCCTTGGTCTTCTGGAGGAAGACTAGTACCAGCTAGCCTTGCAGGAGCGGGAGAAGGTGGACCCCTTTCTGCTGCCTTCTCCCAAGACCAGGAAGCCACCTGTCGAGTGGCCAGTGTGGTGTGTGGTTTCACTCAGCCTTTCCCGTGGGGCTCTCCTCAGCTCCATTCACACCGGAGGGAGAAGACAGAGGGACAGGACAAGTAGCAGAGCGGCTGGAGGGAATCAGGGTATGCCTGCCTCCTTTCCTGGATGGACACTCCCTTCTCAGGGTGAATGGAAACTCCCTTTCTCAGCAGCCCAGTGTGACTGCGGAGGCTGCCACCACCCAGAAAGAAAGCTGCCCAAGACAGACAGAGGTGAGTGCCTGTCCCTCACACCTTCCACTTGTCCTTCCCAGCTCCCTGGTCCCAGATCTGGATCTGGGTCCAAGACAGGCTGGAGTCTGCAAAGATTCCTGCCTCTCATTCAGAGGCAAATTCAACCCCAGAAAGAACTATGTAGGACCAGTTCTTAGCCAGGAAGCAGGAAATGATTCCTACCCAGTGAATTATCCATGCTTAGATCCAATAAGAGGTTGCAGGAAATTGTAGACTGGCCAAATCCCATCACCATAAAGTTAATGCTTTCTAAAAAGCCCAGCACAGAACAGGAAATAAAAGAAGCCCAGCTGGTTCTCCCTTAATGGCCAAAAAGGGAAAACAAACAAAGAAACAAACAAACAAAAACCCCTAAGAACTGCAAATCTTCTGTTTCTTGCTCCTGTCTGACGTTTCTGCAAGATATACTTAATAGACTCCAATATACACTCAAGATATACTTAATAGACTTACTTTAAGAAAAGAAAAAAATGAATTTTAAGGTGGGCTGCTGGATAAACAGGGCAGGGGAAAAGAAATTTGCATCTTAGTTTAACTTTGAGTACATGGTATGGATACATGCCCACTTTTGAGTGTGCACAGGGCCCACAATCCCTAGCACATAGGTTATCCTACTGCAGACACAGGTGGCCCTGGGCTATGGCTTGCATATATCAAAGCTAATAAGACATAAACAAAATCCTGACAGGAGCCATGTGCTTGCACAAATCTGGGATTCTTTCAGTGATCACAGTCCAAACCAAGGCTGAAGAGACTTAGGCAAAGGAGGATATTCCCCCTCATCTTGAAAGTAAAGGCTTTGGTATGGTGGCTCTAGGTGGCTAGGTAATGGTAACCTGAATCCTTCCCTCTCCATCCTTTGCCTGTGGCTCCCTGTGATGTTCTGTTCCCAGAAGGACTTGCCGTGTGATGGTGACAGGTGGCTGCCAGCAGCTCAGCTGACATCCTGCTGACATACTTTCCCAGCTGGTCTCAGGCTTGTTTTTCACAGAATCGCTGTGGAAGTGGCTGCATCCATCGCTGCCGGGAAGGGGCTGAGGGTAGTCGTCTTTTCCAACACCTGGATTAAGAGCTTTGAGGGTGGCTCCCCAGAGGCAATTCAAGTAGGTGTCCACCCCAAGAGAAGGGGTTAGTGGCAGGAGCCAGGGCCAGCAGTTGCCACTGTGCGGCTCTGTCTGTGAAGATGACTTTGGTCCCCTTCCTCTTTCAGCCATCAGTGTTAGTGATAAGATGTTTCAGAGGAAGAATAATTATTGGTATAATGGGTTACTAAAAGATGCCATGGCTTGTCATACCCAGAGACCTCTGATAATGAGGAAGATGCTAACACAAGAAAGCTGACCCTGGCTCAAGTCTAGACCAGCCCCATGCCTGACTGCTCTGCGCTGTCTGCCTGCCTCACACATGTTGCTCTTCTCTCCCCTCCCCTTGTCCCTAATCTCTCCACTCCGTTGACTGAATTCATCTTGCCTTGCGACTGCCAGCCTCAAAGTACCGCTTGCCTTGGGGCCCTGTCCAATCCTTCAGACGCTCTGTCATCTATCCTCTCTGAACCTGAATGGCACGGTCAGGACTGCTGTTTGTTTATGTGTTCTCTAAGAACTCCATGAGGAGCTGGATTTGGTGGTGCGTCCCAGTACTTGGCAGGCTGAGGCAGGCAGATCTCTGTGAGTTCAAGACCAGTGTGGTCTGCATAGCAAATTTCTGGCCATCCAGGGCTATACAGTGAGACCTATGCCTCAAACAAACAAACAAACAAACAAACAAAAAACAAGTTTCTTTCCCACCTGAATTTTGCATCCTTGAAGGGAAAATAAGTTTTGTTATCAACCCTCTTTGTAGTATCTGACACACAACTGGTGTCTAATTAAGTGAGTTCAATTAATTGACCAATAAAAAAATTAGCCTGCTCACAGGCCTCAATTCTGACCGTAGAAATAATGTAACTGCAGCAAGCATTGGTGGAACTCAGAATGCATGTGGAGAGCATTTGGCACCATCCCAGGGAGTCTTCACTGTGACTCTGCCCACCAGGCATGCACTACTATGATGCCATTTCAAGTGGGGGAAGTACATATAGCCAGTAAGTGGTGACATTGGGGTATACCCCAGGCATGCCTGCCATTTCATTTCCTGCCCCATTTGGCATATAGATGTCTATCAGTGGCATCTCCTGGTGCCTAATTTTAAAGCCCAAGAGACCACAAGGGGTTGGCAGACTATATAGGACGCTCAGATGTTTCAGACACCTCCCAGCAACCTAACATCTCAGTGTGTCTTACAGGAGGCCTGATTCCATTTGGCCCCTCTGAAGAGGTCAAGGGATCATGGACTTCACAGAAGGAGGAAATCTGGGGCTCTGTAGAGAACAATGTGCTTTACAGTGAATGGGGGTACAATGATCACCCCAAGTGTGCTTGTCCCTCTTGGCATTGGTCACTAGACATGACCCTGCCCCTTCCCTGCCCAGAATGGCCAAGCAAAAAAGAGCTAGGCTTTTCTCTAGGGGATAGTCTCCAGAATCCAGGAGGTGACCAGATTCTAATCTCAAGGGAAGCCACATCTTGACTAAATGGTGACTAATCCTTACACTCTCCAGCCCTTCAGTCACAAGCCATGGGCCTCTGGGCTGAAGCAGGTACCTGGGTGCCAACAACACCCTCCATCTAAGAGTAACTTGCTTATTTGGCACACTAGCCTATTCATGTGGGTTTAACCTTCCCAAGAGAAGAGACTATTTGACTTCTGTCATTCATCTTCACATTGTCCTATAGTGAGAATTTTGGAACTTTGGTTTCTTTAAATATTTTAAGAATTTTTATAATAATTATGAGAATTATAAATATAAAATATTATAAGAATATATTTTCATCTTAATCCTGGGTATGGGGATGTGGGGCTGCTTTGCAGCAGCTGATGATGATTTGCCTCGTGCTCTAGCAGAGGCATGGTTTTGCCAGCTGCAGATAGTTTCTTCAATTGTGTGACCTTTGGGATTCTGGGGACTTTTCAGAGGGTATATAAGTGTTAGGGCCCCCAAGAAGCGAGGTGGGGTGTTGTTAGTGGGTTGTTGTTTGTAGTTGCTGTTGATTGCAACTTGTTATGTAGTCATGTGCAAAGAAGAAATTAGATATACTGATGGCGAAGATCAAACTTGCCCCTAGTCAGCGGAAGTGGTCAGGAAGAAGTCTAAGATTACATCGCCCTTTCCTCCTCTATCCTTTTTCTCCCACCGTCCATCACTGAGAGAAATCAGGGCAGGATCTGGGGCAGAACCCAGAAGGCATGCTGCTTATCGGCTTTCTCTCTGCGGCTTGCTTAGCCTGATTTCTAAGATAACTCAGGCCCACCTACTGAAAGGCAGCTCCACCCACACCAACCATTAAGGAAAACAAATGCTCTACAGAGTTGCCTACAAGTAATCTGAACGGACACATGAGGTTCTTCTTCCCAGAGAACTCTAGCTTGTGTCAAGCTGACAAAAAAACTAGCCAGCACCAAAATCCAGTAGGATCTTAACCCTTGACAATGATTGGTTGAAAGTGTGGTCTACTGTGCTCTGGTGAGCTTGTATCTCTCCTATAGAGCATGGCCACAAGGAAGACCATAGATGGGAAACAGGACCCAAGGCCTGCCCCCTCCCACTCAGATCCCAAGGCCTGCCCCCTCCTGCATAGCTCCCTTTAAAGCCTTCGGTGCTTGCATGATTTTCTCTCCACCTGGACTTCAGATCATCCCTCTGCAAACACTTACTGTCTATCAGTTCATCTCACTAATGTTTTGTGCTAGTGCTTACCTGGAATGTTCCCCTAAGGCCTTTCATTTTTTACATTTAAGACTCTGATTTATTTGCATCGCAGACTGGGAATCCAGCTAGGTTTGCTTGTTTTACCAAATAGCAAGATAGTTCCTGAACCAGGAGTTCTTACCTTGGAAGCTAAACTGGACTTGGGTGATCTTGTTGCTTTCTGAAATTAAACGTAAAAATGTTTATGTGAGCATACTTTTCTGGGGGATGGGGCCATACATTCTGTCAGATTTTCAAGGGGCTTGAGCCTGCCTCGATTTCTCAGCCTGCTCTGGGCCAGATTGCAGGACTCTGAGCCCCAAGGTTGCATCTGAAACAGCAGGACAGTTAGGCTGTTCCAGCCCTACTTACCACACCCAGTGACAGGTGTGGGCCAGCCTTAGGGCTGACAGTGTGCTGAGAACAGCAGGGGCTCTCATAGGTTCCCCCGTGGGCCTCTAAAGTGGAAGCGTTCTCATCCCTGACTGTCCAGTGGATGGGACCAATAAAGCATGTTAGCTGACAAAACTTGGATTCTCTCTGACACAAAGACTTTGAAAAGGTTTAAGTCCAATATAGAAAAGACCAACTGCAAACAGAATAACCATTACAAAGAACATGCTGGGTTTGTCTGGGCAGGCAGGGCACTATGTGATGAGCAATGTGCATGGGGTAAACTGAGATGCAGAGGTGCTGGTGAGCTTGGCTTGGCTCTTGGTGCAAAGTAAGGGTACAAAGAAAGATGCAATCTGACTTACCATTTAGCAAGATTCTTCTGGAATTACCCATGGGGCTGAAAGAAGAGACGGGAAGAAAAATTAAAGGGAAATTACTGAAATCGATAATCCCAGAAAGAAATATTGGTGCTTGAATGAACTAGCCAATGTCCCCAAATCTCATTATGTAGCCCAGGCTAACCTTGAACACCCTATCCTCCGCTTCTACCTCCAGACTGCTAAGATTACAGGCCTGTACTACCTCACACAGCCCAGAGGCCTATCAGTAAGCAAAACAAGCAACAACAAAACAGCACCACAAACACACAGCAAGCTGTTTGTAAGTGTGAGCAGGTCATGGGAGTAGAGGCATCTTCTCTCTGAGAAAGCCGGATTCCTCACACCTGGCCATCTTCAGGAAGGGCAGGGCTAGTGACGCTCGTTTTATATTTTGAAGTACTATATGTTCTTATCACAACAAGAACTTTTACACATCCATGTAATCATTCAGGCCA
This sequence comes from Pachyuromys duprasi, assembly GCA_028658305.1. Lineage (NCBI taxonomy): Eukaryota > Metazoa > Chordata > Mammalia > Rodentia > Muridae > Pachyuromys > Pachyuromys duprasi. The sequence goes on from CM053764.1 coordinate 6,161,154, forward strand.
GATCTGGCAGCACAGGCCTGTAATCTCAGCTACTGGGGGGATGAAGCAGACTGTCTGGGCTACATGGTGAGTTCAAAGCCAGCCAGGCAATGGTAAATGAGTGGTGGGGTCTTGTCTCAAAGCATGTGAAAGGCCCTCGGTTGGATCCCCAGCACCACAGAAACTGGATGCTCTAGCTTGAGCTTTTGTAATCCCAGCACTTGGAAGGTATCGGCAGGAAGATGAGAAGTTCAAGGCCGTCCTTAGCTTACAACCTGAGGAGTTTGAAGCTAGCCTGGGATACACTAGAGCCTGTCTCAGAGAGAGACGAGAGACAGAGACACAGACAGACAGACAGACAGACAGACAGACAGACAGACAGACAGAGAGAAACTGGGGGATCCATATCAGAGTTGAGGCAGCCCACTTGTGGAAGGGAGCCTTTTTTTGCAGCTGCTGAGTGATGCTGAGACAGGGCCGGGCACCCCCTCCTGTGAGCCACTGTACCCAGTGTCTGCCAGCTTTGCTGATGTATTTGGCCTTGAGGTCACCTCAGGTAACTAATGCAATTTCTTGAGGATGTCTGCAGTGCTTCCCGGTCCAGTTGGCAGCTGGGTCCCCAGGTGGCCAGGATGCTCTTATTTAACGCCCTGATTGGGCGTAAGCAGGCGGAAATGCTCTGCTGGAGAGTGGCACTCAGCATCTAATTTTGCCTGTCAGCTGACTAAGATTTGCTGAGCCTAAACAAGGTCAAAAGGTCAAACGAGATTAGGAAGAGTCTCAGAGTAGCATCTCTTATTCATGCAAAATGAATGAGGGAGGAAGGCTGCATCAAAAAACAAAATATCAAACCTCAGCCTCAAGCGTCAAGGACGAGAGGCCAGGGGGCTGTTCTGCCTGAGAGGAAGAAAGCCTGTTTCCCTTGGGACCTTGCCAATCTGTTTCGAACCTGTGCTTCTTCCACGTCGACCAATTAAAGAGAGAGGGTTCCATGTCAGCTGTGCAGGGGCACCGAACATGAAGTCAGTGAAAAAACAAGCAAACCAAACAAAAATGCTGTCCTCTACCTTTTTCTGTTATTTGTTTTTGTTTGTTTGTTTGTTTGTTGAGAGGCAAGGCTTCTCTGTGTAGCCTTTGCTGTCCTGGAACTCACTCGGTAGACCAGGCTGGCCTCAAACTCACAGAGATCCGCCTGCCTCTGCCTCCTTGAGGGCTGGGACTGAAGGCGTGCCCCAGCTCCGGTGCTGCCCTCCACCTTCATCCTAAGAGGTTTGGGCCACTCTGCTGGACATCAAGTCTGGCTCTTAAGACTCAGAAGGAGGGCGTCACCTCTGTCGATGGCCCCAGAGCTTTAGCCTCAGACAAATCCGGGCAAGCCTGAATCCCTGCAGATAACCCTATAAGGATTTTGGTCTGTCTTCAAAGATCTATTGTTTTCTGTCTTCCTCGGGCCACGCCTCTCCAGCGGTTTCTGTAAAAGGTCTTACTGTGACAGAAGAGGCTTTCAAAAGGGGCTTAAGAACTTGCAAAGAAGATATGATTTCTGTCACACATATACACACTGTGGAGGCCTAGCGTGTTGTGAGTGCTTAATAAGTGGCTTTGACAGCTATTTTTTCCCCAGACTATTTCCTGGTTTCAAGACGCAGGTCTATTCTAGGGCCAGACTTTCCTACTTACGTAATCTCACCGTCTCTTTCCACTCCAGATAATAGTGGGGCCAAGAGGCATCCCATTGTCAGCACTGAGGATTTTAGAAACCCCACGCACATTATTTCAGAGATAGGTATAGACCCTTTGCACATGTTGAAATAAACGTATAAATTGAGGAATGTTAAAGTAAGAAAAGTTAAATGCTAACATTAGAATATTATAAATATATCTTAATTATAAATGTATCTTAAAGAACTGAGGAGTCACTGCCCAGAATTTGGCCCATAATACCACAAAACACTTAGTATAGTACAGAAAATAGCATACATCGGTAATCAGGGATTGCATTTACCTAAAAGGTGGTGGGGTGTGGAGGTGTGTGATGGTGCTCACTACTGGATACGATGGAGAAATGAAGTGAAGGTGCCTACCCTTGCACCTGTGAGTTCAGTATGCCAGTACATGCTTAGACACATTTGACTGTCACAGTGCTCCAGAGAGTCATAAGTCGGAAATCTTACTGAGCTCCTCGGGGAAGAAGGAATCTGGAGCACGGAAAAGCTGAGTTGCCCAGCAGTGGCCAAGGACACAGTGTGCTCAGGTTAATGAGTATCAGGCTGAAGGGGGGGGGGGGTTAGTCACACAGTGACTTTGGGTAGGGGTGTGGACTCTGGGTCTGTGCCTTTTGTTCAGAAAGGGTCTTCCAGCACATCGTTAACACGTTACGAAGATTCTCTACCAGGTGGTTTTGTTCCATAGCTGGACAATTCTCAGGTCAGATCCGCCAGGGCACTGACTGGTTCTTCTTTAGACACACAGATGCTACACTGCCATTGCGTTACTTTTATATTGCTGTGATAAGGCATTGTGACCAAAACAACTTACAAAAAGAAGGGTTTCAGATTCACACAATGATAATCCTATCGCCAGCACGGCAGGGAAGCATGGCAGCAGCTGGAGCAGCAAGCTAAGAGCTCAAAGCTAAAACCCCAAGCAAGAAACAGAGAGAGCAAGACAACCCCAAAGCCCCACTTTCATCAGCATCCTTCCTCCAGCAAGGCCACACCCCCAAGCCTACCCAAACAGTACCACCAACTGGGGACCAAGTATCCAAATGCCAGGATGCGGGGGGGAGGGGGGGCGGGGAGACTGCGGACAGACACGTCTCACTCAAATCTCCACAGGCCCCTTCTGATTTGAACGCCTTGTGCTGAATCAAAGCGACTGATCCAAAACGGGCACACTGCCATTTCCTTCAAGGATTAGCTCTTCTTCCTCAGCTTGAGATACTGAACGAAACACACGCCCTCATCTGAATGAGTCTCAAGGCTGTATATTTTTATACCCAGAACTTTGGATTTCAACATGCTGCCCACACTCCTGAAGTAGGACGTTGACAGGGATGCACTCACACACATCGCTATGCTTGAGGGCGGCTCTGTGTGGCACCCACCTGCAGTCTTGGGTTCTGTGTGTGGCACTTACAGTGGGGCAGAAGCTCACTCCTTCCTCATTAGGAGCATGGCCAGCCTGTCCTCATCTGTTCTCTCCAGGAAGACTGGGTTCAGCACTGATGTGATGGAGTCCCTCTGAGAACCGTTTCCGATGAGAGGCCAGCACCAGAGCCATGCCCTGTCTGAGCATGTTGCCGCAGCTCTGGGAGCGAGCTCCTCGGGACTCCTCACTCTGAAGGTCCAGGAATGGCCCTGGATGCTCTTTCAGGCGACAGAGCCGCCCCCCTCCCCCGTGTTCCGTTTATGTTACTGTAAGAAAGCAGAGTTGCTTTTATGTTATTTCTGGGAGAAAAGGTTCACAGTGGCTCATGGTTTCAGAGACATTTCAGCCTATCAGTGGTGGGGAAGGTATGGTGATGGGAGGGCAGAGTGGTAGCTGTTCACAAGGTATGGACCAGGAAGTGGAGAGAGCTAGACCAGGACCACAGATAGGCACAATCCTCAAAGACCTGCTTCTCCTGACCATGTTCCAACAACTAGGTCCACCTCTTAAAGACTTCATGGCCTTCAAAATAGTACCACAAGCTAGAGACCAAGCAAGTATTCAAAACATGAGTAACATTTCAAATTCAGACCTGCTCCCCCAAGGTCCACGTGCCTATGTGAACCATCAGGTGGGCAGGCTGGGGCTCACATACACGTCAATGCTCACTCATGCCTCCCAGGCTGAACTGCCTGTGGAAGGGAGGTTTCTCTTCACCAATGATCGGAAACAATTAATCATAGTTTCTGATCCATATCCTCTGAGTCCACTTCATTCCCTGTCTTCAAGCCAGAATACAGATGGCAACCTTCCATCCTTCTCTGAGGTATAAAGATGACATCCATGGTCCACTGAGGAGGTCCCAAGCTCACCTGAGGACTCCCCTGGTCTAGCTGGAATAGATGGGAACTCCGGTGAGGAATGCTGGGGACGCTTTCCACTGACCGCCCCCCCCCCCGCCAGCCCTAACCTGGTGCCCACTACCTTGCCTAGTTTCTCAGAATGCACTTGGTAAGGCTTGGCTCTGGGAATGATGTAGACAGACACTGCCACACACAGACACCTACACCCGCGTGGGGATAGAGGACGGAACAGAGAAGGGCTCCCTTTCGCCAGCAGTCTGATTTTAGGAGTGTCTTTCAACACAACCAGTTGTTTCCCTGGTGACAGAGGCCTCAAAATAAACAGGATTCTGCTCAGACGGTAGTCCATTGGGCTTAGGCTTCTGCCCCAAGACAAACCATGCTAAAATAACACCCAAGGTCGTTGCTGCCACTGTCTGCTCTCTGTAGTCCCGTGTCTGCTGAAGGCTTTCAAGAGCTAGGGGCACTTGGAGCTTTGTATCCACTGACATGCTGGGGTGTGGCTGGGTGGTGGTCGGCAAGTGCGGGGTGGCCCCTCTGCTGAGGAGCAAGGGCCACAGGCAGACCTGTAGGCCAGCGCCCTCTGCTCCCCCACCCGCCTCCCTGCTTCCCACACAGCCCTCTGGGACTGGCATGGTGTCTGGAGGCGGGCCAGCAACCTGATGTGAATGCCACAGCCCGTCCCTCTCCCCACACAGAGCTGCAGTCATCCTGAGGTTCGCAGAGCCGGCCGGAGAGGCAGCCTCAGCACGGAGCAAAGGCTACCAAGCGGATCCTACCCCCTCGAGAACAAGTGGAGGGAAGATAGCCCCCAGCCTGCCAGCCCTTCAGGTAAGAATTCAGGGGTTCTGCCCAGAGCTGTGTTTGGCTGTCTGTATAAAGCTAGTTAGAAAGGGAAGAGGGACCTGTGTGGGTAGAGAAGTGTTTTAAACAGTTAGCATGGAACCAGCCTGTCAGTGTATTGGATGGGCTCCCCTCAGGCTGCCTTGAATGAGGCGCAGCCGGCTCTGGAGGAAAGGCCTGCTGAGAGCACAGACGTGGAAAAATAGCACTTACAGGTTAGAGACTGCACAGTAATCCTACACCGGGCTTCCCCATCATCATCCCACCAGCGCCTGATTGACGGCAGCCCTGGAGATTGACGGAAGCCTTTGAGATCTGTGGGAGCTCAAAGCTGTGGCCACAGTGGATCTGGCTGGCAGTATCTTGCTGTGTCACGCTCACTCTACCGAACAGTCTAGAAACTCAGCTGCATCGAAAACCCCGTGGGAAGCTTAGGTTTTTATCAGCTGTCTCATAGAAGAGCTGAAGGTTGTGATAGGGTGTACGCCAATGCTCCCTGCTCTGTCGCCTGAGTTGCTCATTACCGTCTCATCCTCTTTCACAGTCACAGGCTCATCCCAGGACACATCCTTTAGGGACTAGTGCATACCAAAAGTGTGCAAGGCTCCTGGACAGGGGGCCTTGAAACTCTCAGACCTCTGTGTGCCAGTGTGGGAATTTCAGGCATTTCGTCAAGGGTCATTCTGCAGAAACCTCACCTCCCAGCTCAGTCCCAAGAGCACTCTGTGCCTTGGACGATTTTAAACTTCCATACTTTCTTTAGCCCATTTAGCATCCACAGTTCCCTCTCTTCCTTCCTGTCTGCTTTGGCAATACCTTTGCTTTCCCTTTCTCTGGGGATGTCACCTATGGGAGTGGAGGGGGGTTGGCTTGCCATGCTGCTTTGGGGAGACAGGCATCCCAAGAGAGGTTGCCTCATTCTTCTCTCCCCCAACTGCTGCCATGGCTTGGCACTATGGCAAAATGTTGAAAGGACAGGCTCAGCTGGCAAAATGCCATTTACGCTTGAAGTTGCATCTCCAGAAGCCACTCTTTTTGTTGTTGCTGTTTGTTGTTTGGTTTTTGAGTCCAGGTTGGTGGTAAATGCTTGAAAGCCCATTGCCAGGGTGGCAGAGACAGGTAGATCCCTAAGGCTTACCAGTTGGCCAGCCTAGTCTACTCACTGAGCTCCAAGCTCAAAACACCAACAGAACAAAAACAGGAACCAGACGGCATACAAGCAAAACCTAATGTGGACAGCTCCGAGATGTGACAGCTAGGGTAGTCCTCTGCATGCACATGTACATGTGTGTACCTGGGAGTACACACACACATACACACTGAGAACACATGGCCTTGCTTTGGGAGATCCAGAAAGAGTTGGCTGCCCTCACAAGCACCGCCGTCTGTGTGAATAACTGTGGCTTGGTGGAGAATCTGATTCACACCACCAACTCCCTCTGCCTTTGTTTCCTTTGTGTTGATCACTAAGGGCTTCCCAGGAAAGTCCCCTCTTAAAATTGTATCTTGGATGGCAAGTTCAACAGTTTGAGGATGGCCAGCTGAGGGTGGAGGGACAAAGTGCTCCTCGTTTAACTGTCTTTTAATGTGTGGACACTTGGATTTGTTAACGAAACAAACGCTTCATTTAAAGCAAAAGTGGTATATGGAAGGGTAAGTGAGAAAGCAATTTTGTGTTTGCACGTCCTTGCCTGGTTCTTAAAAGGGTTTAAGAAAGCATGTTCTGGTTAAGTAGTGTGAGTCACAGGTGAGCGGCACCTACGACGCCGATGCCATTTTCAGGGGTGGTGGAGGGTGGACACCTGATCTGCACTGCCAAAGGAATGTCCAATCCAGGGAGAGGCTGAAACCAGCCTTTATGCAGACATGCACTCTGTGTAAGCTAACAATCAAGGACCTTCTAACCTGGGTGCCAGTGGCCAGGAGTGCAGGCATTGTCAAGGCATTGCTTAGCTGACACAGTACCCCTTGATTTCAGCTGCTAGGACAGGAGTCTGTTGTCATTCATGACATGGGCATACCCTGCATTAAGTAAAGCTAACATCTATTCACTGGACACAGACTGCAAATGAGTAAATATTTTTCCTTAAAAAAAAAAAAAGATGCATGCCAGGTGGTGGTGGTACCTTTAATCCCAGCCCTTAAGAGGCAGAATAGGCAGATCTTTGCGAGTTTGAGGCCAGCCTGGTCTACAAAGAGAGCTCTAGAACAGCTGGGCCTCTGTTACACAAAGAAACACTTTCTCAGAAAGAAAGAAAGAAAGAAAGAAAGAAAGAAAGAAAGAAAGAAAGAAAGAAAGAAAGAAAGAAAGAAAGAAAGAAAGAAAGAAAGAAAGAAAGTTAGTTCACAGGCAGGCAGGTTTTTGTTTGTTTGTTTGTTTGTTTGTTTGGGGGTTTTCGTTTTTTATCAGCTACTGACAAGGTGTCCAGGATCAGAGGTGACTGCTTCCAGCCCAATCAGAGAACGGAGGGGAGCGGCTGAGATGTAGGTAGCAGCATAGGACTAGGATGAAAGGTTAACAAAGGAGCCCAAGGCAGAGGGCAGGAGCCAGCTCGAGCGCAGTGGGCCGCAGGGACAGAGGCAGAGAGGCAGAGGAGGGAACAGCAACTGCTTTAATTCCTAAGTCACAATGAAAAGGAGTATTGTAAGGAATGGGAAGATAGCAGGCATAGCCATTACCACATACACATAGGGACCCAGGCTCAGCCTCCCAGTACCCCTGTAAAGGCGTGAGAGCGCATATCTATAACCTCTGGACTCCTGTGTTTGATGGGAAGCACAGCCAGGAAAATCACCAGAAGCTTGAGGGCCAGGGAGTCTCCACACACACCAAGTAGCAATGGAACCATGAACAAGGGGGAAGCCAGGGCCAACACCTAACAGTGTCCTCTGACCTCTATATGCACACCGATGCAGGTGCACGCCTGTACCCACACGAGTGAACACACACACACACACACACACACATACACACACACACAGTGAATACTTTCTCTCTCTCTCTCTCTCTCTCTCTCTCTCTCTCACACACACACACACACACACACACACACAAGTGGATACACACACACATACACACACACAGAGTGGATACTCTCTCTCTCTCTCTCTCTCTCTCTCTCTCTCTCTCTCTCTCTCTCTCTCTCATGCGCACACAAGAAAAGCAACATGAGATGATAGCTAAACACATAGATTCTGCAGTCTGAGGTCCAAATTCTGATGGTCTTACTGATTAGTGCTGTGCCTTGCCCCTCAGTTTCCTCACTTGTAAACGGGGTGATAAAGCACTAACCTTTTAAAGGGCGGGATGAAATGACGCACAGCCGTGGTCCACCACCGGGCTTTCGGTGAGTGCTACTGAGCGCTGAGGAGGCTGTGATGCCCCAAGTGCCCTCCTGTGGCACTTTTGCTTTGTCATGGGGCTCTGTTTGCATTTGGAGGGTCTGGAGACCGAGCAGCTATTGTCCCAGTCACCAGCATTTCTGGTCCTTTCTGTACCCAGGCACTGGGCTCAGCTTTAATTCTGCCAGCAGTGGTGTAACAGGGGCTGGCCCAGATGGAGGACGGAGGCTGAGAGGAGGGACCATTCACTTGTGGTGCCACAACTACCAAGGGGCAGAGTCCTGTCAGGCTCTCAGCAGGTCCGTCCTCCTCACTGGGAAGATGTCCTAAGAGACAGGAATCTAGCATTGGGTGATATCTGAAGAGCCTAAAAAATAGGCTAGAATTTATAACTACTGTTTCAAGATGGCAGGGCTCAACCTTGAAGACTTACATGCAGGCACATGTACTCCAGAATAACCATGAATGCATACCAACATAAAAATATAAACTTACTTAAAATATTATAAGGAGGAGGTTTTTTTAAAGATTTTTTCTTTCTTTCTTTTTTTTTTAGTTAATAGATCTTGACTGTGAACTTTGTAGATGACAGTATATGACTCAGTGTTCAAAGGATGAACCCACTGGACCTACCTTGGGTAGCAGGATCTTTAGAAACAAGATGGGCTACACAGCACTGTGGCCTCCAGTTTTCCTGAGCCAGGGAGTATGTGAGCAAGGCTCAAGAACTCAGAAAATGGGACTCGGAAGAGATTCAGGCATGAAGAGAATCCTGAACAAGGACCCTCTGAGTGACTGGAGCCTGAGTTTAGAGTCGCCCGAGCTAAGTCTGAGGGTGACATTGGATGGCCCTGGTGGAACAGGGGAAGAATAGGAAATCCAAAGCAAAGTGTCTTAACCAGGCACGCTTATGGTGAAGGGAAAGATCGGACTTTCCTGAGGAGTACATCCAAAAGTAACCTGCAGAGAATGGGTGGCTACAGAGCCACTCAACCGCACCCCTCTAACCTTGTTCAAGAAAGCTGGTGAGGCCCACAGGTGTGAGCGGGCATGCCTGCCTTGCTGGGGGCTGTGCTGGTGTGCAGGGTTACCCTTGGGCACGGCTCAGCTCTGCCCCTGATTCAGGGGCTTTAAACCTTTAAGGTCCATAAGGAATCTGATTCCTGCTGGGCTTGGTGGTACAGGCCTGTAATCTCAGGCTCAGGAGGCCTGCCTGGACCTTTAAGGAGACTTTATCTCAAATGGAAAACAAAAAGAAGAGTGGGCAGATAGCTGAGAGGGCCCATATCTTGCATGCACAAAGCCCCCAGGCTTAATGCTTAGCCGTAGAAAATGGGGGAAAATCAGATTTCTAAATCCTATGCATAGAAGTGATTCAGTGGGTTCATGAAGGACCCAGTATTCTGCATTTCCTTGGTGATGTCCAGGTAGTCTTGTATACCTTTGATCCACAGGCCTCAGTTAGAAAAGCTTGGCTCTGGCTGCACTGGGAACCTTTCCTCAATTATTGTTAGTAAGGGGGACACAGAAATGGGTCTGCCCCAGGCAGTGGTGGAGCTAGGATCTGAACTCATCACCAGCAGACCAGCAGAGCCCAAATGTGTATCTGAGAGGCTGTTCCGGGAGAGCAGATTCAGCCCTCCTTTCTCACTGTTAGGTGGGTGTCCTTCTCTAGTCCCCATCCTTGTGTTGCCCACCTTTCCCAGGCTCACATACCATTTCTCCAGAGGGCAGCATGTTCCCACGCTTCTCTACCTATGCTGCATTGAGTAAGTCAAAAGGGCAGGGAAACAGGTGTGTAGAAGCAGGAGTAACATTTATATGCTGAAATCACTCCAATCCCTAGAACCCCACATTGTGATCCTTTTGAGACATAGGGTCCTTTCAGAGATATACAAGTTAAGACGAGATTGTTAGAATGGTTTTCCCTTCATATAAAAAAGGGAAATTTGCACACAGAGACATATACAGAGGCAGGATGTAAGGAGACACAGCCACGAAGGGCTGTGAGGGACATGAAGCAGTTTTCCTTCCATCCCTCAGTAGTCAACCAGACAACACCTTCCTGTGTTGTCCCCACCCAGCAGCCCTGGCCAAGCCATGTAGTAGGAAGTCATGTTATTAGTGCTTCCTCTAGGTCCTGACCTTTCGATGATCTAGATGAAGGTCAACACAGTGTTACAAGTTGGAGCAACATTTAAAATTTTCAACTCTGAGAGCCTTTCTGTTGTTGCTCTTGAGGGCACTAAGAAGGCCTGAGGTTCAGGAAGAAAGCACTGAAGAGAAGAAGTGAGGAGGGAAGAGAAGAAGCAGGAGAAAAGAACTGAAATTGGGACTTGGTAGTGTTTATGAGTGCCAGTAATGACCATGTCAAGTTCATGCAGCTCACTTGTGGGAACTTCCTGCAGCCAGAAAGCATGCCAAACACTGAGCTGTAGCAGAGCTAGGATCCGGAGTTCCCTGAGCAAGAAAGGCCATCGATGGAGGTGTGGGTATCAGTCTCCTCTAGGTGGCTTGCAGAGCACATGGCAGTGGTGCCTGGGGGTGATGCTTGCTTGAGCTGAGATCTGAAAGACTGTCAAGTGGAAGTGGAAGAGGGCCGAGGACACCAGAAGGTCAAGTGATGTGAGGAAATACAGCTACCAAAGAGCCAAAGCAAGACCAGTGTGGCTGGTGGACGGGAGAGAGGGGCTGCATAGAAGAAGGGCCTGTTGGAGGTTTAGGTTTTGTTCTCATTTGCTTCTCTGTTGCTGGGTAAACACTAAAAACAATTTGGGCTTACAGGGTACAACCTGTCCTCAAGGGAGGCCAACGCAGGAACTCAAGGCAGAAACCTAAAGGCAGAAATAGAAGTGGAGAACATGGAGGAATGCTGCTGACTGGCTTGCTCCCTTCTTCTGCTCAGCTAGCTTCCTTGTAACCACTGGTTACAGAGGGTGATACTGGCCACAGTGGGTAGGCCTTTCTCCATCCCTTGGAGTCAAGAAAATGTCCCTATAGACATGCCCATAGGCCAATCTGATGGCAGCAATTCATCTGAGGTTCCATCTTCCCAAGTGTGTCAAGTTGCCAAGCAGAGATAACCATAACAAGCACTTACGCTGTTAAGACACAGAAAGCCTAGATCAGTGGTTCTCAACCATCCTAGTGCTACAACCCTTTAATACAGTTCCTCACGCTGTGGTGACTCCAACCATACTGCTACTACATAACTGCAATTCTGCTACTGTTATGAATCATAATATAAATATCTAATAAGCATGATTCCTTATGCTTATGCTTATGATTTCTTATGATATGAGACCCCCCCCCAAAGGGGTCGTGACTTATAGGCTAAGATCCAGTGGCTTAAAGCATGTGACTCTATATAAGGAAACTCTCATTCAAAACAAGGCTAGAGCCGCTGGTGAAGGGGCAGCGGCAGGCAGCCATGGCACTTGGATGTCAGCTCCAAACTTCCCAAGGGAAAAAAAAAGATCAGTGTTCCAGCCACGGTGTACCCTCAGCGGCATATGCCGAAGGGTCCAAAGCGGCACCGCAAATCATTACTTTCTCTCTGTGTGACCAAATACCTGGTAAGAAGCAACCTAAGACCTAAAGGGTTTATTATGGATCCCAGTTTAAGGAAAATACAGCCCATCAAAGCAGGGACGGCACGAGGGCAAGGTACCTGACCATGCTGCACCTGTGGACAGGAAGCCAAGGGCGACAGGAAGTAGGGCCAGGCTGTAAAAGCTCAAGGCCTACCTCTGATAACCTACTTCCTCTTAAAGGTTCCACATCCTTCCAGACAGCACTTCCAGCTGGGGACTCACTGCTCACATTCAAACCACAACAGACAGTTATTTATGGTCAGTAGATCCCTCAGTAAGCTAGGCAGCCAAGCAGCGGTCATAATTCAGTTAACTAGACCTCACTGGAAGGGCACAAGGGTCCCAAGGACACATCCTCTGCTTTCTGGGCTCTGCCTACAGCAGCAAGAGCTGGTCCACATTTGGGGATCTAATTGTTCAGTAAGGGCTGGGAATGGTGGGCAAAGTCGAGGAATGGCAGAGATGGAAGAGAATGACAGTAAACAGAAGATAAAGCTGGTAGAGACATGAATGAAAAGGGACAGAAGTTGCTGGGTGGGGAAAGACAAAGGCCACAAAAGCTAAATGTGTCTCATTCACGACTTTGTATAAAAAGGTGTGAGCAAGTGTGGCGGAGCGCACCTGCAGTCTCAACGCTTGGGAGGCTGAGGTAGGAGGGTTAGCGCTCAAGGCCAGCACGGGCACATAGATGGAACCTGTAGAAAGAAAGGAAAGAAAGAAAGAGAGAGAGAAAGAGAGGAAAGAAAAGGAAGGAAGGAAAGGAAAGGAAAGGAAAGGAAAGGAAAGGAAAGGAAAGGAAAGGAAAAAGAAAGGAAAGGAGAAAGGAAAGGAAAGGAAAGGAAAGACAGGATGGAACCTCAGATGAATTGCTGCCATCAGACTGGCCTATGGGCATGTCTATAGGGATGTTTTCTTGACTCCAAGGGATGGAGAAAGGCCCACTCACTGTGGCCAGTATCACCCTCTGTAGCCAGTGGTCCTAGGCTGTACAAGGGGGAGGGAGTAAGCTCAGCTTGGATTTGCCACCCTACTTGGTGCCTGGCTGCCTCTGCAACTGACAATGCAATTCCTCCCCTGGAAAACTTACCAATGACAATTATCAAGCCACCTGTCACAAATGTCTTGCTATAGAAAATTGAATGCAGTTTACTTGCACATTCCTTGTCTGCTGAGGAAGGAATCCCTTCAGCAGAGACACTGGAGATGGGCAAGCAATGATGAATTCGTGGAGTAGCTTGGGAGGAGAGAGAGCAGCCAGGCACTTGAGTTCCTTGGTTTCCCTTCTTTTCCTTTGCTGGCCCTTTCCTGCCTCAGAGGTTTTGCAACTGTGCCATCAGCCTGGAATGCTTTTCTTTGAGTTCCTCACATAGCACAGTGTCTTGTTTTGTTTATTCCCAGCCTCAGGCCTTACCTCAAAGAGGCTTCATTACTCTAGTCTTAGCCTGTCTCTTCTCTGTGGGCTCCCCCAAACAGCAGTTGTCCTGCCAATCTTTAAAAATATTGTTATTGCCTATTCTATTAGAACATAAGCCTCACGGGGCAGGAACCAGCCCTTGTCTGCCTTGTTTCCGGCTCCCTTCCCAGGGCCTAGGGCAGAGGCTAGCCACAGAGTAGCAGCTCAGCAGCAAGATGTCTAGCAAATAATGGACATCTCAAGAGTAAGAGAGCCAAGGCCTGGGGCAACAGTGAGGTGTCCAGCCTGCCCTCTTCCCACCTTACAACTCCGTTTCATCTGAGGGCAAAGCTATGAAACCCAAGCCCAAGGCCTGGTAGTTCTCACTGCTCTGGTTTGGCTGGCTTGATGTCATCTCTGCAGAGTCACTTTAGGGCAGTGTTCTCAACCTGTGGGTCACGCGATCCGCTTGGGGGTCGACAGACCCTTTCACAGTGGTTGCCTAAGGCCATCAGAAATACCAGATATTTACATGATGATTCATGACAGTAGAAAAATCAAGGTTATGAAGTAGTAATGAGAATAATTTTATTGTTGGGGGAGGTTTCCACCGCAACATGAGGAACTGTACTGAAGGGTCACAGCGTCAGGAAAGTTGAGGACCACTGACTTAGGCAGATGGAAGCCCATCCTAGGTGTGTAGTCTAGGCTGAGATGAGCTTCATGGCTGACAGGCATCTAAAGCAAGTGAGTAATATCAAGTGTCCAGAAAGGGCTCAGGGACTGGGCTTTCCCCAGGTTGATGGGAATAACAGAGTAGCTCGTATTCATCACCCAGTGTGTGTCACGTGGCCCCTGGACACTCTAGAGGAAGAAAGGACTTTGACAAGGTGCTGCCTTCCTGCACCTTCCTCAGAATCCCTGTCAGGGTTTGACACTGCAAGAGTGGGATTTGAGAGCAAAGGCTGCGCAGAGCCCTGAGGAGAGCGCATGTGGCTATCTCAGAGCCACAGGCTGGCTGGCCTGGCATTTTTGGAGTGAGTTGCATGGCACAGTGTTCCTCCTTCAGTTCAGTTTTTATGTCTGGTAGAGGGACATTTCTAAATGGTAGGTGCAGGTTAGCTTCCAAGTGGCATCTTTCAGAAGTTTTTCCCAACAGTGAGCTGCATAAAATCTATTACCATTCTCCCAGGCTAGTTGGGGTGGGAGGGGGTTGGGGGAAGCAAAACCTTCAGGCTCTGTAGGCCAGGAAGGTTTGTTTGTTTGTTTGTTTTTTGCAGCTCCCATTCTTACCCATCTTTCTTGAGTCTATGGTACTTGAGTGTGGAGCACAGTGGTCAGTGACAGAAGCTATAAGGTAGGATGGTCTGGGTTCAAATTCTGGATCCAGCACTCCATAGATGTGTGTTCCCAGGCAAGTGAGGTAATGTTTAAGGCTCTGTTAAATAAACATTACAACAGCACCTATCCCTTATGGCTCCTGCCAGGAATATGTGAGTTTACACAGGTGAAATTCACAGTGCCTGCCCAAGCTGCCTCAGGGTCAGATGTTCCCATCTCAGAGGGTTAGAACATCTGAGATAACGCCCACATACTTTAGTACCCAGCGCATAGACAGCAGCTAACATTTCCTCAATGAAATGTAAACCCTTGTCACTACTGGCAGAATGTGCAGGCCGGCCAAGGATTCTAGAAATCTTCACATGAACATTTTAAAATTTAACAATAATAATAATAGCGATGGACCATGAAGGCTTCCCCTGCCTTGCTGATTCTGGCAGCCCTGCCTCGAGCTTCGCAAAAGGGAAGATTATCATTCTGGATTTTTCTTCATGTCTAGAACCTGAAACCAGCCAGCAAGGGCTCTTTGAAGTGCTGGAGCCCTAAGTAGATGCTGGGTTACCTGTTTGGCACCCTGAGCTGTTCCCAACAATGACTAAGAACACGCAGGCTTTTGTTCCTTTTCTCCTACACACACAAAGGCTTCAGGCTTCCCACCCCAGAAAGCGCAGTTTGTCAATGCAGGGCCTCCCCAGAAATTATGCTCAGTGTCCCGAGGCTGGTGCTGGGTTCGGATCCCTTGGAAAAGGTGACAAAGACTGCAGGGGCTGCTGGTAGTGGCAGATTGTACAGCCGTGCTTGCCTGACGCTCTACCCTCCCTGCAACTGACTTCAGCTATTCTTCATGCTTTCCTCTCCGTGAGAAAGCCTTGACGGGGGAGGGCTGGAGTCAGACTGGAGGCGTTAGATACATGAAGCAAAGTGCGGCTGCGCAAAGCGCTTTCACTTCCCTGCCCTGCCCTTGTGATAGCTCAGAGTTGTGGCTATGGAAACAGCAGGGGTGATCGATGCCTCAGTGGTCTGAGAATCGCTTGCCTTGCACCAGGTGACCATGAGCACATCACTTGGCTTCTGAAGCGGCATAGAGAGATGGAGTCTGGGAAGGGCTCCAGGCAGAGGCCTGGAGGAGGAGATGCCGGCAGCACCCACCCCACTCAGCTCATCTTATACCCCTGAGACCCAGGAAGTACTGTGGATTCAAACCCATGTGCTCTCCGGAGCTTTTAGACAGCTGCTCGCTGAAGATTGATACTCTCTAAAAGGAAGCTGGAACCCCCCCCCCCTTCGGCCCTTCCGGTACTCCCCCACCTCCCAACTGAGGCCCGAGGGTTTAATCCACAGCTGGATCAGGGTGGATCCAGAGGCGTGCTGTGCAAGCACGCAGGGAGGGCGTTTCTAAGGCAATGTCCCAGTTGTTTCTGGTGACCCATTGACCTGACCCTCCCTGCCTTACGCAGCCCTAGGCTGAGCCAAGCCTTTGGAGAGCAGCTTCACCTTGGGGTAGCTGGCCTGAGCCTACTGAGCTGGGTGGGAGGTTTGAATCCCACGCTGGATGGGCCCTGGGGGAGGTCAGGGGAAGGCTGGGCCAAGGAGGGCCTCATCACGTCTCTCCTTCACACTATTCAACAGTTAGAGGAGGACTGTGGGGACCTCTGTTCTGGGAACTGTCTTGAAAATCTCTTAACACGTCTTGGCTGTAAGATGGAAATCTATCTTGAACTGGTGACATGAAATCTTTTCATCAGGCAGAGCAGCACTTATATGTAATCTTAGCACTTGGGGGCTGAGACAGAGGTTGGGGGTTTGAGATCTGCCTGGCTGCATAGTAAGACTCTGTTCTGTTTGTGTTGCTTATTGAAAAAGCCTTATGGGCTGTGGAGATGGCACTACCAATAACGTGCCTGCCTTTATCTGGATCCTTGGCACCAACAAAGAAAAGCTGAGTACCACAGAGCACATCTGTAATCCAAACACAGGAGCAGGAGGAGGGAAGTAGAATGGGGGATAGACCAGGATGTGGACGGAGGCAGGGGGATCTCTGGCATTCACCTGCTAGCCAGTCCTGCCCAGTCACTGAGCTCCAAGGTCTCAAAAAATCAGGTGGAGAGTGATCGAGGAAGCCAGTTTGGGAGGCCTGGCCTCCTCTTGTATATTCACACACATGCACCTACCTGAACGCACACAAACTTGTGTGCATGCGCATAGTACACACACACACACCACAGCTGGAGGGAGGGACTTCTGGTAAAGGACAGTTTGCTGCCTATTTGTCAGTGGTGGCTGCCTTGACAGTGTTTTCCTGTCTCCAGATCCTTTTCTTCCTGGCCAGCCTCACATCCTGCTGGGCTGCACTGGCCAGCTTATGTTGCTCATTATCTTTCCCCGTCCTCTTTCCTCACCCCACCCAGGGGGGCTATTTTTAACCTGCACTGTAATGCTAGGGCTGAGCAAGGCACACTGCCCCATCCACAGCAAACAGGGCTGCCTGGAAAGACAGCCCTCTTCCCGCGGCCTTCTCCCTGACCCACTGCGTCCTCTCCTTGTACATCCATTTAGAGTGTACTTCCTGGGGGAACCCACACAGGCTACAAAGGCTGGGACCACTGGGAAGTGGCCCCTGTTCTCATGGCATATACATTCTAATTCAGCAGAGACAAGGGTGGGGTAAAAAGAAAGAACACGCAAACGCACATGCACGCACACGCAAATGCAGGTGTACACGGCATGCCAAAGAAAAAACTAGTGACATTTGCAAAGACTGTGACAGATCTGTGTTGGAAAAGCAACAAGGAAGCCTTGCCTTGGGGAAACTGTGATAAACAGAGCAGAGAAGCAAATGCCCTGGGAGGTGATGGAAGCTGAGGCCAAGAGTAGGCAGACAGATTCTTCTCTTCCTGGGGTGGGAAAAGCTTGGTGTGTTCTAGAATGCAGTAAAAAGCTCAGGGACCAAGGCAGAAGTGTTCTGGGTAAGGCTGGGAGGTATTGAATGAGCAGATGATATAGGGCCTTGAAGCCATGCAGATGTGAGATTTTATTCTGGCTGCTGTGGAAAGCCATCAGGCAGTTGGAGGCAAGAGGCGACGATGGTGGGTTAAGCCATCATTGGGCCCTGGCAGGAGAACAGACTCGACAAGGAGGTGGGAAAACTAAAGAGAAATGAGAGAAAGGCCGGAAGGGCCATCTAGGAACACGCTGGCAGCTCCAATCTGTCAATCACTGAGCATTTCCCTCAAAGGCTGGTAGAACTGTATGCCACAGTCATAAGACAGAACAAAGGAACATCCAGCTGCCACGTCACAGGTGCTGAGAAGGGGCTATGCGCTCCACATAGCCGATTGCCTACAACTTTTATCTTAGTTTTCTAAGCACAGTAAGCTTTTTGTTCAACACTAGCCCTTTGAGTCTTCTGGAAGGTGTGTGAATACTATTCTCTTTATACCATGGTATTCTGTCCTTTACATTTTTGGAAGAGGTGTAGAGCCAAATAAGGCAAACACGCGCACGTATGCATGCATGTGTGAGTATACTTGTATGTGTGTGTTAGTGCGGCTTAAACCTACATTCCTCATCCTCTTTTTACTTCTTATTTTGAGATGAGGGTCTAACTAAATGCCCAGATAGGTCTTGAACTTGTGATCCTCCTGCCTCAGCCTTCTGAGTAGCTGGGATTAAAGGACTACATCACCAGGCCCATCTCAGATCTGTCATTCTTAGAGAAGTGTGTGTGTGTGCTTCTTTGGCTATGCTGCAGACTGACCTTGCCAGGGGCTTGTACATGCTAGTAAGCATTCTACCACTGAGACACATCCTAGCTCCACTACCAGATGTTTTAATATCTGCACAAAATCTCTTGAGGAAGGCTGGCAAGATGGTTTTTGGGTTAAAATCAGCTGCTGCCAAACATGGCAAGCTGAGTTTGATCCCCAGACCCAGGTGGTAGAAGGAGAGAGCTCCCGAAAGGTGTCCTCTGACCACACATGTGGTGCAGCCCCCCCCCCACGCACATAATTAAAAAATGCAATTTCTTTTAAAAGTCCAAGAGGCACAACACAGTGTGAGTGAATTTGTTGCCTTTTTCACTTTTAGGGAATTTTTTTTTTTTTTTTTTTTTTTTTTTTTTTTTTGCTGTTGTTGCTGTTTTGGTTTGGTTTCATTTTGGTTTTTCAAGACAAGGTTTCTCTGTGTAGCCTTGGCTGTCTTGGACTCTGTTTGTAGGCCAGACTGGCCTCAAAGTCACAGAGATCCACCTGCCTCTGCCTCCCAGAGAGCTGGGATTAAAGGTGCACGCCACCATGTCCAACCACTTTAGTTTTTTTTTTTATTGTTCTTTGTTTTCACAGGGAATACTCAATGTTTTCTTGTTTAATTACTTTCTTAAATTAATGAGAATATGTCACTCAAATTATTTTGGGATAATTAGAGTAGTAGATTTTATTACTGGAAATGCAAAATAAAGCTTAAGAAATTTTAGGAAAAGGAAAAATATACTCGTTATTGTTAAAACTTTAGTAATGCCGGTTTAAATCTTTGCAATTTGTCCTTGTATTTGTCTGTCTCTTTACCTACCTACCCTCTTATGTCACATGACTAACAAATACATATCACACTATATTTGTAGGCTTTTCACTTACTTTTTCACTCAATAAACCATGGATAATCTCCATCCTATTTAACAGTCTCCTGAAACAGAATTTATAGCTGCGGCAGCATATTCCTCTAGACCTTTTAGTGAGTCTCCTACCATTGGCTATTCAGTTTGTGATGACAATGGCCAGTGGTTCTGCATTGAATGCGATCCTTCAAAAACATGTATGCATAGCTATCATTATGTTTGGGTTCTACACCGAATCCTATAGCCTGGGTGGCTCATAAGTGAAGGCAATTTACTTCTTGTGGTTCTGAATATTGGGAAGTCCAGGATCCAGGAGACATCAGACCTAGTATCTAATACAGGCTGACTTCTTTTCCAGTGTAGCAGAGGGGTAGTAGACCTCTGTGGCCCAGCAATCCCCTGCATGAGGGCCTCACCATGTGCCACACTCATTCCCAAAGGCCGTCACCTCCTAATATCTTGAGGAAGGGGACTCAACATGTGAACTGGGGACACACAAACACTCACATGGTAGCATTCATGTTACCATTAAAAAGTACAAAAGGGGAACACACTCCTGGGGCCCTTTGAGATGGGCCAGCTGGCATGTCCCCTGCCACTGTCCTTCAGAAGAATTAGAACCTAGGATGTGTTTGAAGTTGTCCCATTTCTCAGTGCTTCTCATTACTCACCTTTCGAGTATGCTCTTGGTGTAATTCTGCCACTTGGGAAAGTTAGGAAAAACTCCAACTGTGACTAAAATGTGGGTGCTGAAGTTAGGCCACTAGCTGCCATCCGACCCCTCAACAGCCGCAGGCAAGCCTTCCTTGGAACTTCCGGTCCCTGTCAATCGATGATCAGGACATCTCACAGAGCAATTTGTAAAGGGGAAAGGAACTTTATTCTCAGATTTGAAAAGCAACTTCCCATCCTTTTCTATGAGAACCAAGAAAAATGAATCTTAAAACACCCCAAATCCTGATTGTTCCTTTTCGTCATTTGGGACTGGGGGAGATGTCAAGACCTAAAATGTTAAAGACAGTGCTTCTTTTTTCCCTTCCTTACCAAGAATGAGGTTGGTTGGATTAGAGCTAAATTTAAATAATTCTGTTGTTCACAGCTGCACAAAGAACGTAGTCTTCCTTCCCATGGAGGCAGCTGTGTTTTGTAACTGTCTATCCTCAACTCTAAACAAATAAAGTAGAAAAAAAAAGGCAGGACTGCCTAGAGCCATCCTAAATTTCTCTCGGTTTTATAGACCAATCTGGAAATAACCAACTCTGCCGCGCAGACCACGGAAAGAGCTAACACACCAAGACACTGTGCCTCGCTTGTGAACAGACTGGTGCCGACAGGTACATAGTAGGTACTCAGCGGGCTGGAGACAGTGTGGGCAGATACTTTTCTGACCAAGAGCAAACTGCAAAGGAGCGAAACGGAGAACTCGTTTAATCTGAACACTGGCCGAGCCTGTAGTGGGGGCCGGCCGCTGACAGACGATTACATGCACAGGTGTGATACGAGCTTGTCAGTTGAGCACAGAGAACTTTTCTTCTCGTAAATCATGCCTCATGGCATCACTGGGAAAGGATTTCTTCAAATCACCATTGCAGGCACTGTGTGTAATAAAGCACTGCCAACAGCCAGGCCGAACTTTCCCACTTCCGGCTAGCTACGGGAATGGTCCCAAAGTCTTAGTATGTGTAGCCATGTCTGCTCAAGATCACAGATAGCCATCTGACCATGCGCTGGCTGTGTGCCTGCTGTGTGGAAGAAACTGCACTGCAGGATAACCCATGACAAAATGGCTTTTCTTGGGGCTAGAGGGATGGCTCCCAGACCACAGTGCCTGCTGCACAAACAGGAGAACTTGAGTTTGATCCCCAGAACTCACATAAAAGAGGTAGGCGTGGCTGCATGCTTCCATGCGGGGTGAGGTGGGGGCGGAGATAAGTGGATCCTAGTCCATGAGCACAGCATTCAGTGACAGACCCTACCTTATCTTTTGATAAGTGATAGCAGTGGTGGGTGATAGTGTCCTCTCACACACTTACAAGCATGCATGTGCTCGCGCACACACACGCATGTGCCCACACATGCACATCTGCTCGCACATGCACATACACTATAACAAGATAAACACAACATAGTGAGGGTTTTTTTTTTTCCTTAGACCAGTACAAGTCTTGGAAAAGACAAGCCATAACAAAGCTACGGTAGGAGTCTAAACTCATTGAAATGACACCATTTGAGGTCCTCTATGATTTAATGTCACACTCACACCAACTCTGGACATGCCTGTTTAAAATGTCCTCGGGCTGGAGAGACGCCCGCTGCTTTCCCATGGGCCTTTATTCAAAGGATTCCTTTATTCTGTTTCCACACATCCGAAGCCCATTTGTCCTTCTGGCAGAGACACTTCATTTCCACAAAAGCTGCCTACACCACATTCTCAGCTCCTGGTTCTGGCCTCATGGCTCTTAGCAGAGCCTGATATGGTGTTTGTGATTTAACTGCTCATTCGCTCTGAAAGACACAGACACTGTCTTATTTGTCCTGAATCATAACAAAAATAGCAGCTCTAAGATGAGACTCTGCAATATATGTTATACTTCTGAGCCAGGAGCCGGCATGACTTGCTTCTGTAGAACACAGTAACAAGCATGAAGAGTAGGAACTTTGGTTGCTTACAGGTGCCATGGCTGAAGCTCAGAACAGTCACCTGACTTTGTGGATTTCAATGCAGGAGGCTTCGCATTGAAGCCTGTGTCTCTAACCATGATTCCACCTTTGTTCTCTTGCTGTGACTAGCCAGGTTTCTTGTTCATGATAGTCTCTGCAGGGCAGCTCCCTGACAGGACAGGGAAGCCCAATGCCACCTCTCCAATGCCATGCTGTAAGACGTAGCCACAGAGACCTGACAAATGCCACTGTTAGCGTTGTTAGTGTCCACGTCTTCCCTTGCACTTATTATCTAGGCCAGCGGTTCTAGTACATGGTACTAACCCTTAATACAGTTCCTCATGTGGTGACCCCAGCCATAAAATTATTTCCATTGCTACTTCATAACTGTAATTTTGATACTGTTATGAATCCTAATATAAATATCTGTGTTTCCTGGTGGTCTTAGGTGACCCCTGTGAAAGGGTCATTTGGCCCCCAAAGGGGTTGTGACCCGCAAGCTGAAAACCAACTTATCTAGGGCACAAGGGCAAAAGTTGCCAATGGAAAAGTGAAAAGTTTTGAGCTGGTTTACACAAAAGATTAGATGGTGGTGTAGTTAGCTCAGACTCTCTGGGTCTAGTGTGATTTGGGCACTGACATGACCCATCACCGAGCTCCACCCAGGCTTCCGTGCAGCTGCTCTGTCCAGGTGAGTGGGCGGAGGTAACAAGGCATCGCCTCTTCCTTCTCCTCCTGCCTAGTCCTGCCAGCCTCCTCAGAATTGTGTGACATGGCTCCCAGGCCTATCCCCATGTTCCACTCTGCTCAGATCCAGACAGGCCCGCTTTTGTGAGCACGAGTTGGTGGGTGGCCCTCTGCGGCATCCCAAGCCCATGGAAGCAGGGCCAGAAGGGCAGTCGGGTCGGGAAAGTTAAGAAAGGCAGAGTGGAAGAGCTGTGTGCACACAGGAACCAGCAGGCCAGCCGGGGTGCTCCCTCCATTTCTTTCTGAGGTGGAGGCTGAAGGGCAGAGCCCTCCTGGGCTCCTCAGGGCTTTCTCTAAGTGTTGGTAGATGGGATTCTGCCTCATCTCTGCCCCTCCAGTCTGTAAGGGCCTAGGAGATTGGTAGCAGCTGCAGTCTGAACGTCTCTAACAACTCTCGTGCTGAGACATCATCTCCATTTTAAGATATTCAGAGCTGGGACCAGGAAGAACCTAAGGAAGGTGGCTGGGTCATGAGGGTCTTGAATAGCCTCATGGAGTGATGAGTTATTGTGTAATCTCCAAGGTAGGTCTTTAAAACTTGGGGGGTTTTTTCTTTCTGTTTTTTTTCTTTTTTATTCTTTTCCTTCTCTTTTTATTTCTCTCCTTTCTTTCTTTCTTTTCTTTTCTTTTCCTTCTTTCAGATAGTCTTTAATATAAACTGTTCTCAAACTCACTATGTATCCAAGGAACATGACTTTCAATTTCTGACCCTCCTGACCTGGATGACAGGCATATACCACTCACCTGGATTAGGCAGTGCTGAGGGTTGAACCCAGGACTTCATACATACCAAGAACATACTCTACCAACTGAACTATGACCCTTGCCTCCAGGGTAGGGCTTTCCTTTATATTTATATATATATATATATATATATTTCTAACATTTATTTACTTACTTAAATGTGTGCACATATCCATACGCACATATGGCACTTGTGTAGAATTCAGAGGACAGCTTGCAATACTTAATTCTCTCCTTATACCATGTGTGTCCTGGGAACTGAACTCAGGTCGGGTAGCAAGAGTCTTTGTGGTCTGAGGCTAGTAAGTCTTTTCAAGCCATCATTCTGCTCTGACTCTGTTACAATCTCTCTTGCCATCTGATACCTCATTCTGTCAATAACTCTGAGAAGAGAAAACAGTCCCTACTGAAAGTGATCCCTTCAACTTGGATTTCCCATCCTCCTCCAGAGCCATAAGCTAAATAAACCTTCATTCCTTACAAGTTACCCAGCAGGTGGCTCCATTTAGCGAAAAAAACAGATTTTCTCTGTTTCTTTCCTTGGCTTGAGCTTGGCTTGGCTTGCCAGTCATGTGGGCATCTTTAGATGCCACCCTATATGCCACAGCTCAGCGTAACTGCCATGGTTTGCGAAGACACACCAGAGGACACACAGACAAACAGACACACTGACTGATAAATGAGTGATTGATGTTGGCTAGTCTCATGGAACACACCATGCTTTCCTGATTCACTTACACCATGTTGCTGGAGCCCTAACAAAAGCTGGTCTGTGCACAAGGCATTATGGGATTCTCTAAGGACCAGAAGCAAGTATTGAGAAGATGAGGCTTCTCTGATGTGCCACTCAGACCATCAGTTATATTTGGTTCCGTGGCCTCCCAGGGGCATATCCAAGGGTCACTAGTGAGCCAGTCTCCTTATCAGGATGATGGGTTGAGTCTCCAGGTGACCTTCATTCAACAAGATTGGACTTTTATGACATACCATGCAGCGTGGCTCACCACTAACAAAGCTGTTAATGCAGGTCTGACTTCCTGCCCTTGGTTCCCATGCTATGAAACAGGACAATTAGAAAAGAAATTGCGGAATTGGGCTCGGTGGTGGCGGCACATGCCTGTGATCCCAGCACCCGGGAGGCAGAGGCTGGCAGATCTCTGTGAGTTCAAGGCCAGCCTGGTCTACTGAGTGAGTTCAGGACAGCCAAGGCTATACAGAGAAACCCTGTCTTGAAAAACCAAAAAGAAAAAGAAAGAAGAAAGAAAGAAATTGCAGAAGGAGGCCTCATTCCCAAAGACAAGGGTCTGTAGACACACTCTGGCTAGAGGTCAGCAGCTCCATCCTCACTGTTATGAAGCAAAGAGATGGACTAGTGATCAAGGAAAGAGCAGGCAATACTTGGCTCCCCATGGACCTTTCCCAGGACCACTGAAGAGAAGCTTATATGTGCCCTGGGAGAAAGCCCCTGCAAGAACAGGGGATCCCAGAGTACTGTGGGTAGGAAGGACCCTGAATGTCTGCAGGTACAGTGAGGCTCTGAGACAGCCGCGCTGTAATGACATGAAGCTTTAATGACGATGACGAATGGACTCCCTAGGCAGAGAGAAGAAGCTTGAAGGAGAAGAGGAAAATGGGGGTCAGAGAGATTGCCTCATCCATCCCAGTTCTCACACGAAGGTGTAAGGAACTCAAGACTCCCCGCACCTTGGCTCCTATCCACCAGGTAAAAGGCTTAATGAGCCCAGGGAACAGGTCCTACACCTCCAGCACCATGCACCAAACAGCTGCCCAGCACTGCAGCTACTGCTTTCTGGATGCCTGTTTCCACCTCTGCCCAGACAGTTATAAATCATTTTGTGTACCACTGAGGAAAAATGCCCAACATCCTGACTCTAGAGATGCCAAGCTACTTACAATCTGTGCATCTGAGGGGATGAAAGATTAGGCACCTGAGTGTGCCAGGAGCCCAGCCTCTGCTTCCACCCCATCCCAGCAATATGCAGGAAAGGACACAAGACTCAGCACAGCAGAGTCTGCACCCGTGGCAGGTGGCATGGCCGGGGAACCGCAGAACCTGAATATATCCTGTGCTCAAACTCCCTGCCTTAACCCATGAGCCACACGGTCATTTGTTCCTTCTAGGCATGTCAAAAGAAACCAACCACCAAACTGTAGGGGAAAGGACACCCTGCTGTGTCCCGTCCTTTCCTATCAGGGCTCACTTGTGCCTAGGCTCATTTTTTTTCTCAGGCTCCCTGGGATTTAGGCATCTGTCCTTGGCCTGTAGAGTCAGGCAACTTCTCCAAGATCCTAGAGCTCTGGCTAATTGTTTCCTGGTTCATAAGCCTGGTTGGGATGGGTCTTTCTTTTTCCGACCCATCTCTTCATTTCCCAAACCTCGATTCATGATTTGTGCCAGATTTTATAGCATCATCCTTGACCTTGAACCTCACCCTTCCCACATCTTCCTTGCCTCCTCCCATCTCCCTCATCATCTTAACCCTTCAGCACCTCCCTGATTTCTTCTGAAGCCTTATTCATTTATAACGACTTCCTGACCCATTCATACCTCCATCTCAGGAGAAGTTTCCTAGAATTCCCACCTGTTAAGGTAAACTATGGGGTGAGAGAGGTGCAGGGAAGAGATGCGGGGGCGGGGGAATTGGACATGCCTTCTTGCTCTCTGTGTCCCCCATTGATGGGTCACACACTGACAAGACCTCTTGGCTTCCAACTCCTGTCATCATCCTGTAGCTCTTCACTCTTCCTTGACCTTTCAGCTAGCCTTCCCCAGTTTTCCATGGTGAAGAAAAGGTAATTACATCCAATCAAGGCTCCCCCATCTCGTTGAGACAACCTTATTCTCCCCTTTCCCGGCACTGAGTCATCCTTTCCTGCCACACCTCTCTCAAAGCCTTCCCCGGGTTGAAGAGTTGGCACCCTCTCTTTCTTTCTCTCCCGATTTTACTTGATGCTTCAGAAAGACAATAAAACGCTGGCTTGGAAGCACTTCCTAACTGGCCAGGCCTTTCTATTGGAAATGCCTGCTCCCTCCCCCACGACCTTCTCTCACTCCCCCTCCCCCAGCCATTCTCTCCCTCTCAGCTCCTTTCTGTGACCCTACCAGGAGGAACTCTGAACCACTCACCATTTCAACATGCTTTCAACCCTTCTGGCAGTGCTCATCTGCTCAGGATGGGTGTCCTTGCTCATACGCGCCCATGTGCTGAGGACTGGGGTGCGGCCCCGTGGTATAGCGTCTGACTAATGAGTCCAAAGCCCTGGGGTGGACTTTCAGAACCCCAGCACCAATTTTTAAAAAAAGAAGAAATAAAAAGACTTTCCAGTCACCGCTGAGACGATGTGAACACTGGAGCTCCATGAAGGCTCATCTGAGTCTTGTGTTAAATATGGTAAACATAACAAAAACAGAAAACAAAAATCTCTGGCTTCTTGAAGCTTGCCTTTGAGGGAAAATGCCATTTTTAAGTGAATATTGTTCACACCCTAATATTGGAGTGTTGTAACTGTATTAGAGACAACCTTTAAAAATTTTTTGAGACAGGGTCTCCTGCATCCCTGGTGGATTTCAGACTCACCTTGTAGCAAAGGCTGACCTTTCACCTCCTGAGTGCTGAAGTTACGATGCTCTGCTGGTTCCTGCTGGGGAGTGAACCCAGGGCCTGATGCCGCTAGCCCAGCTACATTCCCAGCCCCAAAGTATGGAAAGAACAGAAAGCTAGGAATTTGAGGAGAGAGAGAATGAAATTAGGGTATTTCAAAAACAGCTTTCTAGAGAAATAGTTGAGGTGTTACAATCCACCATTACGAAGTATGCAGCTCAGTGTTTTTAGGACATTTATAGAAGAATGTCATTAGTGCCACTATCTAATTTGGGGACATTTAAAAAAAGATGTACCTACTAGCTACTATTTCCTTTTTTTTTTCCATTCCTTTACTCCCTGGCAATAACCAATTTGTTTTCTGCTTCCATGGACGTCTGTTCTGGACCTCTCATGTCCATGGAATTCTACGGAGCGTGACTGGCGTCTTTGACACAACAGTTCATCATGCTGTAGCATGTAGCAGAGCTTAGCTCCATTTAATGGCTGACTAATCCATCACATGAAGGCACTTCTTGGTTCCCGTGAGTAATTCTAACATTAGCAGACGCGTTTTATGGGAGCATATGCCTTCCTTTCCCTTGGGTATAGACTTAGGTGTAGGACTGTTGGGTCATGTACTAGCCCGTGCTTCCCCGCCTGGGGAACCGCCAACCTTTTCCGAAGTGGCCACGCTATTTTTCACTCTGAGCAGCAGCACTGTGCGAGAGCCCGGTCAACACTTGTTGCTGCACCCTTTTCCTTGAAGTCCTCTTAGCAGGTGATGTGGTATGGGACTTTAAATTTCACATTTCTTTGGTGGCTAACAATGTCTTTGCATGTAGAGATGAGGGCATCTGAATTATGTTTTTGAGGCAGGTCCTGACTGGGGTTCGCAACATAATACCTTCAGGGTGTCAGGTCCTTCCATTAGCTAGAGTTCTGCAAGAGGAAT
This sequence comes from Pachyuromys duprasi, assembly GCA_028658305.1. Classification (NCBI taxonomy): domain Eukaryota; kingdom Metazoa; phylum Chordata; class Mammalia; order Rodentia; family Muridae; genus Pachyuromys; species Pachyuromys duprasi. Next base: position 6,188,979 of record CM053764.1, read on the forward strand.
AGTTTTGCGAAGATAAAACAATACACTTTCACCATTCCTCCCCATCCCACTGCTCATAAATTGAGTCGCAACCGTCTCAGGGGCTAAGGCGGCAGGCTTGTCACTCGCCATGGAAGAAAAGGGGACGCCAAACAAAGAAGACAGTCAGCGCAACTGCCTAGACCCATGGGGCTTTGCACCCAGCTCAGGCATGTGAGAAATGACGTGCACTCACATCCCATGATGAGGGTGAGGGTGAGGCCTGGCGGACACACACTGGAGTTCCTGCCCCTGTGGGGAAGGGGAGAGGCCAATGCCTACCTGCCTCTGACGTTTAGAACCAAGGATGGGGTTGTAGAAGAAATACGATGGAGGTTGTCTTTAGCTGTACAAACATCCTGATGAGTGGGAACACAGCAAAGACAAAGCCATTCCAAACTGTGGGTCGCAGGGAGTGTTGAGGTTGAACGGGCACATCAGCTACTGAGTGGGTGTACTCTGACACTGTTCCCACAAGTGAGCCAGAGGCCACTGTGGAGTGATCCTACAGTAGGGACAGGGGCAGACCTCCTGGGTGGGGAGGCAAAAGCCCACAGCCAGAAAGAGTTGGTCAGCCAAGGAGCCGCCCTCAGCCCCAACACAGCCAAGAAAGACCAACAGCCTCAGTCTGAGTCATAAAGGCAAAGAAATGGGCAGACCAAGGCATGCATCGGGCCTGGAGCAAGGGCCCCAGAGGACCTTCATGAGGAACCCTGACTCCTCTCTCCCATCACCTCTAAGAGGGCCAAGGAGGGTGAAGATGGAGAAGTCTGAGGGACAACTTGTAGCATAAAAGGATGATAGGTGTATTTTGGCCACCTGTTAGCCCGAGTACAAGAAACAGCAGCCATGTTACACAGGGAGCCCAGAGATCTGATTTTCACCAGCTGTCTCAGCAGCTTGTCACCTGCACCTCACTAATGGGATGACACGTCTAATTAGTGTTGATGTTCTCAGCTACTTTCAGGGACAGCTGGAGTCAAAGGAGTGTCTAAAGCCAAAAAGAAAAGAAAAAGAGAGAACTCTCTCCTTTGACTAGCGAAACCAGCTTAATGTAGGTGTCTTTATTGTCTCTTGTGACTGTTCTTTCATAAAGCCCCTTAGAGGCATTTTGATGGGCCATGCTTAAAGAACCATCAGTCCACTAGCAGCAGCCTTCCTGGCTTTTGAGACCTTGCTTTGTCCCAAACCCTGGGCCAGCTCCTCCCCGTGTGCCCCGAGTCCCCCAGCAGCCCTCAGCAGGCAGATATAGCCATGCATATTGCATGGACATAGAAACTGGGGCCTCGGCGAGTTTTCCCAGGATCTGGGTAAAAGATAGGGCCAGCATTTGATTTAGCTGAAGAGGCTGGGTGCTTAGCTGCATATATACGGTCTCTCTCTGTTATGCTTAACAAGAAAAATGTTACCTATTGAGTCAAGTAAGAGCTAGTCCTTGAACACAAATACAAAACCATTTGTAACGTGCATACTCATTTCACACACACACACAAGCCAACACTCTCTGCCTCGAGGCCTCAGCACTGCTGGCTTTGTAGCTGTCCCTCACAGGCACCATACTGAGCTCAGCTAACATGCTTCTGCCATGCTCGCGTGTGTCCATCCATCCAATTTCTCATCTTCTTGGTTTTTAACTTACCCTGTGCCAGGTACTGGAAACCCAAATGGCCAGAAGGCCTGCTCTGAGGAGCACAGTTAAAAAAATTAAATCTCCCAGCCCTCAGGAAACAGTACACACAGATACCAGAAATGTGCCTCTCTGCATCCGACCCCTTTTCTTCCTTCTGGTCTCGGTGTGCATGTCACTCTTCAGGAACTCTTGCCTGTTGGTCTTCCTTTTTATTCCTACTTGGTCCCTTGATAGTGAAGAGAATGTCTTCCAAATGCAATCTGCTGTTTTTCTTTTTCTGTTCTTTAATGATGATGGTGGTGGTCATGGTGGTCCTGGTGGTAGTGAGGTGTGTGCATGTGTGTGTATGTGTGTAGAGCTCTGCTATAGTGTGGTCCCCTCAGCGCAAGGACCACAGCTCATCACAAAGGGCATCTATCTCTGAGGCCTGAGTCATCTCTGGTACCTGGTCTGTTGCTTGAATACATAAAAGTTGCTGTATTCATTCAAGCTGAGCTGCAAAGTTTGGCCTTAGCCTCTAGACAATGAAAACTAAAAGTGGAAATTTGTTCAAGGGTTAGGCACAATCAGACCGTGGTTTTCAAGGAAAAGGCTGGTAGTGCTGTGGACAAGGTAAGAGGAAAAAGAAGAAGAGAACAAATGTGGAATCAGCTTGCACCGGTAAGCTGAGAATTCACTGGTGTGAGTTATGACAATGGTGGCAAGGAGGAACATGTTGACAGGCGACCTTGGCAGGATGCCAATCAAGAGTCCGAGACAGGAAATGTGGCGACATCTGCACTCTGTGCGACTTTGCAGGCACTCCACTCCCAGCAATCAAAAGGGTAAAGGCAAGAAGGGGAGGACAGTGGGTGCTTTCAAGTTGGGCAGGACTCCCCCTCCTCTCCAGGATGACCACAGTATTGTCTTAATACCCTCCTTAGGCCTGCTGCACTGCCCAGTGAGGCCTCTGGAAGGTGGTGGGAGTTGTGACAGTAGGGGATTAGGGTGAGGGGCAGGACAGAATCGAGGAGGCATGGTTGACTCTGGGGTTCACAAGGGCACTCAGGGAGAACGTACATATTGGCCTAGGACAGGGGCCCCGGGGCTGCCACACTTCAAAGAGCGGCTAGAGGGACAGAAGCCAGGGCAAGACATTAAGAGGAAGACCCAGAAGCCAGAGTTACTGGAGAAGCCAGAGATGGGAGAATTCTCTGGGGGTGGGACTCAGATGAGAAGCTGAAGGGAGGTGAGCAGAAGAGCCCTGGGTGAGCTCAGCAGGTGGCAGGGACCTTCCTAGGAGAAGGCAATGTGGTAGAGCTGTGGGGAGAATCGGCCCGGGGAAGCTCAATGAGCCTTTCAGAGTTGGCGAGATGTGGAGAGTGACAAAACTAAAGTTGAGTTCTCCTCCCCGGTTCGCCACGCTTCCTTGAGAAACTCATCTCTTCAGAGTTGTCCAGACAGGGGCTTTCTAAAACCCCTGAGATAATCCCACAACACTGCTCCAAAGATTCCATTTTCTCTACTCCTAAATTCTCATATGTATGTCTATCATTTGCTCGGCTTAAATAACTCGCTTTATGGCTCCACGGCTGACGGTCCGCGGTTTCAGCTCTTTATTCCCTCCTGAACACGCTCTGCAATGATTTTCACAGTGCCTCTTAGCGCATTTGTGTGAGGTGTTCTGGAGGAGAAATCCTTAACCCTGGCTTTGCCCACCACGGACCCCCACATAAGCAGGCTGTTTCCCGAAAGAGCTCCTCACATTTGTCCACTCTCCCATGAAGGACTGGGGCTGAACAGTGCCGGGGAGGAAATATACTCCAAGGAAGCTCGTAGGTGCTGAATGAAAACCAGGATTTTAAAGTATTCCAATTGACGACTGACTGCTCTGCCTCCTTTCTAATAGAGATGTAGGCTGAAGGCGAGGTATTTATGCAGAAGTAACCTTGATTAACCTGATGAGCCATGGCCCAGATGAAAACGCCTCTCAAGGACATAAAATAACAGTCTACCCTCTCAGTGCGACTATCTTCTGCACCCAGGCAATATGTGAAGGACACACTGACTCCTCATGGCATTTTTAGGCTGTTACGAGTGTGCCATGTTATTTGTTCACAGATTTCAGTGACATCAAAGGTTCAAGTCCATTAAAATGTTTTGTGCACATGACAATATCCCTGGGATTTGGTATTTAACATGTGAAGTCATCAGTTTAATTATATTTTTACGAGATTATCTTTGGCAAGAGCAGGGAAAACCTCTCTGTTCCCTGCAGAGAACACAAAAGCATTCACAGAAAAACAAAAACAAAAACCCCTGGCTCGCATTGTGAAGGCAGCATACTAGTCTGAGAGCGCCCTCTTCTGGCAGCAGTCTGTACTGCACCAATCCCAGTTTAACCGGCGCAGGGCAGGAGGCAGCTCTAGCTCTCCCACCGACACTAACATCAATGAACCTATGATTTTTCTTAAGCTGAAGCCACTGAAACCCCAAGGCGTTCCCTTCTGATACCTGTGCTGTATTTTCAGGTTGGGTAGATCTCCTCTGCCTTTTCCCCAGGATAGAGCCTTGATGACAACTGTACATTTTTAAAAAATTATTAAATACCCTCCTTAGATCTGAATTAAGCCATCAAAATTCCATTTATATTTGTAAATGGCCAGGAAGAAAATCCATAACTTTGGATATACAGGAAGTAGATCTAGAAATCAAAGCAGAATGTCATAATTCTGCACACTACATATGTGAGCAAACAAACCTGGGACTGAGGTTTTCTGACCACTTTGCAAAGCCTTGGCTTTCCTGTATTCATCTAGTAATATTTTCTGAGTACCTAGTGTGTGGCAGTAAATATGCCAGGAGCAGGTCTTTGTGGTACGCAAGCTGTGAAAAGTGTCACTTGGCACATTCTGTATGCTAACCAGGCAGGAGTCTTTACTGTGAAGCATTCGGAAATCTACAAGCACCCTAACTGCTTCCTGGAGCCTGGGTAGTAATCTGCCCTGTGCTGCAACTGTTCAGTTTAGCTAGGTTAATCTTTTCAGTTCATAAGTGCCTTCCTTCGGGCATCAGCTCCCCACCCCCCATCCCCCCAACCCCGTCCCGCCCTCTGGACCATGCTCATGGTCTGTTTTGATAGGAGGGAGGAGCCAGCAGGAAAGAAAACAACTTTTCCAAAGAACTGTTTTTCCTGGAGCTCCGAGAGCAGAGCTGAGGCTAGCACTCACTTGGATGTGGGAATCTGTATTTACCTGGCACTAACTCCATAAATCCTGCTGAGTGAGGCACAGGCCTGGAACTCTCTGCTCCGGCCTAGCTGCCTTGCCCTGCTCCTCCTGCTCTTTCTCCAGGCAGAAATGGAGCTGCCATCTCTCCTTTCTTTCTCATGCAGGGGCACATCTGCCAGACAGAGGGATTCACCCAGGCCACCCTAGCCTGGCCTCAGTGTGCACGGAGGAGATAACAGTGCGGGCAGATGAGCCAGATAATGTCATGCAGGAGAGTCATAGAAAGTGACCCAGGCAAGACCAAGGTCTGTGAGGAACCAAATTCCACACAATGTCCAGTGTGTGTTCATCAGCTACTTCTGCCCAGACTTACCCTAGACTTCTGCAGGACCTCGGAGGTGCAGAGGTGGCTCTCAGATTTACAACTGCAGCTTCTTGGAGAAAACTGTATATCCTAGTCTAAGAAAGCTACCATTTAGCTGGGTGGTGGTGGTTGTGCAAGCCCTTAATCCCATCATTCGGGAGGCAGAGGCAGGCAGATATCTGTAAGTTTGAGGCTACAAAGTAAGTCCAGGACAGCCAAGGCTACACACAAAGAAACCTGTCTCAGAAAAAAAGGAGGAGGAGGAAGAAAGAAAGAAAGAAAATAGAAAGAAAGAAAGCTACCATTTTCTCTAAAACCATTCCACTTTCCAAAACCTCTGGAAGAGGGACTGTGTTTTATATGGTTGTTTCATGAAAAGTTCCAATATTTCAGGTGCCCTTTCTGAAGCCACACTGTTCAATTAAGCCCAGGTCATGTAATCCAACTTGCCAAATATTTATTGAGCTGAGCACCATGTTAGGAAAAGACCTAGACACCACCCTAAGGAACCACACAGGCCTAGAATGAGACACGGCAAACAACACCTCAGTGCAGCTTGGGTAAGTGCAAGGAGAGGTTACCACACCAGGGAGCACTTCCCTGAGGACTGACGGTCTTGGGACAGCCAGATGTTAACTGGAAAACTACTCAAACAAAAGGCCCACTGTGGAGGAGGGGCAGGTGGCGCCCTGCAGCTCTAACGCCACATCTGTCTGGGGAGAGGGAGAGTAGGTGAATTAGCTGCGAGAGTGTTCCAAGCACCAGGAGAATGGAAAGGTGGCCGGAGGCCACAGAGTCTAACTGCATCAGTTACTCATCACTGTGATGAGAGGCAGTTTAAGGAAGAAGGGGTTTGCCTTGGCCTGGGATTAAAGGAATACCGTCTGTCCCATCAGCAGGAGTGTGAGGCAGCCAATCACGTTCTGTCAGCAGTCAGGGAGCAAAGAGCTGAGAGGAGGTGGAACATGTCCAGCATACCTCAAGGCCCACCCACAAGGAAACCAGGGCTCTTGCAAGGCTTCGCCTAAAACTTCATAACCTCTCAAAACAGTGCCACCCACTGGGGGCAAAATGTTTAGGCACATGAGCTTAAGGGAGACATTTCACATTCCAACTACATCAGTAGCTAAGGAGCTGAGGAAGGTGACCCTGGCCAGCAAAAAACGGCCACCAACCCCCCAATGGGCATGGCTGACAGTGGTGTTCACTTCCCTGAGCTCGCTTCTTCTTCTGTGGATCCACCGTGTGGAAAGGGTAACCTTCCGCCCATCAGTGTGTTATACCATCCTTACCCCATCACCAGGCTGAGCCTGCAGGGAAGGACCCACCAGGCTAGTCGAGTGCTTCTGTTCCACGGTTCACATGAATCTGTGGGCGCTAGGCCAGGAGGTCTCAGAAGCCATGGAAATTAGCCTAAATGTCTGTAAAGGTAACCACCGGCTTTTCTGGAGACATTCCTGAATGAATGACTAGTTGGCCGGCTGACCACAAGATTCAAAGAAAAAAAAAAAGAGTTTATCCTGAATACCCAAAAAGGGGGGGTAAAGGATAGAGGGGGGAAAGGACAGAGCGTTTCCAGAGAAGACTGGCTATAAATGGAAAACTGCACCGAAGGAAAACAAACTGTATTTGATGTGAACCCATTTTTGACTCTGTCTGGAAATCCAGGGCAGAAGGAAGTGGAGGGGACAGGGAGTGAGCAGATAAACTCAGGCTAAACCACCCGCCTCTGGAATTGGGGTAGACTGGTGTGTGTGTGTGTGTGTGTGTGTGTGTGTGTGTTCCTACGCACTATGACAGGGCCATTGTGAAAGGCACCAAGCATATGGCAGCCATCCAGATACCGACAGACCCAGGCTCCTGGAGTTACACATGCTGGCCCAGTGTTGGCAGGAAACAGGGCATGCAAATATGGGATGAGCACAGGGGCGGCTCTATGGGCGTGTCTGCTTTCAGGGGTCATTGTTCCCATGGAGAAGATGATCCACCAGGTGAGTGATTCCCAAGCGATCATTGCTCTCTCTGGAGTAAGGCTGAACATTCTAACTCAAGGCTGGCCGGCTCCCATCCCACAACACATCAGGGAAGCGCGGGTCACTTCTGAGCATCACAGTCCTCTGACTCTCTCATAGAAAAGAAAGGCACCCTTGTAATTTTAACAGCCCTCCATCAAAATATTGACATTAGTAAGAGGCAACATTCGGTGACGGAGGGGAGATGTTTACCTTCTTGGGCAGGGCGCATCAAACACAGTCCTGAGCCACACAATGATGAGCATGGGCCCAGAAGATGACAAAGCCTATGGATGTTGTAATGTCTTCACTTGTCCAAGTAACATCTATTTCGTTGTTTGTGTACTATGTAGCCCTGGGACTCATTTCTCATACCATGTCCCAGTTGTGAAATGAACATCTGTCTTAAGACCTGAGGTCAGAGTCTCTGGGTTGAAGTTCCACAGAGACCCCTCCCTGGATGTGTGGCTCCTGGGCTTCAGTCCTCATCTGTAAAGTAAGAGTTGTTGATAGCACCCAAATCATGGGCTTCAAAAGAGCCCTTTTGAGAGTAGCTGGTACAGAGCGTTCACTAAATATCCATAACAGCTGTTACTGTGGAGTCTTTCAGCTTATGCTCCCAAGTCTGTTAACTAGAAATCTGACTCAAGTTATAAAATGGTCACATACTGACTATCAAGAGTTCAGGGGCCAGACATGGTGGCACACAGCTTTTATTCTAGCACTTGGGAGGCAGAGGCAGGCAGATCTCTGAGTCTGAGGCCAACCTGGTCTACAAATTGAGTTCCAGGACATCCAGGGCTACACAAAGAAACCCTGCCTTGAAAAACCAAACCAAATCAAACAAAACAAAAGAGTTCAGGCAAGAACAACTATATATAATGTTGTTGATGCAAGCCTACAATCTCAGCACTTGGGAGTTAAAGGGTTAAAAGTCCAAAGCCAGCCTGGGCTGTCACAAAGAAGCAAATGTAGGTGTCTCTCCACCATTATCATTTATAGGCCATTAAGAGTTCTAGGTTAAATGTGAGAGAGAAAACCGAGAGATGAGTGAGCATGAGAAGAAGGCAAAAGCAGATGATGGGTCTGAAGACAGGGCTCCATGTTGGGAAAATGCAAAGGAAAAGGCTGCCAGGAGGCATAAAGAGGGATTCACAAAACAACTGAGAAGATTCTGCAAGAGCAGCATCTCCTTGTGTGCAGGAAGAAGAAGGTCAGAGCAAAAGTCCTTCCTCAAGACATGAAATAAAAAGGCAGAGAAGGCAGAGAAGTGGGAAGTCCCTCTGCCCAAAGTCTGAGCTTGGGACGGGGATGTGGGTTGGGGGGACAGAAAGATGGAAAGTTATTCCGATAGGGAAGAGAAAGCACATGGCTCCTCATGCTTGGCTGGTGATCACTGTGAAGAAACCACCTAAATGCCGAGAAGGCCCAGGAGAGCCAGGGGCAGTTTACTGGAGTAAATGGGAGTGTGCCGGATGCCGTAACACACGGAGGCGATTGTATCTGAGTTGGCAGCAATCCAGAAAAGGCTGGGTGTGCAAATGGTCTCACTGGCTTGACCTGTTTCCTCAAGAGTGTCGCTGTCTCCTGACTGTTCTGTGGCCTCGCGTCACACAGGCTGAGTGACAGCCCTCCTCTGTCCCAGACAGAGCAGCTTGGCTTGCCAACATCATAACATTTATCCCTCAGGCATTCTGCATTCTGCATTCTGCTGGACCACGCTTCTGAAACTGAATATGCTTACAAGTCCCCTGAGGCACCCCGGGGACTTCAGAATCAAGGAAGACCCTTCAGCAGTAGTGGCATCATAACTGACACCTGGTCAGTGAGGGGCAGGCAAGCAAAGAGCTAAGAGACAGAGTATCTAAAGTTCAGGGATAGTGCTAGTGGTGAAAGGAACAGCAACGCCTGGATGCACTCTGGGAAGGCAAGGAGTGTTGTAGTAGTAGTGGAGCACCGTGGGCCGTCAGATGGAGCACCGTGGGCCGTCAGGGACAGGAGAACCCAGGCCCACTCAGCACACATCCCGTCACTGAGCCCAGCTCCAGCTTCCATAAGAGCATTTTGAACAAGCAAAGGGACACAAACTTATCTCAAGAAAATTAATCCAGGAACACAGGAATTGAAACCAGGTGTCCTGGGACAGGGTGGCAGTCATGGAGAGGACGGCAGAATGATGACAAGTCTTGGAGACAGTTTGCTGAGGAACTGGATGAGAAGAGGTGAAATTCTCTCTCTTTGTTTCAGACTGAGGCACAGGGGACATTTACTAAAATTTGAAATACTGAGCAAAGAAGAGTTTGGGGATCTGACAGTCTACCACATAAAGATAATTAGTGCATCTCTAAGCTGAGGCGCCAAGAGGGAGCAGGACATAAAGTCTGGCTGTGAATGATGGTTCCACCCTTACTGCATGCTCATGGAACCATGAATGCTCCAAAGTGGGGTTTCCTCTTTCTCCTCACATTTCCCTGGTGCTTTTCCTTACTACACAGTGAGCTGCCCAGCATGCCTGCCACCCTTAATCATGTATACACACCAGCTCAAGCTACGTTACTCCTCAGATAACCATCCTGACCTGTGCCTGGTCAGGACTCCTATTGAACTAGAGACCACATAAAGTGTTTGCCTAGCATACATGAATCTCTGGGTTCAATCAAACCAGGTATGGTGGAACACGTCTGTAATCTCAGCGCTTGGGAGGTAAGGGCAAGGGGGTGAGGAGCTCAAAGCCAGCATCAATTACTGAGCAAGTTCGAGGCCAGCCTGTATTACAGGAGAGCCTCAGCAAATAGACAAACAACAAAACAAACCTGGGTGCCAGGTGGAGTGTGGCAGTGGCTTCTGATACCAGCACTGGAGAGTTCCGGGCCACTTTAGGCTCCACAGGGAGGCCCTGTCTCAAGAAACAAAACAAAACATCTAGGTGCATTGTTTGTGACATTCCTATTTCTCCCTACGAGAATTATTTATGCATGTTAATCCCCTGTGGTGGTTAAAATCCTAAAATGCGGGGCTTAGAACCACTTTCTGAATTTGTTTTGACAATATCTTAGGTGCTATAGAGAAATATGCCCAGCAAAGAGTGGGCTCCATGCTCAGTGCACTGAGGAAGTAAGCCGTGAGTGAGGAGGTATGGCCCCGAGGTCATGGTCAACTTAATACACTCACTGGTGGTCAAAGGGGAGAGCTTCAAGCCCTTTGAAGACTGGAGGATAGTTGTGCTCCTGGCTCTGTGTCTAGAGCCATCCCATGCAAAGTCTCAACAGGTGTGTGTCTTGACATGGGTATAACCTGCTGTAGGCAAACAGCACCCTTACTGAAAAAACATAAATCTGATTAAGAAACTCACTTTTAGAAATTTTATTTTTCCTAATAAAAAGTAGTCCATTAGTAGGGTTTTGGTTTTGGTTTTGGTTTTCACTGTTACCAGGCCACCCCATGCCCAGCTCTTACAGAAGCAGACGCTGGCTCACTGCAATTTCTACCTTTATGTATTAGCATTCTTCTAGGGCCCTGGAAGTGCCTGAAGCCTGACACCTTATGCCCTTGTGTCCATTCTGGCCATGAGACCTCATGAAAGTCTGATTGATTCATTCTCATCCATTACATGCTGTGCTGGGTCATGGATTCTGAAAACAAAAAGAAATGGTGACAAGCCAGATATCAGGTAGTGGGCTCTTGATATTAGCAAGCTGACAGATTTCTAGAAAATGAGAGACCGCTTGAGAATGGAGAATGGTGAGCGCAGAGGGAGGCTGGGCTATGGCCTGAGCTCAGGAGGACAGCAGAGGAAGAGGCTGGCTCCGGTAGGCAAGCAGCATGTAAAGGGAGGCCGTTGTGGGAGAAGATGGCAAAAGAACATTGCCAGGAACGGCAGCTATACCAATGGCATGCCAGTCACATAGCACACACTGGCATCAGCATTTTCTACCAACTTTCATATTAACTGATCTCAATGACCCTGGAGTAGAGATGGCTAGTTTACTCATTTCACAGATGAGGGAGGAGCCTGCAGTGCAGGGCAGGGTAGGAGTGGGGCTGGGAACTTACTTAGGGGCCCTGAGTTAGGAACTTCAAGAGCCGAGGACCCGACTTTACCTTCCCACCTTCTGGGACTCTCATCCCATCAAGTGTCCCTAGACTCAGGGACACTCATCCCATCAAGCCTGCCGCAGCTAAGGAACAAGATGCCTCCCAACACCCCAGAGAGCAAGGTGCTGAGTGCTGAGCTAATCTGGAAGTGTAACTAAAAGCCCTTCTGTGACTGAACTGTCTCAGAGCAGATGTACATCCGTCATCGGGACACTCACACCATTGTGTCCAGCCCCACCTACAGGACTCCTTTTTTCTTTTTTAATTGTCTGCCCTTCATCATGAGTAATGCCACTTTCCATTTTAAGCAGGGAGCTTCAGGAGATGAGCACAGTGTAAGCCACGATTTAAAGCTAAGCTGTCTGGGTAGTTACTCACTCCCCTCAAGAGCTGGCTGGCTCACACCCTCCCACTTGGGACACTTGCAGGGAGGTCTGCTTGCCCGCCGAAGCTTGAAGGCAATCTGGAAGCCCCAGAGTGAGACGAGGCATTGTGCCAGGGTATGTGGAGGCCGGTGGCTTGGCTGCCTCTCCACCTGAAGCGCTGGCTTGCCCTGAGTCCCCTATGTATACTAAGGTTGTGTTTACTTGTACGTTCGTGTGGCATCTCCTGAGGGCCTACTATGTGCCAGGCACTCTAGTTCTCTGCTGGAGATTCCGCCGGCAGCTCCTAGGCTAGAGAAGATAAGCAGGCGACTATAGTAAAATGTCACAACTGATAGGTAAAATGTATAATCTAGAAGCCCAGGGAGGTTTTCGGAACCAGCAGCCATAGGACTGGATACCATGGTAGACAGGAAGAACAAAGAATTTCTGGCATGCTTTCTGAACTATAAGCAACCAAAGCAAGCTGGAGAGAGAAGCTTGGAAAGCCTGGGGTTACTCCAGGAGTCACTGGGAAGGCACGGTGGCCTCAAGTTACAACCCAGACAAGATGTGTGTGTGTGAGGCGTGTGTGGGAGAGGGGGAGCCGAGACAGAGACAGAAAGAGGCCGGGGGGGGGGAGGGGGAGAAGGAGGGGGAATAGTGGAGATGGGTGGGGCTGAAGATGCTGGGCAGTCAAGCCGGATGACAAATGTCCAGAGAAGCAGGTAAAGTAGGGAAGGTGGAGAGGAAAAGGCTGGCTCGGAATGACCTAAGACTTTCTGAGTCAGAGAAGCCAGGAGGCCCAGCTTAAAGAGAGCCCCATTTGCCGGGGCAAGCAGGCACCAGGCATAGCCAGGCTCCTGGGGGATTCCTGGCCAGAGACGTTTTCTAATCTCTAAAGGCTCTGCCACCTCTTCAGGAAGCCAGCCTTGTGCCAGCAGGTAAGGAGAAACTTCTCGGATCAAAGGACTCTCAAGCAAAGGCTAACGACCTGGCTCAGATTCTGTGGTGTGCATATTGTAGAACCAGGGTACAGTGAGGATCTGGCTAACCACAGCTGTGTGTTGGCAGAGACATAAGGTAATGAGGTTTAGTGATGACAATGGCCACCTGAAAGGAAGACCCTCTTCTGTGCCAAGTGTACAATTAAGGGGTCCCTGAGCAATCACCTCTCTCATTTGAACCTTAAGGTCAGCTACTGAGAAATTTCAATTTTCATTTGTGGGTGGGACCCCTGCTTTCCTAGCAGAACCCTTGAGTGAGGAAGTTTCGGCACAAACTCAAGGCCATTAGCTTCTGAACTAGCAAGGGGCACATCCAATATTTTAAATTAATTATTAAACTTTCTCTGATTATATAAGAAAGGTTCCTTATAAATAGTATAGAAAATATAGAACACAAAAATGAAACAGTAGATACTGAACAAATAAACCATTATAGGTATCTACTCAGTGCTGGTTATGGCCACATTTTGAGGGGTGTATCTATTCTATAGTGTGCATGTGTGTGTAAATATATCATGTATATAATTTGTAGTCTTTCCTTCCAGTCATATATACATCCGGCATTGCCTTTCAAAATCACAGTTCTTAGTGTCTGGAGTTGTTATTGCCTGATTCACTCTTTGTCCTCAGGGAAGACTTGTGCACTAACGTACAAGTTTGGGGGTCCACTAAATGAGTATCAGCGAGCAGAGCATGCCAGGAACAGAAACCAGATCTGGTTTATGGGAAGGAAATGAATTTGGGGAGCAAGTACATTTTCATTACTTACTAATATTCCACCCTGGCATGGAGTGTAAGAGACGAGAGTATACGACCGCAGCTCACAATGTGCAGGGCATTCAGTTAGCTTACAAAGATGTGAAATAGAAGAGCAGTTTCTAGAGCTGACCTCTGAGTAGAGTCTCCATTCTGACCCCATTTCCGCCTTCCTTGGCCGAGGGGACCCTATCTCTCTGCCAAGGGCAGCACACATGCATGGGCTCCTCTAGACAGGAATGCAGTGGCCTTCACAGGCTTCCAGAAGCAGATCTCTCCAGAACTGACGTGGCTCCAGAGGGAACAAAGCCAGGTCCATTCAGCTACTACTGTCCCTTCTTGGCACACCATGTGCCACCTACTTTGGCTCCTCTTCTAAGTCATCAAGACAAAAATTCTGCCTGTTCAGGGGGCCTATTTGCTCCCTCTTTACATCATAGCTCAGACATCTGTTTTGTGATGGGAGCCAGTAGCCTTGAGTGCCACTTGCTTGCATTGCCAATGCACTCCAGGCTGCTTGCCTGTGAATATTCTGACCTTGAAATAGCCTAGAGTGATGCCCACAGGTTTCAGTCAGGCCTTTGCCCCCATTCCCAGCAAAGAGGAAAAGCAATGTGACCTCAGTTAACAAGTTATAGCTGAGGGAGAACTAATACCTGGTTCTTTTCCTTCCTTCTTGGTCTGTAGCTTACCCTTTTCTTACCAGGCCATTTCCTGCCCTGATTCAAGGTGATGTCACTGCCAAATACAGCCAATGGGTGAGGTGAACTGGGAAGCCAAGGGTTTGCTGGTGCCTCCTTCAGTAGCAGATTCACTTACTTACTGAAAAAGGGCTTCTTTACTCTCCCCCCACCCCGGTGTTTCCAGGACAGTTTCTCTATGTAGCCCTGGCTGTCGTAGAACTTGATCTGTAGTCCAGGCTGGTCTTGACCTGCTTCTGCCTCCTGAGTACTAGGATTAAAGGCACAGGACACAACTGCCATGGACTTCTGTTTTACTGGGTTATCCTCTGCTTTGGTCTTATTTTGCTGTGATTTGTTTTTGTTTTTGTTTCTGAGACAGGGTCTTAGAGCTCAGGCTGGTCTTCAGCCTCCAAGTGTGGAGATGAGTTTGGGGATTTGTTTTTCCCTATTTCATTTACTTTTAGATTTCATTTCCAAAGGAAACAGTTATACAATACACAGATCTGCTTTCAAAGTCCATCATTTCCTACCAAACCCTTTGTTCTACTTTCTAGTTTCATGACATTCACGAGATTTTCTTTATATGTAAACAAACACACAGTTTGGATATCTAGAATATTCCTTTGCCTGGAGTTACTTAATTTCTCAAGATCCTGGGTTTCTGTCTATAAACCTGGAAATGATACTTTATATGTGTGATACTATATGCTACATTAATCGTGAGATCTTATGTGTGAAGTACAAAATATACTCCAAGTAAATTAGAGTTAATTATGTATGTATTCTTTAATAATTTTTAAATTGTTTTACTTCTAGCACAATCCTGAATGGCGAGTGATAACTGTTTTTATATTTTCAGTAGTGATACTGAGTTTCCATTTAAAATAAATTCCTGTTTAAACACTAATTTAACTGCAAAGATACTAACGTTATGAGACCCTGCCTCAATAAAGTGTGTGGCAGGAGCTCTAGCCCAGCTGGCGGAGTGCTTGCCTAGTGTGCAGGAATGTGTGGGTTCAACTGCTAGCACCATACATTTGACATGATGGCCACGTGACTGGATTGTCAGTACTGAGAAATGGAGGCAGAAAGATCAAAAGTACAAGCTCATCCTTGGCTACTCAGTCAGTCTGTCGGTCTGGTCTCTCTCTCTCTCTCTCTCTCTCTCTCTCTCTCTCTCTCGTGTGTGTGTGTGTGTGTATGAAAAAGCTTTTTGTTTCTTCTCCTAAATCTATGTCTAGTGGCTGAGGATTGAGTTCACTTTCTTAGCAAGCACTGGACCTGGGGTTTCATCCTAGTTTATCAGGAAACTTTAAAAAGGAAGCTGAACATATCTAGATTATTTCTCAATTATTCAGGACAACACTTTCTCCTTACACAGGAAACAAATCCCCTCAACAAAAGCTCTGACACAGTAGACATAAGCAGTAAACACCCCCGAATCGGCCAGCAGACATCTCAGAGCAAACATGGATAGCCATGGCCTGGATTTTCAGGAAAGCTGAGACACAGTCCCAGTGGCTGTTTCCCACCACCATGACAGGAAGAGATGTGCTGGTCCCCATGGACCCTTCTTTTTGTGCCCCCACAACCTCCATTTCTTCACCTCCACTGGGAGAGCTTGCGCACTCTCTTCCAGAAGAGCCTTCTCCACGTGAGGTCTCCAGCCCCCAAATGCCCTTTTTCCATTCTCTCACATCAAACCTCTTTCTGGGGTAGGGATGTCTCCAAAGTATTATACCAAAATCCTAATGAGCTAATGTAAAGAGTGTCTGTGAAGTCACGGAACATCTAAAGAGCACAGCAAGAAGCCAAGTCTACAGGTAAAGTGAGGGACTGAGAACCAATGCCCGACCCTTAGGACTGAAGATTCACAGAAAGAGATGGGGGTGGCAGGAGACAGGTGCAAGTGCTGGGACAGTAGAGTGGACCACAGAGCGGACACCCGCAGGATGCTATAGGAGGAAACAGTGACTTGGAGCCTGAAAGGGGGACAAAATGGGTTGAGGGTGGAAGTGGCATAAGCCCCCAGAGACCTTTGTGCTATTAAAAGGTGGTGTTTATTCCTGCAGCCCCTGCAACCAGTGGGCTATTTTGAGTTCTCTGCCCACTGTGGACTAACAACTGCAAGAAAGACAAGACATCACACTTTTGGAAACATGACAGGTTCTTGTTGATAGGGCTCCCAAAACCTCCTCCAACAGATAGGACAGACTTAGACACAGGTGGCTTCCTACACATCTCTCACTACACCTGCCAAGTTGCTGCACACTTCCAAACCCTCCAGCACCAATTCCTCACAGAACCCTGCTGCCCATTCCCCAGCTACTCACACACCATCCCTTTCTGCCACCCACAGCTCAGTAGGGGTGGGAGGTACACAGGCACCATTGCAGATTGCCTTAGTCATGAGTTCACACTTTTTATTTTAATTTTTGTGTTATGTGTATGGGGAGTGCACATGTGAGTGAGGGTGCTGTTAGAGTCCAGAAAAGGATGTCATAGCACCATGTCGCTGGGAGCCACCTACAGCAGGTGATGGGAACAAGCCCCAGTCCTCTACAAGGGCAGCTGGAGCTCTTGTCCTCCAAGCCATCAATCTAGCCACAAGGTGTTCCCTTTTGAAAATGAAGACCGAGTATTTCAGGCTAGGACGTAGCTCAGTGGTGGGGCGCTTACTTAGTGTGTGGGAGGCCCTGAAGTTGTTCCTCAGCTATCCCTGCATGAAAGCATGCCGTAGGAGCTGCCTTTTCTTATTTTCCCTCTCACACAGTGTCTGCTAAATGACAGCCAATAAGTGTTTGTTGAGTGAATTAATGACTAACAGTAGTCTACTTCAATCCCACCTCTTCTTCATCTCTTCATTCCGGTAAGCTGGAGTGCTTTCTGAGACACTGTCAATGGTTTTAGAAAATGAATAGGATTTCAGGCTGACTTTATTAATCAAAATTCTCATATTTGGATTTAGAGTTGGGGGACTGGAAAAGCTCACCAAGCATTGATTCATGAGCAAACTGAGGCAGCACACGTACTTTTCCATCAAAATGTGTGACATAGGATGCACACATCACAGCCATTCTTACCACCCTCCTTCCTTTCAACAAATAGAATTCTACTCGGTGCTTTTTGCGATATGATTGGTTTTAAAAGGTGTATGTCTACCACATACGATGAGTTATGTTGGTACATGTGTAAATGTAGTATTGGAATTTCTGCCTTCTGTCTCATTAGCACACCTACCTACCACCCCCAATGAATGGCTTTCAGTTGTTTAGTGAACACTCAAGGAAATACTATTATGACTTGATCTTTTTGTTTTTTAATTTATTTGGAAAACATTGGGGTCCTTTGAGATGGGGTTTTGCTATATAGGTCAGTCTGGCTCTGAGCTCATTACCTGCCTCACCTTCCTTGGTGTTGGGATTGAGCAGTGAGGCAGTTGACTTTAAGTTAAAGTTTGTTTGTTTCTTTGTTTTCTTTCTTTCTGAGTCAGGGTTCCATGTGGCTGAGGATGGCTTTGAACTCAGAATCCTCCTTCCCCCACCTCCCAAGGTCTAGAAGTACAGGTGTGTGCCATTACACTAGTTTCAAATGATACTAGGAATTGAATTTAAGACCAAAGGAGCTGCAGCCTCAGCCCCAAGGACGCACACTATTAACTGTTGACACCATCCTGCAAACATATCTGCCAACTTACTCATCCTCGCTAACCACGACTATGGGCTCCCTCTCCTCTCATTGTCATTCCCTAGCTGCAGGTTCCACCACTCTCTTTTCTGTGAATTTGACTTGTTTTAAACATATAAGCCAGATCTGTGCTCTTTGTCTTTCTGCGCCTGGCTTATCTGCTTAGATAATACCTCTAGGCTCACCCACCTTGATGCAAATGACAGCATTTTCTTCCTTTGTTTAAGGCCAAACAGTAATCCATCTGTTGGTGGGTGTCTAGGCTGGTCCCTCACCTTGTTGCAATAGATGTAAGGATAAAGATATCTTGGCTGCAAGATAAAGGCGTCTATTCAATTGAATTATTTCAATATAGGCAATGGTGGGATTGCTTGCCATTTCTTCAGGTCCAGTGATTTATTGATTTTTATTCTATGTGTATGATTATTTGCTTGCATATATGTATGCATATCATATATGTGCCTGATGCCCACATACACCAGAAAAGAGCATTGGATGCCCTGAAACTGAAATTCTAGATGGTTGTAAGCTACAATATGGGATTCAGGAACTAATTCCTGGTATTCTGCAAGAGTAGCCTATACTTTTAACCACTGGTCCATCTTTATACACACACACACCAGACCACTATTAAGTTTTTCTTATATATTTTCTCTAGTAGATTTATAATTTTTGGTTTTATACATAAGATGTCAATCCATTTTGAGTTGATCTTTGTATATTATATGAGCCAACATATTTATTAATTTATTAATAAATAAATTAATTTATTAATTTATTAATGCATATATATGCATTATATATCAAACCTGTGTGAGAAACTAGGAATAAAAAGCTAGGCAAGACTGACAGGGGTCCATTAACGGAAACAGCCAGACAGCAAACATGAGGCTTGCTCTCATTTTGAGGGAAAAACAGAAGCACTCTGTCTTTCCAGGGGAGGGGGATAGAGACAGGGCTGGTACAGAGAGGTCCAGACCAACAGGAAAATAAGCTCAAAGGTGAGCATGATGCTGGCAGATTTTGGAGCTGGAAGTTCACTCTTGTTGGCAGTCACTGATAGATGTGGTGCCAGGGAACTCTTAAGCCATCTGTTTTCTCTTAGTACAAAGACCAGGACATCTTGGAAACTGAGTAGGGCCCCAGGAAACAGCTAGAATATAAACCCTGCAGGTGTGCTCACCATCAGAGAACCCCCCCCGGAACACAGTAGATTCTTCGTGGCCATTTGCAGAATAAATGAAAGAAGCCAGGCAGGTGGTCTCAGCCATCTTCTCTGGCATCACGAAGTGGCAGAGGAACTGGAAGTAGGGAGGCATTTGGAGTGCTGGCTGTCTTCCTTAGCTGTACCCTCCTAGAAATGACAGCAATTGTCAGAAAAGCCAGAGCAGTGTGGCTGGGAAGGCCGGTCTTGAGATCACACTTCTCTGCTAAAAGACAGGCTGTCTGTCCAGGCTCCTGTGAGTGGAAAACAGGCAAAAGAAGAGTGGGCATTGGTCCCAGTGCCCAGCCTGGCACAAGATGGTAAGCTGGCTCCTTTGCTGGATGTCATCGCCTGAGCCATCATGATGTCTCATTTCAGTCAGCTGCTTAACATCTGAGTTCCATGTTCCTTAAACATGCTGTCACCTTCTCAGAGGGGGGCCTGGACTGATGTCCCCAAAATATTCTGCTCTGGCAGCTATGAAGACTGATTTTGCTCTTGGCCCCCATGCATAAGAGGCTCCTTACCTATTATGTGGGCTTGTATTCTACCTGACCATGACTCCACTCAGCAGCCAGAGTGACCTTTTAAAACTTACAAATCTGATGATGTCACTCCCCAGCCTACCTTGTCTGGTCTTTTCCCACAGTCCTGCCAACAAATGCCCACAAGGCTCCATGTAATCTGGCAGCTACGCTAGCCACAGCCTTCTCTCCTCCATGATGGACTTTTTATTTCCACTACTGAAATATTCTCTTTCTGGACTCAGTACTTTTGCACATGATTTTCTGCACCACCTTTTAATAGAAACAGCCCTTACTCCAGGACACCTTGCCATCTCTTAAGTTCTGCAGATCGCTTGTCACATGGCTCCCTGAAAGCCTTCCACTTCACTGTTCTAACACCCAGTTCATCCTGAATCCCTGTGTCTTTCCTACTGGAATTTGAACATCAAGAGTGCCTCGCTATGTATGTCTTATTCTCTACTACTTTTCTCATGCCTGGTACACTAGTTGCTCATTAAATACATGTTAGGTGAAGGAATACAACACTCACACTCTTAAACCCTTGGAAGCAGCTTTCCCAAACGAAATGAGGGCAGAAAGAAGCTGAAACACAACCATATTATCTTGTTTCAGTGCTGTCATTTCATCTGTGATGGACTTGCCTGCTTGTGTGCTGTGGGTAGGCTTTAGTTAATTCTTCAGAATCACTTTCTGGCTTAGTTCAGAACAGTCTGGGCCTTTGTAGTAGGCCCCACCAAAGCAAAGCCTCAGAGAAACCCCACAAACATCAGCTCCTGTCCAGGTGCCTACGCATGGACAGCCTCCTGCTGTACAGCAGAGCATGAGTGAGGAGCCCGCCCTCCTCTTGCCCTGTGCTCTGTTTTGCTTTCCCCTCCACCCCCCAGTGGCAACAACAATTATTCAGTAAAGAAAATAAGAGCAATGGAAAGAAAGAGAAAAAATAAACATTGAAATGGGCAGTGTTCCTTGGCTACTACTTTAAAACAAACAAACAAACAAAAAAAAAACATGGAGTAGATTTGGAGATATTTCAGTGACTTTGCAAAAGGGAAAAAAAAATAATCAAGTTTGTTCCCTTTCAGCAGAACCACTTTTCTTTATCTGATATAAAGGAGAGTTAACTGAGGCCCACAGTTCACACAGTGAGCTATACACCAGAGTCTGCTGGGGTAACTCGTTACCCAAGGGGCTGCCAGGCTTACTTGGCCCAGTGCATTAGAACTACGAGAAGGGACTTCGTCGTAATTCCCAGGAAGATGAGCCACATGCAAAGGAAAGCTCAGATGTGAACACCATGGTTCTCTGTGCTGATGAGAGGAGAGGCAGCTGGGAGAGGAGGCTTAGGTCCCCCAGGAATTCCAAACGCAGGTGCCAAGGATGCTGAACCAAGAAAAAGGCCACACATCAGACTATGACATGCAGAAAGAGGAAAGGTGCTGATGCGCCTTCTAGTACCAGTAGGAAGTTTATTCACTTGACATTGCCTGAACTGAGCCTGGCAAAAAGGGATGCGTGGCAGGTAGGTAGGAAGGGAACTGTGGCAAGAGAACTGGACAGAAGCTGACCGTAGCTCATCATGCTCACTGAGACCTTTGTGTACGTTGAGTGTGTTGCATGTATTATGTCAATTACTCCTGTAGCTGCATCTTCAGCCTATGAAAGAGAATGCTAGGATTCAGAGGATCTGGGGGACTTTCCCAGAGTCACCAGTGAGTAGGTGCCATGCTAGGAGGGAAGCCAGGTCCACAGTAAATTTACATTTATTGATATAAACTCCCTGATAGTTCATCTCCTTGCTTTTTTGGTGTTTACAATCAAATGGAAAAGGCCTATAACATAAGCCTTCTTGTCTTCCAAATGCCTCCCAGAGAGACCCATTAAGCTCTCCTTATAAACATGCTAGCATTCCTAGTCCAAAGTTCTGAACTCTTCCACATTCCTCCCACAAACCAGTTCCAGAGGCTCACAAACCACAGTCAGGTTATCCCAGCAACAACCCCACTCCCTGTACCAACTTAACGTATTAGTTAATTTTCATGCTTCTGCAATAAAACATGCCTACAATAACAACCTAAGAAAGGAAGGGCTTTTGGTTTAAAGTTTAAGGATTAAATCCACCACAGCAGGGAAGGCATGGAGGCAGGAACACGAGGCTGCTGGTCACATTGTGCTCTCCGTCAGGAAGCAGACAGTGAGGACTGCTGGCTCTCACTTCACTTTTTCCTTTTTATGCAGTCCAGAACCCTAACCCACACAATGTTATCATATACATTTAAGGTGGATCTTTCCAACTCATTTAATCAAATGAAGAAAATTCCTCACAGATATGCCCAGAGGCTTATCTCCTCAGACATTCTAGACCTTGGTGAGTTAACAATCAATATTAACTACTACAATATCTTTATGTAAGTGTATATTTACCTAATTTCATTTTGCAAAATGCTTACAGTTTTTTTAAGAGTAAAAATGTCAATTTTATCAATCTGGTACTCCCATCTTTTATTTTTTTCTGTTTATTTTTTAGACAGGGTATCACTGTATAGCCCAGGATGGCCTGCTGGATTTGTGGGTCCATTATCACACTCAGTTTCTCCTCTCTTGCAAAGACCTGAATGCCCTCAGTGTGTCAGAGTTTAAACTCTTCCAATGTTAAGTGGAAGGCTGCTATGCATGGAGTCAGTGTCACAATAAGAGTCTAGAGGAGAGAGAAGTGTAAGGCAAGCGAACAGTACCAGAGGGTACGGGCCATGCACACACTCCAGTTAGGCCAGGCCACCCAGGCTGGCTGGGCTCAGGGGCTGCTGCACCTTGCAGCTCAGCCTTACTTTACTGTGTTCTATTTTGTTGCATATTTGCTTGTTCCACCATTTTATAATTAGGGCAAGGTGAGATGTTCAATTAGTCTAAGAATGCTTAGCCACTCCTCAAACTGTCTTACTTGAAATTTCATCCTTTTGAATATACACCTAATTTCCACCTACAATTATTTTAAAGACATACAGTAAGTCAGCTGAGAGGACAGGTGGGACACGGGGCTGAGGACGGCCACCACCTTTGGGCTCAGCTGGTGCCCGAGTTGCTCAATGTGGCGGGCAGGGCCAGCTAGCGAGCCTTCTCCAGGAAGGCAGCACCGGCAACACTGCTGGAACACCTCAGAGTCAGAGTCGTTGCCACAATAGGGATCTTCAGTAATGAGCTGTTTCTGTGGGTCACAGCTCCCAAGTAGCCCAAGTTTAGCTTTGCAGTTTTTAACTTGATTACTTTTTCTATTCAAACCTCTCAGGCTGCTTTCATCCATACATAGAATATAATTGAATGTGCGAAGTCTTCTCTTGTAATCTGCCAGGCAACGTGATTCATGGGGATGCCGTGTTTTCTCATGCAGCTCTGCCCTTGAGAGTCAGGGGGATTCCCCACTTCATAGGTGGATGTAGCCACATTGTCTATCCTCCAGTTCTCTAAACATTTTCATCAGTTCCCCGTTTTCTGAAAACTGCCTCTGCAATGGGTGGCTGGCAAATGTTACTGAGACACACGAACAGCACTGACTTGGACCCAGCCTCTGCCATGTGTCTATGCAGATCAATGTTTACAGTTTTAATACAAAAAATTAACAGAGGAGCCCAGCATCATGGCATACAACTTATAAACCCAGCACATGGGAGATAAAGGAAAGATGATCAGGAGATCAAGGCAAGCCTTTAGTACAGAGAGTTCAAGGCCAGCTTGGATTACATGAAACTCTGTCAAAATAAAAATAATGGGAATTAATTCTGGCAGAAGTAATTATATACCTTAAAATATTTTCATCATTATTTATGCATATAATCTAATTTTCCTGTCTTTGCCTTATATGTAAGGCAACCTACATGAATTGTCTATTTCCTGCTTATTTGTTGAACTGATACAACAAATGTAAAAATTGGCCGTTTCCCAGGTATGGGGCACCATGTCCCTGTGGTAAAGGACAAGAGATGTGACTCAGAGATGCTGTGATAGGAGAAGAAAGCCCCTGCCAAGTCTCTGTATGTTTTTGTTACTCAAGGAGAAAGTGCTTGCTTGGGATTGTTCTGTTTCTAAAGCCCCAGAAGAACCGTTAGTCTATTTGTAACCCAAAGCACTCAGCAGGCAGGACACAAGCAATGACATGATGAGTCAGTGACACTCTTCTTTCAAGGAATTTATGGCTGACTTTGACTTTTGAGCAGTTTTTTTTTCAATTACTCCCTGGAGTTAGTCTCCTTTAGATAAGGAAAGTTAAGTTCAGCCTGGCAAGTTGCAAGTAAGGGGCTGTGTAAGAGAGGACAAGAAAGCCTCACACCTGTGCTGAAGGCAGTGAGAGAGACACAAGCTCTGGGGAGGAAAGAGCCTCCTCTCCTGGAGGATTATCCCAGCAGCTTGATTTCTTTCCCATCTTTTCATTTTAATGCACAAACAATAGCACCAAAATAATAAATGAGCAAATGACTAAAGTAATGACCCAGCCAGCATGGGGGGCAATTTCAGAACGGAAATCTGAGTCTGGCCAGATAGATTCTGCTGAGAGAATGATTGAAGAGAGAAGCTCCTAAAAGCAGATAACATTTCTTTGTAATGTTTGCCTGGAGGAAAGGCATCCTTTCACAGGAAGAAGGTCAAATCCGGTCTATTTTTGTAGGAGCATTTCAAGTGGTCAGTCGACTTATTTCCTGTGGTTCCCAGGAATGCTGCACCAGACTCTCAAGAGGATGTTGGTGATAGGGAGCAAGGACTTGATGGAAGAGAATCAATAATTATCTCTATATTTGCCTCTTTTTCTATAAAAATAATCTAAGGGAAGGCCACCTGTCTCAGAAGTGCAAAGTTAATTACAACACAGAGTAGAGTGGGACATAAAAATCCTTCAGAATGGCAGAGTCCTTGGGTCAAGAATTTGCAACATGAAATTTAATTTATCTGCTCATTCTCTCTCCCTCCTCTTCCTCATCACCCAATAATCATTTGGGCTAACCCTGAAGGGCCAAGAAAGAGGTGAAGAAACATGGTCTCCACCCCTAAGAGCTTAGTGCCTATGAAAAGAGACACATCAAAAAAGAACTCACAGTGAGGAACAGAATAATTAATTACAAATGTTGGCAATTGTAAGGAAGAAAAGAACAGGAGGCTCCATGGAGCCTGGAGAGATGGCTCCGTGGTTTAGAGTTCTTGCTGCTCTTGCAGGGATCCGAGGTTCAATTCCCAGCACCTACATGGTGGCTTACAACCACCCATAACTCAAGTTCTATAGGCTCTCTTCTGACTTCTGCAGATCCCAGGCATGAACATGGGACACATAAACATGCAGGCAAAATACCCACACACATAAATAGTTCAAAAACTGATAGATATATTTTTAGAGAGAAAAAGAGAACATAGAAGAAGAGGAGCACTAAATGCTCATGGAGAGGTCAAAGAGACTCTGAGGAGTGGTACTTCAGTCACCACCTGAAGGACGAGTAGAAGCCAGCCAATGGCTACTGTTGGGGAAGGACATTGCTGGAAAGGAAACAGTTTGTTGAAAGGTTGCATGGTGAAGACCACAATGAACTCGGGATCCAAAAGTAGATGAGGAGGAGGTTGGAACGTGGGAATATAGTAGTATGAAAATGTCCTGGGCCACGTAACATCATACAGGCCATGCCAGGATTTAGATTTTGTTTTATATAAATGCAAAATTATAGAAAAATTTAAGCCAGGGGATGACCCATCTGAAATAGGTTTTTAGAGCTCTCTCTCTCTCTTTCTCTCTCTCTCTCTCTCTCTCTCTCTCTCTCTCTCTCTCTCTCTCTCTCACTGTTCATTAAAAAACATAATGAATTACATAAGGAAAGTGGGCTCAGATGGGCGTGGTGTCACACACCTTTCCTCCCAGCACTTGGGAGGTAGAGGTAGGTGGATCTCTGTGAGTTTGAGGATAGCCTGGTCTACAGAGTGAGTTTCAGGACAACCAGACCTACACATTGAGACCCTGTCTCAAAAAGAAAGAAAAGAAGAGAAAAGAAAAGAAAAAAGGAGGGAGGGAGGAACAAAAGGAGACTGAGGGCGTGGCAGGCCAGTGCAGGAAGTATCGAAGGAGTAGTAATGAGGTGTAGTTTTGGTAAGCCTTCACAGAAGTCAGTTTGATTGGTATACCTCAGAGATGTCAGACAGTAAAAAGGCTGGGTCTGGGGTAACATGAGGGAAGCCATGCTGTAGGTATACTAAGCAATCATGCAATATTTTGTAAAAAATTCAATGTAATGGAGAAAATATTTATATTAAAAATAACAACAATAATGAAGAAGATAAAAAGACAGTTTGAGTAAGAATGATTAAAATATACTGTGAGCAAAACAAACCTGACATGAAACCTAATGAGTTGTGTAATGTTTGTGTGTACATGTTCCATATACACGTGGACAGGTGTGTGTACAGTAGTGAGACAGACAGTTGTAACAATCATAAGTCACTGTGACACATTTAGGCCTAAGATGAACAGGGCTGTGAGGAGCGCTCCCTCAGATGCAGGTGGTACAACAGAATTTGATGCTGAGAAGGTGGAAGCCTGCTGTGTGTCAATAAGGGTTTTCTGTCAACCAAACTCTCCACGCTGCGAAATCTTATAGTCTAAGGACTATCCCTATGGAGGGCAATGCTGAGAAGCAGCAATCATTTATGTATTTACTTCCTATAAGATCAGATCTATAGGAACATCATACCACTGGGGGCTCAGTATAGTAGGATGAAAATACCGGGAAACGTTCTGCCTTCTCTCTGCCCCACTCTACGGGCCTATCCAAAGACAGATTTATAGAACTCTAGAAGAGGCTCTGGAACTTGACAGGACCAGGGAGGATGCAGGAATGTAGATCTCTGGCTGTCCAGGGGAAATAGGCACATAAATATGGCAGCAGAGAGAAGACAGGAGACCTTTGAAGCCTCACCTTCCTCCCCGTTGCCCAATCTGTTTTCAAAGACCAAAAACTTAAGTGTCTTCATTTTTTTCTAACAGCCACACCCAACAGAGTGGTTTTTTGATCCCTAAAACATGAGAAGGATAGTGGATGTTGCAGAAGATAAATGGCTTTGGTAGGTCAGATAGAAAAACACGGACATGAGGAGGGAGACCATGAGAGTTGGAGGGCTGGGTGCACCCTGTGCTTTGAGCCACCAGCCAAGTTTGAGTAACCTTCACTGAAAGCCCTCTTCTGACAGAGGGGTGGGTATAGTTGCAGCTATCGGTACCTACCTGCCCTCAGCATTTTCTGAGAAATGGCGTCATGACCGTAACGTGTACCTTCCTGGAGACAGGAGATACCAGGACACATTTATCTCTTAGGTTAGCTCTTGGGCATGAGATTTTAGCTCACTTCCAAGTGATTTCAGCCCTTATCCAAAACTGGCCATTCCTTCGGGAGCTGGGGTGATGTTGTTCTCCTGCTCTGTCTCTCTCCATGATACCCACTCAGGAGCTCGGCTGTGTGGGAACCTGTATGTGGAAAGCTATGTCACAGGATCCTGAGAGCCACTAGCAGTATTGAAATTCAGTGCAAATGGAAAAATAGCCTTCTGGGAACTAGTCATATGGGATAGAAGAGAGTTGGTAAATACAAGGAATTGCTAAAAATAACTAAAGTCCTTAAAGAGAATGCCAAAGGGAACAAGCATAGCACTGTTCTAAAGCAGTCCCTGCAGAAAACAGCCCTGGAATGCTCGCACCCGAGTTCATGGCTCTTTTGTTCCTGCCCTTTTGGCTGTGACACTCACAAGGTCCCTTTGCAAATCCTGAGCCTTGGCTCTGCCACTGGCTCCTGGCCTGGAGTATTCAGGGCCCAGACGGGGCCTCCCTAGCTCTCTTTCAAGGTCCAGAACAGATTCACACATGAGAAAAACCCATGGGTATACAAGCACTTAAACATCAGCCACACGCTGGCCCTGATACCCACTCTTCCAGAGACGCCCAGCATCTGTCTGGCCAAAACATAGGTTTCGTCCTTCATTTTCATAGTGTTTTGAGTGAGCCAGGAATATTGAAAATGAGGCTGTCCAGCAGTGAGGTGATGTTAGAAACCAATGTCATGGGGATGAGGGCTTTCCTCTTGGCTAAGACACAGGTTTACTGTGATGACTTGTGCAGTCCTTCTGCAGCACAGTTGAGAAGTTCATTCGCTCAAACTGCTCCATGAAACTTCAAGTGCCTTAATAGTTTTATTAAGAATCAACCCACCAAAGCACAGGTGCAATGAGCAACACAGTAATAGCTGGCATCCACTGAAACTCATCATGTGACATGTCCTGCCCTGGCCTTCTTCTGTTTCCTACGGCACCGTTGTAAGTTTGGCACTCTTGGTTCCCTTTATTATGATCTCCTGGAGATAGAACGTAGGGCTACGTGCTAACCATGGCCTTTACCACTGAGCTATATCCGCAGTCCCAGGCAACCCCACAGGGGAACAAAAAGGTCATAAAAGGAGCTAACGACACCACAGAAACCAAAATTCAAGTCTCGGGCCGTGAAAACTTTCCCTTTGTGGAGCATTACCAAACTTCTAAAGTCAACCCTTTCCCAAGTTGGTTCTGGCCTTGCTCCACCTCTTTATCATCATGGCAACTGACCACCTGGAAGCAGCCACTGCAGCCCCATGGGAAGGGACAGCTGTCAGGGGCAAAGACCCTGTGTGCATAAAAGCAAGTATCCCTTCTTTGATGCTGTTCATGAGGCCACACAAGTTACAGAGGCTGGCTGGGCACAAAGAACAGAGAAGGTCAAGGGTCACCCAGTACAAGGACCATTTCTTCTCTTGATCACACTGAGTTCATGATAAAAAGCATAGATTTTGGCATCAGAAAACTCTATGTTCAGATCTTAAACTTTCCACACTAAAATAGGACAGAATACATTTCTGGATTGAAAATATCATTCTATTCATACACTGCCTTGTTTTAAAAAATAAAAGTAAAAGAAAGGCCAGGAGGGGCAATGACTCTCTAACAGTATGTCTTTGAGAATTAAGTAATGTATACAGCATGCTTAGGACCATGCCTACTATACTATACATGTTTAAGAACTTCCACTGTTTACAGTTGTAGCCCAGGAAGGACATTGGGTAATGCATGGAAGGGGAAGCCTTTGGCTCATCCAAGTAGATAAGAAGCACACACTTCAAAAGACTGAGTTTGAAGATTTCTAGGTCAAGATAGGGTGGGGGTGGGTGAGGAAAGACTCTGCAAACACCTTCTTCCAAAGGCCAGGGAAGTCAGCTGACTTGGAGAAAGGAATGTCCTTGCTGGGCCCGTCCTAGAGACTGTAAAGTTGCACAACAGATTAAAAAGATTTTTGGAGACACATCAGTTAGAGGAGATTGAAGGAAGGAGAGCGAGGGCTGCAAGAACCCCTGCAGAATCACTTAACACTTGGCTCTAAGCCCTGGCTTTAATGCATCAGTCGGCAGGAAGGATGTTTCTGTTTAAGATGTGCACAGGTCTTCAGGACACTCTGGACCAGAGTATCCCATTAAAATCCAGACAGAACTGGGGCCAGCAGCGCACACCACTGCGCCAGGCAGCCTCTGCCTTTCGTCTCCGTGTGGATCTGTTCTCGGCAGGCACTTAAAAGAATGTCTGACCTCCAGTTGGATGGTGATCTTGTGGTGGAGAGGTGTTTGGAGGGTGAGTAAACCAGACTGCAGAGAAAAGGAGATCTCAAAAGGAGGGAGAAATAAAAGCTGTTGGAGGTGACCCTGGAGGGGAGGGTGCATGTGCCCCTCTCTGTCTCTGTGGAGATGTGTACGGGCAAAGGCTGAGATGCTGCCGGGCAATGCACATGATGAGATGACAGATGGGCTTCTTGCCAGCTGCACTTGGTCCAGGGGAAAATGGCCTTCTCTGGAGCCTGGCTGAGACCAGCAGGGCTGATTAATCCACCATCAGGGCAGAAAGCACAGTGGCACATGCTTTTTAATCCCAGCACTCAGGTGGCAGAGGCAAATAGATTTCTGTGAGTTCAAGGCCAGCCAGGCATATGTAGCAAACTCCAGGTCAGTGACAGCTACATAGAGAAACCCTGTCTCAAAAGACTTTTTTAAAGCAGTTGGGTTCATCTGTCATACATGTTGTAACAACCCCAATGGAGTGTGGGACAGGCGCCTAATCAAACATGATAGCAATTCTACAGTCAAACAGACAGATGTTCACATTAAATGAGTGAAAAAGGACTTGGAAAAGGCTGTAAAGAGTTTAGCTACAACCTGAGTTATGAAAGTATTTCTAGTTTTATAAGATTTGGGGTTTCTTTTCTCTGTCTAAATTCCCAGGACATGCACAGCTTTATCTCCATGGCATATGATGAGCAGAAGTTATTAACACATGAAGTATGGCATCTTATATTTATGGTTTTAAGCCTAGCCTTTAACGGCTAATCCATCTCTCCAGCCCGAAGTATGCTATCTTGATCTCCCTCAAGCATTTGGTTCTAGAAGCCCAGGAGCAGTGCATGTCCAGTAACTTGGGAGCTCCTTGGGATTAGAAAGCTCCTAAAGAAGCGGAGAGGAAAGGGGGTGGGCGTAGATCTATGGTAAAGAACATGGCCTAGCAGGAGCTGCTGGGCTCAGCCCCCACTGCTGAAGAGAATGGAGGGGAAGGCTATTTAAACTTTAGGCCTTCTGTCCTCATGGACAACACAACCTTCAAGCCAACAAACTCACAGAAAGCTCGTCACTGTGCTTCACAGCCATCTAAGCAAGGAGTCCTATACCTGTGGGTTGTGATCCCTTTGAGGTCAAGTATCAGATATCCAACATATCAGATATTTAATTATGATTCATAATAGTACTAAAATTACAGTTATGAAGTAGCAATGAAAATAATTCCATGGTTGGGGAGAGGGGAGTGTCACCACAACATGAGGGACTGTATTAAAGTGTCGCAGCATGAGGAAGAATGAGAGCCCCTGCTCTAAGCAAATGAGGAGACAACGTCACTACATGTAAGTGATGACGGCACATTCCAACCTAGCAGAAAGAGACTTTGCAAACACTGCTAAAATACATCTAGATGCTAAGACTCAAGTTCATTCAATTCTAAATCAACAGCATGAGTGTGTGCACAGTAACAGTCAAGCTAGCAACAACCAAATGCTCACAGGTTCTCTAGGGCCAGGCTCAGCGCTTTAGATGCATTGAAGACACAGTGACTCAGCACAAAAGCCGAGGCTATAGGGAAATGAGGAATTGTGAGAAGGAATAGTTTGCTAATGAATGTCCAGCAAGGTTTGAACTCAAGCCAAATGGTATGGTGGTACATCAGAGAGGTAGGGGGTGGATAGAAAGAAGAAAGGACATATTTTTTAAAAAATGCTTTTAATTGGGATAGAATTCATCATTTTCCCACCTCCCTTTTCTCCTTCCAGATCTTCCTAGGCGCCTTCCCTCCAACCCCTTCTTTGTACCCACCCCCTCCCAGGTACCTTCCCTCCGGCCCTTTGTCCCTACCACTCAAATTGACAGCCTCTTTTTCTTTGATTATTAGTGTTATATACACACAGCTGTATATTAATGCACAAATACATAAATATAATTTGTTGATTGGTTTCAAGGCTGACTGCTCTGCAATGGAGAGCTGGTTAAAGGGCCCATTCTTGGGAGAGGGCATTTCTCCTCGCAGCAGTCATTAGTTGTCTGTAGTTCTTTGTCCAGGGCAGGACCCCTTGAAACTTTCTCCCTTCCGTGTTAGCATGTCCATTAATATCGCCATGGCTCCAATCTTGTGTATACAGCCATTTCTATTGCATAAGCTTTATCACCAGAGCTCACTTCGAGCTACTAATGATGGTTTGACAGGTGGCAGTGTGATTTCTGCCTGGGCTATAATCATCTTTCAGGAATCTGAAGGGTTCAACTCATGCATTCTCTGGTCAAAGTCCACCCCACAGCTGAGTCCATAGTTTGTCAACAATGGAAAAACAATTTCAGCTCCTGGTAGAGAAGTGGCTTGGGAACAGCAGTCTGATATGCCAGCTCAGGCCAGCCAGCCAGGTCACACTCAGATCCATACAGAGCACCAAGGACACAGCAGGAGAAATGAGGAGGGCTGGGAACACGCTGCCTCTCTTCCCACAGTCAAACTTTCCTTCACAGAGAGTGTGGCTCCTCAGGATGCTCTGTGGCAGAGGAGACCTGGCATCCTTCTTCTGGGCACTATGATCATTTTCTTGGTCAGAGAATGAGGCTAGCCTTGAAGGTTCTGACCCTTGCCCTTCCGGACTCAGTAATTTTAATAGTATTGGTTCTGAAGAAGTAAGCAAATAATCTATGCAAATAGGAACAGGCTTTTGGGACCTGTTTCTAAGAAAGGTTTTTCCAGTCTAATGTGATTGCAATTAAAATACATGTAAGGTTCTTGGCTCAGCCTCTCTGTCAATATCTGCAGGACTGCACCTGCTAATTAGGCCTCCTGATAACATGCTTCCATCAAGACAAACAGACAACGGTATTTGCCAAATGCTGGAGGCAGAAGGAGCCAGCGGCTTCCGTCTCAGAGCTTCAGAGACTAATGAAGCAGCAGTCAAGAGTGTAGTTAAACTGCATTCATTCACTCACTCTACAAATATTTGTCAAGGGCCCGTTAGGTGCCAGGCATCTTGCCAGCCTCTGGGATACCATGGTGAGCAAGACAGACCAGTTTCTGCCTCCATGGAGCTAGCAGTCCAGTCATGAAGGGAAATATTAATTCAAAAATCAAGAGCATGAAGGTGTAATTAAAAACTGATTAAAGATCTCTGAAGGAATGGGAGGTGGTCCTGTGAAGACTGGTGTCGCCTGGCTCGGTTCTGGGAAGTCACAAAAGGCTTTCTGAAAAAACACTGATGATTGAACCATGATCTGAAGACAAACCAGCAGTTAACCAGGTAGGTGGGACACAAGGAAAAGGAAGGTATTCCAGACAGAGGGAAGAGGCTGGACAAGCAGCCGAGGGTGGGAGGGATCTCTGGGAAGCAGAAGGCAGGTTCACAGAGGAGGCTGGATGGAGGAGGAGATGGGCAAACAAAGGACTGGGTCTCCGGCAGGCCTGCGGGTTTCGGTGCCTGCCACAGCAGCAGCAGGAATGCACGGAGAACTGTGACAGTGGAACGCAGGTGGCAGGGGCACTCAGTGCTGCTGGAGGAGCCCAAACGACCAACATCTCACCTGCTGTGCGTGTGTGCGAGCGTGCGCGCGTGTGCGTGTGTGCGTGCGTGTGCGTGCGTGTGTGTGTGTGTGTGTGTGTGTGTGTGTGTGTGGTGTGGACGGGTGTCGGGAGGTCAAGGTTGGGGGAGTGTGTCTACACAGAACTTTCTGGAGGAGGAAATGCCAGCACTGGATTTTTGAAGGGTGAATTTGATTAGGCCAGGCTACAGCGGAGGAGAGGGAGAACCTGGTGCTGTCAGGTTTGGATTAAGGCCTGGAAGTATGTAAGGGGGGGCGGGGGGATGAGCAGGTATAAAAAGTCCAGTAAGACAAGGCAACAGAATTAGGCAGAGACCACATCATGAAAGCCTCACAGGCTCGATGCTAAGGGCAGCGGAACACTATGGAGTCAAACATCTTTTAGAAGGAGCACTCCTCAGATTTCTGAGGTGGGGAGGTCAGAAGCAGCAGGGCTGAAAGTGGAGGCACAGAAGTAAGCAGCACTGCAGAGGCCACGGCCATCCAGGTGAGAGGGAAGAGAGAGAAAGCTTTTCCGGAACTTTAAAAGGAGAGGGGACCTTGTTACCATCTGATGGGTGGGCGTGGTTTCCAGTCAAACAATAGTCTGATAAGACAATGTTTCAATTGGGTTGAGTCTTGCTTCTGCAGTCCTGGTAAATATACCACGGATCCCTGAGAACAATGGTATTGACTTCTTGTTAAGCAAAGCTCCTCTCAGTTATCCAGTTAAATGTGGCAGCCATGCCTTTAGGCACCTGAACCCTTGTTCGCAGCCTTTATCTGTAGGTGCTATCGTCCAAGATAGCGACTTATCAAAGGTTCCTGTCCATCATCGTGGAGTTCTCATCCTCTTGTTCTTTTTTCAGTTTTACCCTCTCATGCACTGAGCTGTGTCATCAGCTACGCACGAACGTGGAAATTTCTAATCTGCCTGTTGACTTTTCCCATGTACATTATGCAATGATTCCTTTTGCCTTGAATCATTCATTTTACATTGGAGTTATTTCATCTCCTGTCAATGTAGCCAGGCCAGCTTTTAACTTCTTATTATTATTTGTCTCTCATGTTTGAAATCTTAAAATGCTTGAGAGAGAGTGGGGGGGGGGTAGGCGGGCATGTTTGTGTGCATGGGCGTGCACAGGCTAGAAATCAGCATTGGGTCATTCCTTAGTCATTCTGCACTTTGTTTGCTGAGACAGGGTCCTCATTGAAGCTGGAGCTCACTGATTCAGCCAGACTGGGACTGGCTGGCCACTGAGCTGCAGGGACAGGCTATGTTTGCCTCACACACCCTCAGATTACAGATTCTGGCACATGGCTTTTTCATGGACATGGGGATCAGAATGTATGTCCTCATCCTTGAGCACCAGGCACTTTACTGACAGAGTTCTTGCCCAGCCCCTCCTCACCGGCTCTCTCCCACATCCTTAGTTTAGGTTGGCCTTGCCTGCACCCCCTCCTCTAACCTATCACCTCACACTTACTTAAACCTCCCACCAGCCAGCATCCCTCCTTCTACTTTTACATTACAAATGTTCTGCTACTTTCCCTCTTCCCTAAAGCCCTTTTGTCCCCTCCCATGGACCTCTTTCTAGTTGTTTAATTTCTACACATGCTCAGGCTCACATCAATATACACACAGAAAAATAAGAAGGTAAGATCTCCATATGAGAGAGAATACAAAGTCTTTCTGAACCCTGGTTACCTTACTTAATGTGATATTTTCAAGGTCCACCCATTTTCCTATAAACTTCATAATTTCTCCTCTCTTTATGCGTGCACAAAATCCCCTCTGGTATATGTTCATTTTCAATATCCATTCATCTGCCGATTCACATCTAGGTTGATTTCACTTCGTAGCTATTGTGAATGTGGCAGCAGTGAACATTGATGTGTGAGTGGCTGTATCATTGGACACAAGAATGCTTTGGTCGTATGCTCAGGAATGGTGTAGCTGGGCCATATGGTAGTTGTATTTTTCATTTTTTGAGAAACCTCCACACAGATTTCCACAGTCCTGCCACAGTCTACACTCCCGTGACTAAAAGTTCCCCTCCCTGCATCCTCATCAACATTCAGTACCGTTTGTTTTCTTGATGAAAGCCATTCTGACTGGGGTGAGATGGATCTCAAAGTAGTCTGAACTTTCGTGTCTGTGATGGCTATGAACAGTGATCAGTTCTTAAAACAGTTATTGCTCTCTATATTCCTACTTTGGGGAACTCGCCTCGTTCCTTAGCCCATATTTTGAGCATGTCATTTTTCTCTTGTGTAATATTTTTGAGTTCTTCATGTATTCTAGATATTAATTTTCTGTCATCTGACAAATGATTTGTTAGCTCACAAAGATTTTCTCCCATACATAAGCTGCCTTTTCACTCTATTTTTTTCCCCCCTTAGGCTGAGTCTTGCTGTACATGTCCACAGTGTACACATCACTAAAGCTGGTTTATTTTTTACCCTTTTACTTGAACCATTCTGCATCCTTATATTTTAAATGTGTTTCTTGTAATCATAATACATATGTGTACATGGATTTTTAGAGCTCCTATAGCTAAGTAACTTAGTCCATTTATATTTATTGTGGCTATGAATATATTTGGGTTGATTTTATTCACCTACTTTTGAATAACATTTTGATTTTTCTATTTGTTTTTTGATAATTTATATAAATGCAGTTTTACTTACTCTACTTTATCCTTCTCACCCCTTTTAGCTCTTGGCTAAAATGCATTTTACTTATTGTTAATATTTAACATATACATGTGACTAAATAAGATATAAAATGAGCTAACCTCTTCAGAGGTAGTATTGAGGATTCTGTGTGATTTCATTCATAGGGACATGGACAGTATATAGAACTCTATCTGAGTCCTGTTTTATACATGGTAGGCTTGAGGGCCACCTTAATAAAAATCCACTGTCTTTAATGGCCTTATGAAGTTTGCAAATACATTTCTACAT
This sequence comes from Pachyuromys duprasi, assembly GCA_028658305.1. Lineage (NCBI taxonomy): Eukaryota > Metazoa > Chordata > Mammalia > Rodentia > Muridae > Pachyuromys > Pachyuromys duprasi. The sequence goes on from CM053764.1 coordinate 6,224,678, forward strand.
GGATAGTCTCTATTGCATAAACAGCAGCAGGGGTTAAAACAAACCTACAGGTGTCAATGTCTATCTGTTCTTTGTTCTCAGAACCATAAGGTTTTTCCCTCAGTAGTCACCAGAGCCACACTGAGCACAAATGCTTCCTGGGAACAGCGGGATTCCCAAGAGTCACTTCCATATGTCCATATGTCCAGATGTCCATATGTGAGTCTGCAACAATGACTTGAATTCTCCCTTACCCAACCAGTTCACCTTTTCCTTCATCTTCTAATTATCATCTCTGAGATTTAACAAGAAGAAAAGTTTAGCTAATTTATGCCACATATGGAAAAGAATTAAAAAAAAAAACTATCGCAAATAAAGCTGACCCGGATTATACCAGGCTTCAACTAGTTTAATAAAACCATGTGCTCTTATCTCTAACAGGTTGGGTCACATTGTTACACTTCCCAAGTGCCTTTGGAATGTTGTGTTTGTTTAACACTTCAGAGGATTCTACGCCTTAAGATAGAGTTGGGGTCCTTAGAGGAAAGAACTCCCAAGCGGATGGCATGTCCACCTTCTCACACCCCACTCTGCACACCCAGAGCTGTTTGGTAGATATTTGTTATCTCACATGGAAAAATGGCCTGAGTTTCCAGGCAAGGACATAAACTTCCCACTGTTTCATGTGTCTGGTCCAGAGGCCACAGATGACTAACCTTGTCGTGGACATTCGGCTTTAACATGGACGCTCCAATAGCTTTAGTGTTCCTCTCACTTTTGTGTCAGTGGCAAACCAAGAAAATCATCTGGCTTTCCTAAAATCTCACTAGCATCCCAAAGCCCAGAGCTGGCTGGGTGCAAAATGATGGGAGGGAGCCCTTTGACTTGATCGTCTCCATTTCCTACACGGAAAATGCCCTCTCTAGATAGGCTCTAAAACACACAACAGTGATGAAAAGCAAGGCTCGCAAATCCACACTACGCTTAAAGCCTGATTTCACTTAGTTAATGGATTCATTTATGAGAGCAATTTGTGTCAACCCCCAGGGACCTGTTAATGTTGCTGCCTTATGGCTTTGCTATGCCATATATTTCCTTTATTCACATCCCTTAGCAAACAATGGATTGGCCAAGAATCCCAACTGCTCAATTCTCAGAACACAGGTAAATTGTAAATAACCCCCTCCTCACACAACACATAGCTATTAGGTCCATATTGATGCCAGGCTTGTGTTAAGTAGTTCACACGTGGCTTTGGCATTCAGGCACAAAGGTGAACTTAAGGGTTAATACAGGGAAGCATGTGAATGGTGTAGCCTGTCCCACTTACAGGAGGAGCAGGCAGAGACCAGAGAACTGTGTGTACTGCAGTTCTCAGGACCCCTGAGGACCTGCTGAGTGATGAAGGTTCTGAGGGGATGGCATCCAGACTGCATGGCTTATACACACATGGAAATGAGAACATTAGCATAATCCTTAGCCAGAGTTGGTACCTCCACCCCCATCCAGCCTATCCGTCATCTTCACCTCAACTGATGGAGGCAAGTATACGGGAAGTCAGCGACAACTCCATGCTCAGAACTTTGAAAACAACCTAACAGCACTCCTGGTTGGGACTGAAGAAGGAAGGCCATCCTTGACATGTAGCTGGCCCACATCATAGGAATCGCAAATAGGAACAGACCCTGACACAGCAGGAAAGTTCCTCTATCCTAAGATTGGCATACCAATGTTAGCCATTAGAGTGCAGTTATCATTTCCTGTATAGCAACTGAAGTACCAACTGAAGTAGCAACTTAGGAAGTACCGAGGATAAAAATGAATGAAGAAAAATATGAGCTCTTATTTACATTGTAAGGACGGAGAATCTGCAAGCTAACATGTGAAGTTAGTCAGAATTGAAAGGGCTATATTGCTTTACAGCAAAGGGAATCCAGGAGGCTGGGGTGGAGATCAGTGGCCCAGTGCATGTTAAATTAGTGTACAAGGCTGGGCAGTGGTGGCTCACGCCTTTAATCCCAGCATTGAGACAGAGGTAGGTAGATCTCTGAGTTTGAGGCCAGCCCAGTCTACAAAGTGAGTTCCAGCCAAGACTACACAGAGAAACCCTGTCTCAGAAAAAAAAAAAAAAAAAACTAGTATGCAGGAGACTCCATTCCTAGCACTTCACAGGGGGAAAAAAGTAAAGTGATTCAGAAAGAAGTAGAGTAAGGGATGGATGGGAGTGTGGGTGAATGATTGAAGAGAGAGGAGGGAGAGGCAAGAGACCAGAAGCTCTCGCGAAAAGGCAATGTTTGAAAATATTGAGAATTTGGAAGAAAAACACAACGTGCTGTGCAAGGTCGATCCTCCCTCTGTAGCTCATAAAAATAACTTTCTGTCTCTTACTGTGTTTCATGGCAAGAACAATGTGGCACCATTCTGTCGAGGAGCTATTTGTGATAGTCTGACTCTAAATGTAGTTATACGTATGTTTAAAATGGGGGGGGGGGCGGGGACATCTTGCAGGGACATCGCAAATAGCCACTGAAACTGAAGTCAGTAACTGGCCTGTGGGACTGAAGAGTCAGGGAATAAACCAGGTACACTAACTGTTAAAAGTGAGGAAAAAAAAGGTGGACATTCCCAATTCAAGCTCTAATTCAGGTCAAAAAGACAAGTTATCCAGACTGATGCTTTGGTTTATAATCAAATAGATTCCCATAAGTACTTGTGCAGGGCTCACTCATGGGAGGTGGGGCTCTGACTGGTCTTGGGAGGCCATGATGCCACTGGTGTGAGTTTCTTCTGGCCTGAGCAGCTATGTGGAATCCTGCTATAGAGTTAGCAGGGGACAGATGCAAAGGACGTTGTTGGAGATAGATTTATTTAGATCATGATGGCAGATGTGCAAACCATTGCACAAATACTTCCACAACACTTCCATGAAATCATGTAATCTTCTCATAGCAATTAAGGCAAACTGGGGCACTGTGCTCACTGACTCATTCTGAGACTTAGCTTCTTGTTGCTGACCTCACACAAGCAATTTAGCCACTCTCAAGCTTTGATTTAATTTTTTTATAATGGAAGTATTAGCATCCACATTAAAGGATCATGTTAAGTTAATAAATATTGTCTTCCAGCAAAAATATGTTATTGGTGATGACGATCATTGTTATTATAAGACTACGCACACACACATATGTATGTATGTGTATATGTATGTATATATGATTAACAGCTATTCATAGGTGAGGCCCATCTCAGCTCCCTGCTTCTTTAAACAAAAACAAAAACACAAATGAACAAAAGCCAAAAACTTTCACCATCTTTGTAGTTGTCAGAACTTTCTTCTCCTACATGGTTGGATAAATATATGAGTTAAAATTTATCTTTCATTGATTTTGTTTTCAAACCCCCAGTGTCAATAACTGATATATTTTACGCTAACATGATTTCATACATAATGGATGCACCATTAGAGGTTTATGGACTGTTCTGTGATGGGCTCTGTTATAAGTACAGCTTATATTAGAAAATAATTAAAGATGGCTTGGGTACAGACCCAGCCTCCCCAGGTCCAAAGAGGCTCTGTGGGGAACTAGGACAGCAGCAGTGGCCAGGCACAGCCTTCAAATGCTCTGTGTCAGTGCCCTGGCAGCGGTGCTTGCTCTTCTAAACTGTCTCAGCCCTCTCTCTGTCGCCTTCCCTGTCTGCAGCTTAGAAGGTCTCCACACATCCCAATCTTCGGTTGCCTCTGCTGCACCCTTGGTTCACAAGCACCCAGTGCCCAGGCCACCTGTGCCCTTGGCCCCACACCGGCTTGGCAGTACCTACTCAGGACAGTGTGAGGGTGGCAGGCAAAACCTCAGCCTCGGCCTCCTGGCTTCTGCGGGTTCAGCCAGACCCCAGGTGTTATTTTAGTACAGCTTCAGGATTTAATTTGAGGATGTGTGTGGACCAGATGGAGGGACCAAGACATAATGGTTTTCCTCTTGGCCAAATGATTAAATTTGAAGTTCTAAAAAAAAGAAGAAAGAGAAAAAAATATATATAGCTTGTTACAAGGTTGTGTCCAATTGGGAAGAAAGAATTGGTTGGAAAAATCTCTCCCAATCCAGGGACCATCCTTTTCTACCACCAGCCACACAGGCCTGTCCACTCTGGATGGCCAGCATGGTCCTCCCCTTCCTGAATATGTCCATCACACCTCTAGTGGAAGACTGGTCTACAGGTGTGTTCAATCTTTTTCAGCCCTAAGAGTACCACACGGGTTGCCACTGAGCCATGGCCGAAGGGGAGATCACAACCTTCACAGCCCTGACCGAGAAGTTTAATCTGCCTCCAGGAAACTATAAGAAGCCCAAACTGCTCTACTGCAGCAACGGTGGCCACTTCCTCAGAATCCTTCCCGATGGCACAGTGGACGGGACGAGGGACAGGAGCGACCAGCACAGTAAGCACCCACGCCTTCCTGTGTCCTCCCTAGTCTAGCATGGGCGGAGGGCAGGAACTGGGTACAGATACCCACTTTTCAAAGCTCTATGTAGGCAGAAATCACTCAGAAGTAAAGTAACACACACATACCAAGGGGCTGGCTTTGGAAGACAGGGAACTGAGGGCTACCACTTAGCTAATTCCATCTTATTGCTAGCTTCTGGAAGAATTCTCTGCTGGCCTAATATAACCTTTGCCAGAGTTCAGTCACTGCAATGCCCCCAGGTTCTATAAACTAACAAAAGATCACACCCCCCAGTCAGACAAGGGCCTGCTTATCCCACGACGGGAAGAAGCTGATGGGCAGGAACGGGAAATCCTACACAAAGATATGGGCTCAATTTCAAGTCAACAGACTCTCCAGGTGATGCCTCCACCTCTGATCTGGGCTTGATTTGAGAATCCCCCAACCACGGCCTAACACATCATAAATTCTGCAGCTTTCCCACAGGATGCTGTGCAGATGTGGCTGTGGTGTGCAGAGAGGAGTAAAGTCATTTTCCAGACACTACTGGAGCCAGAGTTGGGAGTCACAGAGCCACGGGCTGACAATTCTGGGCTTTCCAAGCAGCCTGGCTTTCAGACCACGATGATAAATGGAGGCGTGGCATAGGGGAAAGAACTACCTTACCAATACTTCTAGTTCAAGCATGTGCACACATTTGTCTGTGCGATATTAGGTGTCTGTTTTCTACTAAGAGTCAGAGATTCCCTAAGCACCACTAGGGTATTAGATGTTGTAGGGAAGCCAAAAGTCAGATCTGATTCTCGCTCAGAGGAGCAGCATCCTCAAGAGCCAAACATACTGCAGGCTGAGAGAGAAAAACAAGAAGTAAAACCGAAGGGGGGGCGGGGAAGGGCACAGGTGGAAGCCAGGTCCTATGGGACTGGCTTGAAAATGGGACGCAAAATGTCAATGTGGTCGCTTGTGCATTAGATGTTCACTTATCCCCAGTGTAGGCACCAAACTTGGCAGACTCAGTGCCATGGCTTTAGGGACTCCCCTCCGAGCACTCTCAGATACACGTGTAACTGGAAGGGGTGATGGCCCTGTCCCTCCTTTCCCAGAAAGGCGGGTGCTCAGGCTTCCAGCTGGGGCAGACCTAGGATTATGATTTGGGGGGTTTGTTTTGATAGCTTGTTTTCAAGTGGGCCTCCCACACGTTTTCCACTCTATGAAAAATAGGTACCAGAACAAGCCAAAATTAGAGATTCTAGAACATTCAAAATAACCAAGTTTGGGCTGAGGCTGTAGCCCAATTGGCAACATTTAAACTGGATACGGTGTCACACATCCATAATCTCGGCACTCAGGAGGTCAAGGGAAGACTAATCAGAAACAAGGTCACCCAACAGCTGCACAGTTTGAGGGGAGTGGAGAATAGAGACCCGCCTCACATAAGGACTTGGATTTTAGTCCACTGCATCATACACAGTATATAATTCACGGTATATAACCCACACAAGCCAGGAGACAAGCTTTAATTTCTCTGAGTTTTAAGTGTTTCTACTCAGTCTTATCAATTTTCTGAGCTAATTTAGGTGACCGTGGTAACATGTTTCTTAAGGTTTACGTAGTTCTTGGAAACCTTAAACTTTGGGGTAACAAGGGGCTACAGTTACCAGGTTTCTGGGAAAATGTCGAATGCATTCTCTGTGATCGTTCTGTCATTAGCAGTACTGGATGTCTCTGGGTGCATAACACTGGGACAGCTCGTGGTGGGGTTTGGCTACGGGGCTTAAGCTCTCAGAAACTCTGGGAACCCAGCACGGCTCAGGAAGAGAGCTGCAAGGAAGTGTGCACCCCAGAAATCCTGGGGTGTTTGTCATGTGAACTTGGGCACAAACTTTTAGGCCTTATTTTTCTGATTCAAAAAAATGAGAATACTGATCACAGGTTTCTTGGGAGAGTTCAGTGAAGTAATAGAGTAAGTGTTCTTGGCATAGTGCCTGCCTGGCCCGGGACAGCAATGCAACCCATGCTGCCCAATATTGCTGTCCCCATGCAGATTCTGCAGGCCCACTGCAGTGTATGTACATGCGACGTGATGCTAAGGCCCCTCTCCACCCCACAAAGGGCTGGAGTCTAGACTCAGGCTTTAATTCAGAACTTCTCTGTCAACACTCAAAGCAGTTATATGAGCTTATTGTTTGCTTACTCTGAAACTAAGAGCAAGGGCCAAGGGGACAGAAGTCAGGCTTGAGGTAGACAGGCAGCAATCTGCCTTGTACTGGTTGAAACCACAGCAGACAATCCGCCTACCCTCTGCAGTCAGGGCCCTGGAATGCTGGCCCTCTCGCCCTGCTCTGCCACGTTCTAACCAGACAATTAATATTCCCTCTGCTTTGCATGAAGTGCTCTGCGAAAGAAACTTCAAGCTGTCCAATCAATGATTCTTCTAATCCCCAGTATCCCCAGAGGTCTAATTTGGGGCAGTCTTTTACTCTCACTGAGACTCAGCTTCCTCCCCTGTGGAATGCTGGGAGTGCTAGCCTCACTCTATGTGTCTCATTTTTACCAATCACAGAGGGCCTCCAGGGCACAGGTGAGCTCCCTGAGTGTGGCTCTGTCGCCCTCTTCTGGCTAGCGGTGGCACTGCTCTTCTGAACTTCGGACCCCAAGAATCAGAGTCAGCATTGAGCAGCATGGAGTGGAAGCCCTGGAGAGCTGTGATCCACACACAGAGACTGCCCAACAGAAGGTCTAGTCTAATCATTGGACTGAGCATGATGAGGGGCTGTGGAGACAGGCAGAACCATACTCCAAAGCTTCCTGAAGGAAGGGCACCCCTAAAAGCCAGCTGGACACTTAGGGAAAGCATAAACCCCACAAGATAAAACTTACCTAGGAGCCCCACAAGCCAAAAAACAAACAAACACAACTCTCCTTTCATAGTGTCTCGTTGCCCTCCACGAGCTGATGTGCTGTGAGCAAAGTGAGGGGATTGCCCAAATTTGTCTGTCTTCCCCTTGGGAGAGACAGTTTCCAGGTGCCTTTCCCATGGCATCAACTTGTAGAGGATGCTGTGTGCTGGCTTTCCTAAAATAGGCCAAAGTAAAACGTCTCTTCCCCATTCTTGAAGGGGCTGGGGGCATCTGAGCCCTGTCTTCAGCAAGGCTTGGGGCACAGCTGCAGGGAACTGTCCACACATGATGTAACGCTAGTCACACTGCTGTCTCATCCACAATAGACCAGCAGGCAGTGGGGCTGCAGATCTGGAGCCTGCGCAGATATGGCGTGTGAGAAGATTGCTTTGACAGCTAGCCCTGAGAGACAAGGAGCTGAGCATCCATTTTGGACAGAGTATGTGAGGGTTGCCACACACCCATGCACTTCTTGCAGCTGGACTTCTGCATTCACCTCTGTGGTTATTTCCCGGGCTTCCCTCCTGCAAGGGTCCCTTGAGTACAAGGACTTTGGCTCTTGATGCTCCACACTGCAACTTTGGTGTTCGGCGTATTGCCTGTCGCTAGCTTCAGTGGCCAGTAAGCATTAATTGTATGAGCCACTGACTTGTATTGTTGGCAAATTTAAACAGTATCTCCAGAAATGCCTGTCAGCACTGATGCATGCCAGGCCCTGCGCGGATGCTCATTTCCAGCTAACAGCCCCTGAGGTCACTAGCCATCACAGTGCTGAAACCCTAAGGCTAATGGATGTGGCCTCACAGCAAGCTGTGGAGCCTGTCTCCTCTGTTCTACTCCTAACTTGCTCTCCCTGAGGCTCGCCACCACCCCAATACTAACACCACGACAGACCATACTTTCACCCCACAAACTAAATACATTGGTGCAGACCATACTTTCACCCCACAAACTAAATACATCGGTGCACTAACCTATCACGTAGCACAGACAGACAAGGGCTGTATTTACCAGATCCGTATCTCCCTGTGGCACTTATGCTTCTACGTGCCTCAGTTTCCTTCTTTTGAAAACAAGAATGCTAACAGTTTATCTGCCTCCCTGGAAAGTAGGAATGTAAAATGTGGCATTTCTAAGAGTGTCCAGCACACTTCCAGGCACCTGAATGTTCACTGGACCTCCTCATCTAACGATCTGATAGCTGGCCATTAAATAAATGTTAAGCTTATTCACAGAGCTGCCAGTGACTTTACATCCCAGCTTCTCCGGGACTGTCTCCGACGGAGCTCCTAAGATCTGGCATAGAGGCTCAGCCTGCCCAGGCCTTAGCCCATCAAGCTCTTCCCGTTTAACTCCCCCTGCACAGAAGCCACCAGGGCAAAGGCAAAGAGCTCTATGCCTATCTGCTCTTCCTGCCAGTTTCCTTCTCGGAGAAGGCATGCCAGGACTTACTCTGCCATGAGATGGACAGCTGGAAGAGAGCTGTAAAGAGAGGAATGGCACACTCCTGAGCATCCCGGCCTCCTTGTGGAACCCACAGGCCCTAGGCCTCCCAGCACACAGGAAAAAGACTTGGGGTGGAAGAGGGTGGGATCTTCCACACCACTCACCACACAGATGGAAATGTTCTTCAGCCGAGTGTGCGCCAATCAAATATTTATAAACCTAGCCACATCCTAAAGCACCAGGGGAGTTTACTGGTCCAAAGGATCTTACTGCATCGATGTGGATCCGGGCAGACCACACTCCAGTGAAACCCCTCCCTGTATGCTGTTTGGGGGGAGCCCAGACTTCCGTTGTCTGGTCTGATGGGACTCCACGTTTAATGGTAAAGCATTCTATTCCCCACCAGCTTGGACTCCCAAGTCAGACCAGCTTTCCAAATAACCACATTGCGGAGGTTTGGGTCCTGCTGCCATAGCCAGAGAGAGGGGCAGGCCTACAGGGAAAAGTGACCCCCCAACAGGGTGCTCCAGACTGCCAATGTGATGTATCAGCCTCCCGGGTCCCCAAGTCCAACCCAAGATCCCTTATTTGATTATAGAGGAATTCTTCTAGGGAAACTACAATATACATATAAATACACACACAAATGTGCCAGTCAGTCTCTGAACTAAATAAAAAGTTCCATGACTTTTTTCCAGATGTTAAAAGACAAGACACCTTCACAAATGTTAGCAAAAACTCTTTTCCATATGTACACACACACACACACTCAAACCGCTGGAATTTTCCCCCTCCAGTCCATTTTCCCCCCTTCTCTGTCTTTAATGTTTTGCAAAGCCTGGTTTGTGGTTACACTTTAATTATAAACTCCACTGACATAAAACAACCTGGCTGGGTTCTGAATGACGCTGACCTCACTCTGAGTAAACACAACCAAGGACGGGAAGTCTCCAACCCAGAATAAACTGGGCACGTAATCTCTGTGGCCTCTCCCTGGGCAGCAGGCATAAAGGGCAGGCCATGCCACACACGAGCAGAGCCCTCCTCTCTGGCTTCCTAGCCCAAGATACCAGCTGTCATCCTAGCTTTAAAAATGCCTAGTACAGAACAGGAGTGGACATGGGGTGTGAGCCCCAGAGCCCACCACTCTTGGTACTACTGGCCCCCTTGGATTCTTTTCCCTTCCTTGTGCTCTTAGAAAGTAAGGGATTATGTGCCTCTCCATGAACAGGCTACTGTTAGGACCTCAAGGAAGCTTATGGTCACAGATAGGAAAACAGACGCCAGCTATTCCTTAGGCATAGGTCACCAGTGCCCAGGCAGAGGCTGGGAGAGCCACTGGAAAGCTAGGCTCCTCTTCAGGAAGGGGCTGTAAGCACGCAGCCACCACAGGGAGATGGAGAGTGAGTACAGAGCACAGGAGCCAAACCACTGGGGTGATTTTTATATGTTTCAAGCTGATGTTTATGTTCTGTATTCTCAAAGCAACATGCTTCACCATCCATGCTTAGCACAAATGAGGTCCTGGGTTCAATGCGAGCACCAAAAACTAAAACCAGAAACAAAATGAAACTTAAGGTACTTAAAGGTACAACCCTGGGTTCTACTCAGGACACTTGCGGCCATAGATCCACCAAAGAGTTGGAGACACTGCTTCATCCTTGCCATTCCAGTACTCGGGAGCCTGAGGCAGGAGAATCACTGCAACTACCAGGTCAGTCTGAGATATATAGTAAATTCCAGGTCAGGATGGACTACAGAGTGACACATTGTCAGTCAAAAAAAAAAATTTATTACACAAGCCTTTCCCAACCCTCTTCAAGCCATTTTTTATATGTCTCTGAATTTCTCTAAAATAATTTCCTATTGACCACTAGATTGCCTTTAGAAAGTTCTTTCCTGTTCTGCTAGGTTGAAATTTACTGTCTCTATTTCAGAACTGGGTTAAAGAAAGTGCTTATTTAGCCATGGGCTTTGTTTCCCAATAATAAGCCACACCAGGACTGCTGTCCTTCCTGCTCATGGCCAGCAGGTTCTCCCTCCCAGTGAGGGCTCCACTGCTTTGGGTGATCACCTGGGGGAAAGTGCTGAACCCTGTACCCCTGTCTCCGGACCTCTGGGTCCTAAGAACATTTTTATGGAACCCTGTGCTCAAGCCGGAGATGAGTCACAGATCACCTCAGAGGTCACCAAGAGCAACAATCAAGTCTGTGGGCCAGCAAGATGGCTTGGTGGATAAAGCACTTGCTTGAAGTCTAAACCCTGAATTCTTTCTTTGTTTGTTTGTTTATAGAACCCATGCAAAGGTTTTGGAAAGAGAGAACTGACTCCACAAAGTTGCCTTTTGACTTCCATATTTACACATAGCATGCAAGCCCCCTTCTATGCCCGTGTCATACATACACAGTAAGAAAGGAGGGAGCGAGGAGAAAAGAAAGGAACAAAGGAACAAAGGGAGAAAAGAAAAGGAGAACTCGGAGTGTCTGTCCTTTGCTAGGAACAGAGCTTTAAAACATTTCCTCCCCTGGAAGGCAGGAAGAACTGTGGGTGAATCTCTGATGAATACTTTGTAACAGCACATGTGTGTGTAGTTAAAATACAAAAACACACACTAGATACAGACCTAAGACGAGCAAATGCCATCAGCCCAGGATCCAGAGATGGTTGCAGAACTGATTGCATAGAAATAGAAAGCATGAAGATGAGTCAGAACCCCCAGCTCGTTCATTTTTCAGCCTCCTCTGGGCAGCTACTGGACACACCTGGCTGAGAGCTAGTGAGTTTTAAACCTTGCCCACATCTATTCATGAGCTAGACACAGCAGCTCAAGCTTCTCACAAAGTTTTTTCAGCAAGGATTCACTTACTTCCCTACAGCTTCTTTGCTGTATGTTATCGCCTGCTTTTCTCTAGAGCAACAAGGTGGGAGAGACGACAGCGAGCGCGACAGTGTCAGGACGGGGACAGGAGGGTGACATCTAACTGTACTTTTTACTCTTTCGTCTGCCGTCCTTATGGGCCTGCTGAGTCATAGGTTTGTGTGTCTGTCTCCCTAGTCCTGTGTAGACAAGCCCTGAAGGCAGGCAGCATGTCTGGCACTGAGCACAGATTTCACCGCACATGGGTGTGTGCACATAGGGCACTGGATGGCTTTTGATCCTTGTTCCTATTCTGCAGGAGGAAGGAGGAGGACGTGCCATGTAGCCATCCCCTGCCTCTTCGGAAGTCACACTTCCTCCTCCCTTGATGATGCCCAGTAGCCAGCAGCTGAGAGGGCGTAGGTCTACAGAACTAGAATGGGGTCACCACCAAAGGGCTGGACACCCAGTCACTGACATGAGAAGTGCAGGCTGGGGTTGTGCCTCCGGGCAGCCCCACTCACAAAAATATATGTGCAGGAAACTCAGCCAGAAAGAAACTCAGCGGGACATCCTGGAGAAATAATATTTATAGAGGAAACGCTTGAACCAAGATGCTCACCGGCATACCATCCCTGGCTGAGGGCTGATGTCATGTGCTAGGCAGGCCCCCATCCCTTGTTTACCTCTGCGAAGCCTTTCCAAAGCCAAGATGGGATTTCACAGGAGGAAAGAACGTGACCTCACCTAGCCCTGTAGCAAGAGAAAGAACTAGCAAATTAAATGCTTTAAAAACAAGCAAACAATCAAACAAACCCTTCCTCACTAAATGTGGTATCACAAACCTGCAATTCTAGTACAATAGAGGCAGGAGGATTGACAGTTCAAAGTCATCCTTGGCTATATGGCAAGTTTGAGGCCAGCCTGGGATACATGAAACCTTATCTCAAAAATGGAATCTAGCATGGGATCCAGATATTAAACTCAGGTCACTAGGTTTACATGACAGCAGGCTTTGCCCTGATGAGCCATCTCACTGGCTGTCCCAATTTTTCTTCACAGAATTGTACTACTACTTTTGATTTTCAAAAAAGAATCTCCTAGGCTCTTAAGCATAATTATTCTATATCCACTCTATTTCCTGTCCGGGCATTAGGCTCCCCTAATCTACTCACTATATTTATGGATTTCTTTTTTTTAATATTTATGTACTTACACATATGAGTACTCTATTTACATGTATGCCTGCGTGACAGAAGAGGGCATCAGATCTCATCGTAGATGGCTGTGAGCTACCATGTGGCTGCTGAGAATTGAACTCAGGACCTCTGGAGGAGCAGCCAGTGCTCTTAACCTCTGAGCCATCTCTCCAGCCCCATTTATAGATTTCTTATTCTGGGCTTTTCATACAACTGCAATCACAAAACATGTGGTCCTCCAGGGTTTCCAAGACTCACCTATGTCATAGCGCACACTACAATTACGTCCCTTTGTACGGACATACCGTGCCATTCTGCTTCCTGGAATACCACTATCATTCTCAGCCACATGCTTCACAGACTGTCAGGTCTGGGGAGAACTTGATAGACATGGAAGCCAAACACCCGCCATTGTGCTCGAGAAGGGCTAAGTAGCCTGAACAAGGGCGCCGTGCCAGCTGAGGGCAGGGTCCAGCCTTATGCTTGTCATCTTGACGCCATTAATTCCAGAAAATGTGTTGGAAACACAATTCAAAGGCCACAGTTTATTGAGGATGGCTTGGCAAAAACATCTCTGTCAACATTAGCCCAACGACATCCACTCAACAGACACCCACTAGACCCTGTGTGTAGTGCAGTGTGACAGGAGACACTGGCGACTCAAGGAGTCAAGACAAGACAGACAAAAGTCCTTCTCTTCCTTTCTTTCTGCGTCCTGGATAAAGCTCTAAGTAATAAAATAATCACACGGTGAGTATATGAAAGGAACAAGCAAGTCAGTGAGAAAGGGAGGGCATTGGCACTAGGGAGGCATGGGCACAGCCACTTGAGTGGCTTCTTTAAGAAGGTATTTAGGCAGAGGCCTGAAGGAGGAGAGCCAGCCCTGTAAACATCGGAGGAAGAAGGCGCACAGAGACTGTGCAAAGATCCTTAAGTACAAGACAGTTTAGTGAGAGTTAGCTGAGCGGCGACAGCTCAGTCCCGAAAATGCTTGCCATTCCAGCACGAGCACACAGGGTCAGTTCCCAGAATGCGTGTGAAAAGGCTGGGTGTAGGGATACACGCTTGTAATCCCAGTGCTAGGGAAGACAGGCAGCAGGCAGATCCCTAGGCTCACTGGCCACAGCCCGGCCCAATCAGAGAGTTCCAGACCAAGTGAGACATCCCATCTCAAAAAAACAGATGCATAGACCTTGAGGAAGAACATCCATGATGCTCTCTTATCGTCACGCTCACATATGTGCACACACACACACAAGAACTTACAGTTACATGGCACAACAGAGCGAGTAGGTGCTGGGTGCTGAGAGAGCAGCTCCTGGATGCCCTTTGGCCTGTTGTCTCAGGCTAGGGAGAGCAGCAGGAGTGGGAAGCCAGTCGCTCCCAGTCGCCTTCCTATGATTTCAATAGATTATACTCACCACAGGAAGTTGGAGGAAGTCTTGCGTCTCTACAGCAGACTTCCGATGATGGAGAAGTACATCTCCTAGGGATTACATAACTATACATCCCTCGTGTATGAACTGGAAGATGAAGACAGCAAGGTGCAAGGGGGAAACACCAGCACATCTGTCAGGAGGTGGACAGCTAGCAAAAAGAACAAGCTAGAGGCTGGAGAGATGGCTCAGAAGTTAATAGCACTGGGTGCTCTCCCAGAGGACCTGAGTTCAACTCCCAGCCCCACAGGGTGCTCACAACTGTCTGTAACTCCAGTCCTGCATCCGATTCCATCTTCCGGCCTCCAAGAGCACTGCACACAAGTGGCACACAGACACATGTGCAGGGCAAACATTCACACACAGAATCTCAGCAATGGGTACAGAACTGTGTGAAAGGAACACCATCACTGTTGTAAGGGGGAGCATGTGTACCCGGCAGGCCATGCATATGCTCTCCCTAGAAGAACACACACGTACCATCTCTAGGAGTGGCTTCCACCTCCCAGGAAGAAGCTTACGTATAGGAAGGGAGGGCCAGGATCTCAGACACAGATGCTGCATACCCATCACTGTACTGAGGCAGGGTAGGAGGGGTGTAAATTGGCCCATAGAGAATCAGGGAAACTAGCTTCTCACTGTGAGTCTGTCAAGTCTGCTGCCCTCCGACCCAGCCTTACACTGAAATAACTCCCCACATACCCCTTAACTATATTTTTTATGTAACAACCCTGACCCTTGCCAGGACCATAACCATTGCTAATCTACTTTCTATACTGTAATTCTGGACCTCTCGCTCTGAGGCATTAAAGACAGCTGTGACAGTCTGGAGATTACAGAAATTGTCCAGAGGAGTCTGGAACTAATTCTAGCTCCCTGGGATGAACCACCAACATTCCTTACTTCCTAGGTAAAGAAGCCAAATAATTATTATCCATTGGGCATTAGCTTCTGATATGTGTCCAGCTCTATCCAAGGCACTTTGGTGGTATGGACCAGAGTACATGGTGGTCTCTGTCTCAAGTGACTCACAATCTTTGCCTTTGGTCTTATGGTATCTTGGCCTAGGTTCCAGGACTTCTAGAAGCTGACCTCTGCATTGGAGGATGCTTTGCACATGCTTGGCCTCTGCTCACTAGGGCTAGTAGCCTTCACCATCCCCTCTAGGTGTGATGACACAGAATTCCCCAGGCTTTTCCAGGTATCCCTTGTAGAAGAACATGGCCCCCGGTTGAGAACACTGCTCTTGCCCCTGCATTTATGGGTAAATGGATAATTCCTTCCCCCATCCTGAGCACTTCCTCTCTGTCAGGGCCCCATTCAGGATGCCCTGGAGGTTGAAGAGTTCACTGAGCTTCATTGTGGGTGCATCTGGACACCCAGGAACTCCCTACTCTCTAGGTCTAGAACAGTAAGGACCAGCCAGCATGCGCCTCTCTGCCTCGAAGGTGTGGCCTAGCCAGCATCGTGACAGATGCTGCCGCTGCCCACTCTGCCATACTGCAAGGGCTTTGGGACAGCAGAACCAGGGAAACTGTATCACTATTTCCCTTCCGGTGACAGGGACAGGGCAGAGGAACCGGGCAGGAACGCACAGGGTAGATGGGCTGGCAAGCCAGCTCCTGTCTCGGTTTTTCTCAGGAATGTAATTCCTTTGGATAGCTCTCCCTAGACCTGAAACGAGGAGAAACTACTGTTTTTGATTCATGGGGGAGAGGGAGAGCACACCCTCGAATAAGCAGAAATTTCCATGGCCGACTGTTCTGGCTGCAGGGCTACTGGCAAAAGCGGTGTTTGTTGATTTTTTTTTTTTTTTTTTTTTGCTTGTGTTATTTTCATTCCAGTTCAGCTGCAGCTGAGTGCGGAAAGCGCGGGCGAAGTGTATATAAAGGCTACAGAGACTGGCCAGTACTTGGCCATGGACACCGACGGGCTTTTATACGGCTCAGTAAGTATGAGGCTCACGCCTCCAGACTCGGCCAAGGCCTGAGGTTTCCAGAAGTCTTGTTACACGGAGTGATGCAAAATGAAACACCACCAATTAGTCCGTTTGTTGTTTTTTCCAGTACGATTCCTACCCTCTGCCTTGCCTTATTTTAGGCACAGACATAAAAGAGCTTCTTGTGGTATTCTCTCAAAATACTCAGATTGTCATTCAGGCGGAGAGGGAAGGAAGGATGATTGGTACTTTGGTAACCTGCCTGGCACTCATTTCAGATTACCTAATCCCACTTTATTCATTCAATCCAAAAACATTCCTTGAATTGAATGAGGACTATGTATGTCTCTTAATGTCCTGCCTACGGAAAGAAAGGGGCATACCTGTGTGCACATGAACCCCAAAGCACAACCTCAGGTGCCATCTACCTTAAAAAAAAGAAAAAAGACAGGGTCCCTCACTAACCTGGAACTTGCCAAGTTGACTAGGCTGGGCCAGAAAACCCCAGGGTCTGCCCAGCTTGCCCTCTCCAGTACAGGGACTAACGCACACCACCATGGATGACTGTTTTTTAATGTAGGTACTGGAAACTAACACCAGGTTTACTGTGTTTGTTATCTCCCAAGCCTCTAAATGCTTTAAAAAAAATTTTTAAGTTACAGTAATTTAAAAAAATTTTAAACGCATTAAAAATTGAAGATAATCTCTTTTGCTCCAGAATCATCTAAAATGTTTTTTAAAAATTAGGAAATCAATACAACATTCCTCCGTAGGTGCTGAATGGGCTGTAAGGATGAATGAGAAATGTTATCTAATTGTTCCTTTGTAGCTAAAGCCTTCCTTCCATCTGCTCCTTCCCTCCTGGAGCCAGAGTCTGGTGGTGGGAAGAGGGAAGAAACAGAGGCAATCCGATTGACACCTTTGGGTATCTCTGCTCCCAGAACTATATAGAGAGGGGTACCAACATTCAATGCTTTTGGATTCAGTGATCCCGTCTCTGTATCCGAACATTTATGAGAATCCTGCCTGTAATTTGTGACCCAATCCTTCCCTTTCCGAAGATGAGGCCTAGGAAAAGGCAGTCTGTAGGGCAGGTTTAGTCTGGGCTGGCCTTCAGTGGTACCAAATTGCCAAACCCGTACAGGCACAAGAAGCCTGCTGGGTGCAAACACAGTGCGGCATTCCCACTGCCCACTAGAGGGCAGGAGATAGACTCCTGCCAGAGGAGGTGATGTCAGGTGGTTGGAGTTGGGCACTGACTGCTCCTGCGCAGGAAATGGACTTTAAGGCAGTTCTTCCAATTGGCCATCAAATTGATCAACTGATCAACCATTCCACCCTAGCCTCACAAATGAAGCTCAGGCCTCTCTGACAAGTCGTTTGTCCACTGTGAACCCTGTCTATAGCAACGGACAGTGCCTACCTCACACAGATTGCCCAGGGAGACTGGCAGCACACAGAACTCTCTCCCCAGCTTCCGGTACCCAGGATACACTGCACTGGTGATGTCTCTGAACAAATGATCAGCTTATGAGCCCCACATACCCACTATGTCTTAGAGATCACGGCACAGCTTTAGGCTAGAAACATTCTATCATATCTAAAAGCTCTGCCTCACGCTCTGAGCAAGTTGTAGGTGTTCATCCACTGTAATTCAGATTTGCGGTCTGTGTAAAAAGGGTATTTTATTTTTAAAAATTTAGTGTGAAACACTATAACAAAATATTAATAAAGTTATCTGCAGGGGTGGTAAGTGGGTGGGTTTACAATACACTAATGGCTTCCTCTTCCTGTAGTTTCCAAATTTTCTACGATGAGTGTATGTCACCTAAGTGATTGGGGGGAGAATGTGCTTAAGTATAAAAATAGAAACAAGCACAGCAACAGGCATGATTCATGAGCAGAGGAACATGCCCCCAGCACGATGCCGAGTGTATAGCAAGCACATACTAAAACCTCTGAGATGGCTGGCCAGCTCAGTGTGACTCAGCCGCTCTGCATGTCGGCTGCACCAGTGTGACACGGGACGAAAGGTGGGGGATGTGACAGCCCCACCTTTGTCAGTGAATGCAGGCTTGACACCCACCTAGGGCCATCACGGGGTGATCCTGCTTTTGGATCGTGACAACCCACACAGTCTAACATTATCTTCTCCTTTCTTCTGTCTCAACACCATGCCCCAGTACCAGCATCCAGACTGAATTCCTCCAGAGGCACAGTCACTCAATTAAACATTATATTTATGTCCTATTCTGTTCCAGAAGGTCCACAATGTCTCACCCAGTCATTTCCCTAGACTATAAATGAATTCGAAGCTGGACGCTTCCTGCTGCATGGTTCCTCACTAATAAAAGCTCACTCTGGGGCTGGGGTAGAACTCGGTAGTGAGCTGTTTGCTCAGCAGGAATCTGGCTCCTACCCAAGCAGGAAGAAGGGAAAAATTCCCTTAACCTTCCTCTAGGCAGTAAGCAGCCATCGTGCAAACCTCCGTGTAGAGAGGCCGGTGCAGGAGCATAGAGGCTGACAAGCTCCACTCTGGGCAGCTTGTCCACCCCACCCCAATAAGACAAGCATGCCCGCACATAAGGAACAACGAGTGGTCTGATTACAAACCAGGAGAAAGGGAGTCCCACATCAGCTGGGGGTGAGGAGAGTCCACAAGGATCATGCGGCTTGGAAAAGGCACAGGCAGACATGGCAGATCAGCGAAAGGACAGTGTATGGCATAAGGCTTTTCAGATAGTTGCCTCAAATCCAAACTGAGCATGTGTATTCCAAAATCTGGTCCGATAGAAGTTTAAAGCATTGGCTTCTCTCCCTCTTCATAGAGGAATCGTAGGTAAAATATCAGCTGATAGACACTTCCAAGTAACCACATTACTACTCTGCTTGGGCTATTTCAATAAGCCTACAGCTGCACTGGATTCTACTGTTAGCAGGGAACTTTATTCCATCTACTGATCACCTTCACAGAGACACGTATTGCCACAATAGCTAATACTTTCGAAACCCACCCTCAAAAATAGGACTTTATGCTTGTTCAACTGCCTTCTAATGGTAAAGTCCTAGAATTGACATTGCTGGATCAAAGATAATGTATGTTTTAGGGTTTGAAATATAGCCTGCTGGTAGGGTACTTGCCCAGCACATGGGAAGACTTAAGTTCAACTCCCAGTACTGGAAAAGAAAGAGGGAGAAAAGAGAGGGGGGGGGGATTAGAGAAAGTCACAACTTTACTTTAAAAAGAAAAACAAACAAACAAACAAAAACAACAAAGCCCAGCATCCACACATAGGCAACTAGGGGAACTATTGATTGGTTAGATGATCAGTTGGTCAATTGTTTGACTGGATGGTTCGTTGGTTGGTACAGTGCCAGAGATTAAATGCATGACCTTGTACATGCCAGGCAAATGTTCTACCACAGAACATATTCCCAGCTCTAGACAATTGTTAACAGTTCATGAATACCCTCCTTTACCTCTTCATACACGCAGAATGTGTAAGACTCTATGTGACTTCCTTTTTATTATGTTTATTGTGTTGTGGGGGAAGGCAGGGCAGAGGCACAAGCCTGACGGTCAGATGACAACCTGTGGAAGCTGGCTGTCTTCCACCACGTGCATGCATGGGTCCCTGGAATCAAAGTCAGTTCATTAGACTTTGTGAAAGGTGCTTCTACCTACGCAGCCATCACCTCATGGCTGCCTTGCGATTTATTTATTTGTTTGTTTATTGTGATCTTTAGAGACAGGGTTTCTCTGTCCTGGACTCAATTTGTAGACCAAGCTGGCCTTGAACTCACAGAGCTCTGCCTGCCTCTGCCTCCCTGAGTTCCGGGATTACAGGCATGAGCCACCCAGCTGTCTTGTGGCTTCTTAAGAGTGCAATCCATGAACAGTCTACATGGTTCAGTGGAGGAGGGCACTGTTAAACCTAACAACTTAAGTTACATTCCCAGGACCCACAAGTAAAACTGACTCACCTAAACTGTCTTCTGACCACCACATGAGAGGGCATGTGAGTGCGCTTGTATGTGTGTGCGCGCGCGAGCATACACGTACACATACACACACACTAATTGTTCTGCCCCCCCCCCTGGTTTTTATCCCTTTAGCAGACACCAGATGAAGAATGCCTGTTCCTGGAAAGGCTGGAAGAAAACCATTATAACACTTACACATCTAAGAAGCATGCAGAGAAGAACTGGTTTGTTGGCCTCAAGAAGAATGGAAGCTGCAAACGCGGTCCTCGGACTCACTACGGCCAGAAAGCGATCCTGTTTCTGCCCCTGCCAGTGTCTTCTGACTAGAGGAATATGTTCTAGGTGGTCCCTGTTTTGGTTGACCCTACAAAGTTTCCTTGGCCATTGGCTGCGCTAACCCCCAGCCCACAGAGCCTGACTCTGTAAGCAGTGCTTCTAAATAGCCAGTTCACTTTTCTGCTGAGCCCTTCCCCCACCCCCAGCACAGTTTGGAACAGAGGGACCAAATTGCTTCTAGGGGGACAACTGGCCGACAGTTTAGGTCTGACTTTGGATATCCGGTTGCCTTGGGGGGCACCAGCTGCAAAATGGACGTCATGATACAGAGATGGGGCCATGTGAAGCACCCAGAGGGGGTCTGAGAAGTAGGTTCTTAGTAGCTGCATGCTCTTTCCCTGAGTAAGCCCTGGTTTGGAATACCCCAGGCACCTAGCAGGACTACCCTTCCCCCTAGCAGCACCCTACAAATATTAGTAAAGAAACTGACAATAGTGAGGCCGGAGGAATCCCATGATAAAAACAAGCACTCCCCCACACCCACAACCCCCACACACAGACAGGATATAAAACCAAGAGGGAAGGTGGCATTTCTGCAGGCAGCCCAGGGGCATGAGGTTTCAGCATCCAGTAAGAAGGCAAGGCTCAGTCACAGGGAGTCAGAATGAATCCACAGCCCAGCAGTCAGCATCGTTACCAAGGAAACCTCCCTAGCCAGGGAAAGAGCCCTGGAAATGGTTTCTTGAGAATGGCAAGCACAGGGGCCAAGGGTCTGAGGAGTGGGTG
>CM053764.1:6246023-6285921 GCA_028658305.1 Pachyuromys duprasi
TGATTTGGCAGGGCTGGTACGAGAGTCCTGTGTTTTGAAAGGGGCCCCACGTCCCACAGATGCTACCGGCTTTCCCACATGCTTTCAGGGGCAGCCCCAGAGAATGTGATTCAGAAGAAGGTTGCTCAAACCTCACCCTCCTTTGCCCCCACTGCCTGGGTTTCCCTGACCATTCAGGCAGCATCCATAGTAGTTAGGCATGGCTTTGAGGCACTTTGGCCCCGTGCCTATAAAATGCACACTTAGACGTCATAGAAACCGTACTTCAAAAATCTGCTAAACCTCACCCATTGCTTTTCCCAAGAGAACATTTCTGTTTCCATTATTCCTCCAAACAGGCTTCCTCCTTAAAGTAAACTTGGCCCAAGTGGCCAGCAAATTAGAAACACTATTCATCTCTAACATATGACACAAACGCCATGAGAAGACCTTCCATACATACTACATTTCAATATACTGTGAGACTTTATGTTTTTGCCGCATTTTATATAGCTTTAAGGCATTAAATGGATTTCCATTCAGCCACAGAGAATGATAATAACAGCATAGGATGTATAAGCTACTTGGTTATCTAACACACTACATTTATTCATGAGACTTTTCTTTTTTGTCTTCTACTATGCTTTTAAAAAAAAAAGTATCTAGGGGCTGGTGAGATGGCTTCGTGGTTAGGAGCACGCACTGCTCTTGCAAAGAACGGGAGTTCAGTTCCCAGCACCTGTATCATGATGCTCATACCTAGTTCTAACTCCAGCTCCAGAAACCTGCTGTCCTCCAGCGATTCTGTATGCACATGTACAAACTCGCACTCAGACATGTATGTGTGCATACTATTGTTCTAATATAAAGCAATGATATGGTCACTGCAGGTTAAAGCTGGTGACAGTGTCCCCTTGTTTGACGAGGATCTGAAGTCATTATTCCCTGAAAAGAATTCCTTATAACGACACTGTCATATTTAGGGTGGCACCCAGAGTTCAGAGTGCTGATGGAGGAACTGAGCTGAGCTATTTGACAACATGGTTAATAATAACATTCTGCCAGGTGTGGCGGTGCACACATTTAATGCTAGCACTTAGGAGGAAGAGGCAGGATCTCTCTGAGTTTGAGGCCAGCCTGGTCTACACAGTAAGGTCCAGGACAGCCAGGGTTATAAAGAGAGAGAGAGAGAGACCCTGTCTTTTAAAAAAATTAATAATCATCATAATAATGTTTTGCTTTTTCACAAGATGACTCATGACTTTTTCAGTCTATAATTTAGATAATTCTGTTTTGTTTTAGTAAATCCCAGGCACACTGGAGGATAACAAAGTATGGTTTACCATGTCTTTGTATGAAGATTTGAAGACTTGGCCAGTAAACATATAAAGAGATAAGACTTACCATGTTTAGAATGGTCAGTAGTTTTTATTGTATGAACCAAACTCAAGTGTAACACTGATCAAGATAAATGAAAAACCACTGCACACAGGTGAGATGGAGTCGGTGACTTCCGAGACAGACAGCACTGATGGACATGGTAGCCTGCACCATCAACCCCGTCACAATCCGTGCATTTGTTCAACAGATGATGCAGCCCCAATGTGTGTCAGGCACTAGATAGGGGCCCTGGGGGATGACATCTGTCAGGTATCCTCTCTCTGGGCGTGTATTTGTAGAGATGCTGTAGATTAATTCCTTTAGGTCAGGTCAAAACATGGACTTCATAGGTTCCTGCTGAATCAACAATATGTCTAGAAACCCCCCCCCCAGTGGTAGATAACCCCCCAGTAAAGTGATAAAAGACAAACTTGGCAAAACAAACCCAGGACTTCAGTGCTATCCTTGTGTCTGCCCTAGGGGAGTAGACTAATTTTGATTCAGGAAAAAGGCTGCTGGATCCTGCAGAAAGGGAGCAGAAAGCTGGTCCCTGTGCTGTTTGGAACATTGAACATGGGAATATTCAGTTGTGCACTCTCTTCCATAATTGTCTCTAAGCCATTTGCTTGTCATGTGCCTCTCACATGCACTCAAATTCCAAGCTTACTGTGACAAAGTGGCCAACACTCCCTGCAAACTGTGAGGAGCATATGGGCTTTGGACAGTTACTGACACAGTGGAGATGGAGCTGGGTCTTTCCCAGGATGGCCAGCAGTGTGTCCACACACACTAACTGGTACATCAGCTGCCACTGAAGATGAGGCCCCTGCTTTGCGTTGAAGGCAGTGGAGGCCAAGTCCGAAGCTCTGCAGAGAGCACTGCCTAAAGCAACCATGGTCCCCGGCTATAAAGCAGGCTCTGATGAAGACGATGCCTGATGTTTACTCTGAGCCCCCACTGTATTACACCCTGCACCTTACAGATATTAATAAATGTGTTAATGGGTGACACCCGTCTGGGTTTCTGAGCATCTCTCTGTGGAAGGACATCCGACATCCCTGAGGTGAAATCCAGCATCTCTGAGGTGACATCCGGCATCCCAGAGGAATCAGCTGCTTTGGCCCCACTGCCATCTTACTGTCACAGGAGACGCTGAAGGCTCGTGAGAAAAAGCAGAACGTTTCACCTTGTTTGGAAACAAGGCAACATGAGGAATTTTCTAGGTCCCTGGAATGGGAATGATCCAGAAATTTGCCATCACTCTTTATGACTAAGGAGCTTTCCCTCCCTTGTACACAGCATGTGAGATTACACCACTAACATCAAGTTAGGCTTCTGCTTAGGCAAAGATACTACTAGAAAAATTAAGGAGTTATAATTTTAGGTGAATGTCCAAAGACCATATACCTGTGTCTTAAGACCTTGGATGTGAGACTTAGGAACAAGCATTCTGTTGCCTAGCGTATGGCAGAGTTAATGTTCTCACTCAAGTGCTGTCTCTCTGTCAGACACACACACAGGCGTGCACACATTCATAAACACATGTGTACACACCATCATGGACCACCTAGAAAAATAACTGGTCAGGGCTGGAGTATAACTGAATGAGAGGTCATCTCCAGCAAGCTAGAGGCCTGGGTTCAACCTCCGGCACCACAAAAACCAGAAACAAGACAAATATGATGTGCACTCTATAATGACAATCAGTCCCTCTGTCCCCTTCCAATGTGGCATTTAGTGCTGGCCAGAAGACCCAGTGGTTAATGGTGCTTTGTGCGAGCCTGGCAACATGAGTTTGATCCTCAGAGCCCATGTACAGATGAAAGGACAGAATCCCCTCTATCAGGCTATCCTTCTGACCTCCACATACACATCACGGCACGTGTACCTGATGATGATGATTAATAATATGTAAGTTGCCTTAAGTGGTATTTTAAAGCTTTTTGGAGCTCTCCCACCCCGTGCCAGAACCCAGAACATGGAAACCCTTACACATACACACGGTTCAAACACAATTTCACAAAATGTATGGGGTACACCGTGTCCTTTCTGTGAACTAAAAAGGTACTGGTCAAGGATAGCACAATTCCAGACCACAGCTCTAATGGATCACAACCACGATTTGAAAAATGTTAGCTTAAAGCAACTGTTCTCCTTCCAAAGATGAAGATGCCCAGTTATGATTCTGCGCTGACTGTAGTGTTTACAGAGCCGTGGCTCATTCTCAAATCGGACAAGAACCATCCTGTGACACAGGCACCATCTGTTCTAAAGTCCCCTGAGCCATGAGTGATGCAGAGTGAGAGAAATGATGAGATGTCCTGAGCATCCGCTGCAGCCTTCCAGGACAGATCCAGCAGATTTCCGGGATCCTGGCAACCCAGAGCCACTTCCTCTTCCTTGACAAGTCCCACACTTTGAATCTTAAGGTCATCCCCTCCCTGACTCCCACAGGCTTTATCTCTCTAATCTTTCTTGAGTACCAGGGTCCCAGCTCGTTATCATTTCTATGAAAATATGGCTGGAGCCTGAGGCAAACACCGCTACTACTAGAATGCAGCCTGTACACACAGTTTCAAATCCCCATCTCTGATGAGCCAAATTTCAGACGGCAACTCTGCCTTTTACATGTTTGAGGGGGTATACTCAACTACAAAAGAGGAAAACAGAAATGAAGTCATCACTTTCCACGCCTATATGGTGGAATTCCTGTTTGCTTAAGGGCTGGGGAGAGGAACCCCTATGTCCAAAGCAGAGGGAGATTATGGTATTGGCTACCATAGCAATAGTAGTCCATCAAACAACAGCAAAAGGGTGTCTCCGACCGCACCTTTCATAAACCTACAGGATTTTCTTTTTTCGTTTTTTGTATGTATACATTGGTCTGCATGTGTGCATGTTTTGGGTGTGTGGGCAAACCTAGGGGGGTTATTGCATTTTCATGTATGGTGGCATGCACTCAAAGGCCCCAGGTTGTCATTGGAAATCACCCTCCACCACATTTCCACCTCAACCCTGAACTATGGGATACAGCAAGCCTTGCTAGCAGGCTTGTTCTAGAGACACCCAGTCTCTACCTTCTGCAGCTGGCATTACTGCAAACGGACCACCCCACTCATCTGGCATCTCTGTGTGTTCTGCGGATTCAAACCCCATCCTCACACTCTAACCATTGAGCGATCCCCCCAGCCCACAAAAGTTGTTCAGAGCAATCATGACGCTGTAGGGAGACTGAAGGCCAAATGAACTGTGACGCCTATGTAGTCTCCATTTCAAAGGCACTAACGGTAATTTCTTTTACAGCCATTAAAATGACATAATTTTCTTCCCAAACCTGGCCCCATGCCCCAAAGGGAACCTCCTTTTGTCATTGCACATAAAACCAATTCTAAATTTACAGGGTAACTGGGGGCACGGGATGTGAGAACAGGCCGGCACACTAACTCTGTTAATATAGCCTCAAGCTTTGGCGAACTTGTGCTGGGAGAATGCTGGAATCTCGCTGAAACATTGGTTCCCCTTCGTGACTGACACAGTGACCACGACGTGTTACACGACTAGCTTTACACTCTAGTTATTAAAACAAGAAATGAGGTCATACACTGCCTGAAGCCAGACAGCGGGGCTATTTCACCCAATCCTGTATTGTAGGACTTAATCTGGGTGTCTTCTGATAGGTTACAAATGTTTCTGATGTGGGAAGGAGGTTATTTTCCAAATTGCTTCCTCCTCCTACCCCATCGCACCACACAGGCTAAATTTACACACGCAGCAGCTAAACACTGGTGTCCATTTTATTACATAAACAAGCAAAACCTCACCCTGCCCTAGCTGTGCTTTTCTCTCAGCCTCAATGAAGGGTTGGGTCCTCCCTGCTGCTGGGAACTCTATTCGGTTTAAGGAACTGATTCTCTCCATCTAAGTGTTTGAGGATGTGAATGTAGAAAGGTAATTTATTCAGAAATAGACTTCACTGTGATTTTCACATTTCACCATTTTCCTATCAGAGGAAAGCAATGTGTAGTGTCTGGCCCAGCGATACGTAAGTATAAGATGTTACATTTTCTTGCCCATACACCTTAGCCAAACAAACAAACAAACCAACCACTTTTTTCTCTGAAGCAGACGAAAGGAATGTTCTTGTAGAATAACTTCTGTGTGAGACTGAAAAGACAGGATTTTTAGGGCCTGAGGATACCAGCTGTGTTAAGCATCCAGCAGTTTCCTGTGGAAATGAATAGGAAACCCTATGGCACTCTCAAAATGGAACCCTGCATTAAGGCCTGGACAATGGTGCAGACACTCCAGGAAGGCTGTGAAGGGAGAGCAAATAGAGCGGAAATGTGGTGCTACTGGACTGCCGTGCAATTAGCTGAGTGGAAAAGAGAGCTGGGGGTTAAGATTGCTTGAGGATGCGCACGACACTTAGACCTCTGGAGCAAAGCTGAGAGGGCAGAGGGTACCAGTACCATCGTCCAGAGCAGGCAGCGGAAGCACACACTCATTAATCATTTACTGTCAGTCTTTATACAAGTCAGTGTTCAAGCAGGAGATGGTATTCACATCGATAATATGAACAGGGAGATTCTAATGGCTAAGCGAGGTGAAGAGATCTCTAAGGAATACTGGAATGGAAGGTGCAAGGAGCAGCTACTATTGCCTGGGCAGAAGAGAGGAAAGAACTCAAGGAAAGAGTGAACTTGAAGTGGTGTCCTCTCAAGGAAGAGATGTGGACTGCACTGGAAAGGTGTGTCTGCAGCCCACTGAATGGTGCTTTAGAAAGTTTCCAACTGAAGTGCTGATGAAACTCTCTAGATGGAGCTTTCTGGAGGGTAATAACTTCTCAGAGACTGTGCACCACGGTCTCCACAGGTATTGCACCCAGCAAGAAGCACCAGAACCCAGTAGAAAAAAGCCCTTCTCTTACAGTGTCCCTCCAGCGCCCTCTACTGGCGAGCCTCGCAACACTGGTGGAGGAGAAATGTTTGCAGAGTCCTGCTCAGGTGTCACAAAGCAATGAAAGAAAGAGCGTGGCAAACGAGCAGAAAGGGAATAAATGGACAAGGCATAATCACAGTTTATACTCCAGTGGTTCTCAACCTGTGGGTCTCTGCAATGTCCTGCATATCATATATTTACATTATGATTCATAACAGTAGCAAAATTACGGTTATAAAGTAGCAATGAAATTATTTTATGGCTGGGATCACCACAACATGAGGAACTGTATCAAAGAGTCACAGTATTAGGAAGGCTGAGGTCCACTGTTACACACTGTGGTAGATCACAAGTATTTGAAGATTTAAAAAAAAGAAGAAGAAGAATGGCCTTTCCTCTTAGAAAAGAAGGTGCTGGAGAGAAAACTCTAGTTCAGTGGTTCTCAATCTGTGGGTCATGACCCCCTTGGGGGTTGTGCATCAGATATTACATATTGGATATTTACAGAATGATTCATAACTGTAACAAAATTGGAGTTATGAAGTAGCAATGAAATAATTTTACGGCTGGTGTCACCACAACATGAGGAAATGCATTAAAAGGCCGGAGGCACAGAAGGTGCCACAGAAGGTGGGACGAAAGAGCTGATGGGGGGGAAGGGATTTCTTCAAATTAAAGAAGGGTACTGGCAAGTTGGGACTATGGTGATATACACCCATAGTCCCAACACTTGGAGGGCTGAGGCAGGAGGATCATGAGCTCAAGAATACGTGGTAAGGTAATGTTTAAAAAAAATAACAAAAAGCTATTATCTGTCTAATTCCTGGAATCATCTCAGAAGAGCTGTCAATGAGTTCATCATTCTGTCTTCAGAGGATTAGTCATCTCCTAATTTAAACCAACCCGGGGGCTGGAGAGATGGCTCAGCTGTTAAGAGCACTTCCCAGCACCCACATGGTAGCTCACATGTAACTCTAGTTCCAGTCAACCCAACATCTTCTTCTGAAACATACTGTAGTGGTTTGAATAAGAATGGTGATCAGGTGTTTCAGTATATGTGGTCCAAAGTTGGTGGAACTGCTTGGGAACAATTAGGAGGTGAGGCCTTGCTGGAGGCGGCGTGTCATTGAGGGCAGGCTTCAAGGTTTCAGAAGACTTAGGCCATTCCCAATGTACTTTCTTTGCCTCCTGCTTGTGAATCAAGATGTGCGTGCTCAGCTGCTACTCCAGTATCTTCCTGCCTGCCGTCCATCCTGCCATGAAAGTCATCAATTCCCACCCCTCTGGAACCAGAAGCCCCAAATAAACCCACCTCCTAAAAGTTGCCCTGGTCATGGTGTCTTATCATAGTGATCAAAAATATATATATATACATATATATATATATACACACACACACAGGCAAAACACTCGTTATACATAAGACAAAATAAATACATCTAAAACTTTTACATCAACCTAGATCAACATATGTTGAAGAAGACTTTACTGAAACCACACTGCCAGATGGGGATCTTGGCAACTTCATTTACTGACTTTGTAACTTTGGGAAAGTTAGATGTACTTAATTCATAGGGTGCTCTTAATCCATGGATGTTTCCATTGCCTTCTCAGTAAAAGGAAAAGGAAAGTCTATTGACATCACAGGTAATGGGAGAATTAAATGAGATGAAGGCATGTAGGCATTTTGAAATCGTGTGTCTAGCACACTACAAGGATTATACAGACATCATATTTTACTGTTTTTAGAATAAATGTGGTTATATATGATGTGTAATAAAACAGGGCTAGAAAGGGACCATTTAGATTCTTTGTCTAAGGATCTTGTTGACAAATTTCATGAGTCCACATCTGAAAATGTTAAACTGCAAACAAGCCATGTGAAAAAGACATGAGAACCTTAGCTGATCTCATGCTTTAAAAGGCCTAAACAATGCTATTTCTCATTGTAGGCCACAAAGTATTGGTCCACATGTAGATGGTATATCTCATTGTAAATGTTGCATAATAAATGGAGTTTTCCAATTTATAAAAAACTCCGGCAGAGGGAGGTTGGAAATGTAGCTTGGTGGTAAAGAATTTGTCACATTCAAGGTCCTAGGTGTGATCCTTAGTGCCGCAAAATGAGAAGAAATGAAATACTGCCAGAAAGTGGAAAAACTTGCTTTTAAAATAAGGTTTAATGAATTACAACATTTTACTAGAAAAAAAAAAGACTGAAAAACAAAGAAAAACAAACAAACAAATTCGGTTTGTTTAGTCAGGAGAGGCCAGAGAAGGAAATACAGCTATCTTCAGATAGTTCAAGTACCATTTGTTTTCTCTGATTTGGTACTTTAAATGAGCATTAGCAAGGAAATGACTTTGATTTAATAAGAAGTTTGCTTTAAAAAACAAAAAACAAAAAACCACAGGCTGGAGAGATGGCTCAACAGTTAAGAGCACTGGCTGCTCTTCCAGAGGACCCGAGTTCAATTCCCAGCACCCACATGTTGGCTCACAACTCTCTGTAACTTCAGTTCCAGGGCACCCCACACCCTCACACAGATATACAAGCATGCAAAACACCAACATTAATTAATTAATTATTTTAAAAACCAGATATTTTGAGGCAGGGTCTTACCAGGTAGCCCAGGCTGCCCTTTAGCTACACTGTGTACACCTCAGACTGGTCTTGAACCTGCAGCAATGCTCTGCATGCAGCTTCCTAAGTGCATCACTGGTACATGCAGCCATGTCTTGTTTGGCTTGGTTTTATTTACTATGAGGGGAAACCTTGGAAAACAGTGAGGATGTTCTAAGCCCATTAATGATACACCCACAGAGAGCGGTGGACACCTGCCACTTTGGGACACTCTCATGACCATAGGCACATGTGCAATCTCTGCACAATGTTCCCAGCCCTGTCAGGAGTCACCCTCTGGCTGCTGAGAGTAGCATCCCAGGGACAGACCTTATGAGAGAATTCATCCCCAAGGTCATACCTTTACCAACAGCTCTGAAAGATCCCATGAGGTCAGAGGTTGAGATAACCTTAATGTCCTCTCCATCATACCCACTGCTTTCTTTTCTTCCAGGGCCAAGAGAACTTTCTAACTTGCTATACACTTGCCTTCATGCAGGGTAGGACTCTCTGGAACCCAGTGTGTAGCAATGCCTGTCCACAACCAGATAAGGCCAGAAATACCTATAGTCCTGTGACTCTCCAAGACTTTGGGCATTGAAAGGCACAGGCTCTGATTTTACAAGCTTTGACTCTGCCTCCTCTGTGTGTAGTCCATAAGCATGATCTGCAAGAAAACTCTCAGCCTTCTGACTCCCTGGCCTGTTACTAGCTTGATAGCATTCCTGGAGGGGAGGACATTTGGTAGGTTGGCCATTCAAACATGTCAGCAATCTTCTTATGTAGTCCAGACTAGTATTTGCATTCCCTCCTTCTTTAACTTCTCAAGTGCTTGGATTGCAGACATACAGCACCATACTTCTTCATAACTATTAATTATACATCAAGCCTGGATATGATAGTGGTATGAGATAAAGTTTTTGGCTAGAGGTGGTGAGTGGTTCATTCCCCAAACCTCAGCCATTTTCATACTGCTTCTGAAAGCCTTTTTGCCATGTTAGCTCATTACCTGATGATAGGTACTTCCAACTCAGGAAATTTATTTATTTATCATAAATTTATTATTTAAGATAGATCCAGGTATTCCTACTGCTGGTCCACAGTAAGATGGTCTACAACGTTCATACACAAAGATTATTAACACCAGTAGAGTGTGCACATTTTAAAAAGCATCCATTAAGAGACCCGCAGCCCGTAAGCTCTCTTTGAGAATGAGTCACTACCAAACCTCACCAAAGGTTACAGCCAATGAAGACTATTGCAGAAAACCACAACTGGACACGATACAGAGATCAACAGATTGTGGGGAGCTCACCCCCATCTCAGCTCTGCATCGAGGTTCAGGGAGCGTCAAGGAAGAGGAAGCAGGAAGACTGTAGGAGCCAGAGTGCCCGGAAGTCTGCTGTGAAGCGGCTGCTCCCAGAGATGACTGTGGAGACAAGACCCAAGCAATGGCAATATCAATGTGCACAATAATGTGCACAGGGTAGAGGGTGGGGAATTTCTTGGGGCCCCACCCCCCCCAAAAATAACTGCAGGCAACTAATAAATGCTGGCAGAAGATGAGTTAGTCTCCTCCAGGGATGAGTCCTCTTATTGGTGGTCTGGTGCAAAGTGGTCATCCTTGAAACCATACATATACCACTAAAAAAAACTAATTCAGCAGGAATAGTTATATATCTGTGACCGTGTGTGTGTGTGTGTGTGTGCGTGCGTGCATGCGTGCGTGTATGTGTGTAGCAACCAAAGAAAGAGAGGCTACCAATTTGGAAGGGAATGACAGAGGTTGAAGGGAGGATATCAGGGAGGGGCAGGAGAATGTAAAGGAAGGAGGAAAAGTGATGGATTCTACATTAATTAAAATATAAAATGAAACTATATATTAAACATAGTTTATAGTACCTAACCTGTGATTGATATAAAAATAAATAAATTTAAAAAAACATAGTTTATAATAAAGTGAACATCCATGTATTGTGTGTCCCCCCCCACACACTCTGCTTCAGGATGCAATTTATAAAAGCTCACACAAAGAAACACATCCAGCATCCTCAGGCCATAAAAGAGGGGGTTTAACTTATTCAAGAGATGTCTTGAGGAAGTGGCTGACATGGAAGGCAGAGAAGGAATTGACCAGATGAACAGGTATAAGCAAGGCCTGTGAAGAACATTCCAGACAAAATGCTACCAGCCAGGCCAAGTCCTGTGGCCAGAGAAAACACACTAACAGTAAGACTCAAGTACAAAAACCAGGGGTGAGGAGCATGGTCTGAAGCAGACTGTCCAGGGAGATGGAAACCAGTAATAGAAGAAAGTTGGGGGACTCTACATCTGCAAATAACTGTGCACACAGCTGAATTATAACACATCTCTAGACCTCCTGCCAAAGAACACAAATAATCAGGATCTGTGTGCCTGAATCTGGCCTGGGTTCAGATCTGAGGGTCTGCGAAATGTATTCCAGGCTCGAAAGTTTGGAGGCTGAGGTTACATTTGTTAAATATTTAGATCATCTGCTGAGGCTTTCGTTCCTTACATCCAGCAGGTGGAGTACAGGAAAATGCTTTTTGATTGGAACAAATTCTCTCACACACAAGATCAAGACAAGGTTTACCCCAGTAGCAGTGGGTGATGGTTGGAACAGGGAAGAAGTCTAAGTGAAAACATGGCGTCATGGCCTCCAGAGGCTCTGCACTGGGTGTTTCTGTCCAGGTTTGGGGAGCTTTATTGTCATTAATCAGTCCAAGAAGAAATAAAGCAGGTTGAAAAGAATCACACACAGAAACCCACATTCTCTGCAAGAGAGAAGCAAAGAGGCGGCCAGGAAAACCCTTCAGAGATGATGCCAGCTCCAGAGTTTGGGAAGGAACTGGCTGGCTGGAGACATCTTCATCTGGGTCTGAAAACAGAATTGCAAGCCTCTTGCACAGATCGAAGTAAGAAAACACAACAGCTTGGAACATACTGAAGAAACTATCTCCTTAAAGTCTCTAGGCCACATTGTGAGCCCCAGAGAGAACAAGCAACCTGCCAGGAGTTGAGTGAAGAATATTCTTAGTTCTCTAGTTCCTGTAAGAAATACAGCAGATTCTTTATCATAACTACACTGAATTGATCTTGTTTAGTAACAGGATGGAGATCAGCCTGCTTCACAATCAAACAACGAAACAGTCCTTTCATCAGGAGGAAGAAAACTCTTCTAAGGTTACACTCACCAGCCTGTCGTCAAAAAGGCTTGGGACACACGTGGATACTACCTGCAAAAATTGGTCTGTGGCATTCTTAGAGTACTAGGTATCAGCAAGCAGAAAACTCTCTGCAGACTCCAACCAGGGCTCTATGCTTACTGCATATCTAACCAGAAGTTCACAATCCCAAAACTAGTTAGAAAATGTTGAAAGAGAGGTCATTGAAACAAATGGCACCATTGAACACCCAAGAACATCAGGAGCTGAAATGACTGGAAACACACAAGCCGCATCCATTGTTCTGTTTCTTTTCTCTTCCTCCTTTCCCATCCCCTCTTTCCTTCTCTCCCTTTCCTTTTAAGTAGAGTCTCATATTATATTCCAGGCTGACCGGAAATTGGCTGTGTAGCTTAGGCTTCCCTGAACTTCTAATTCTTCTTCAGCCATTCAAATGCTGGAACTACAGGCATGAGCTATCACCCTGCTCTAAACATAACCACCTTTACAGAGATAAAATACTTAATTTTGAAGAACACGGAGGCTACCCTAAACACAAGACAGACTTAGAGAGGAAATTAAACTGAGCTACAAAGGAGTCTAGGGGGCAGAATTTCCAGAAACAGCAGACAACTCAAGTGGTCATGAAAGATATAACAATAAAATAGAGGCTAACAAAAACAAACAACTGTAATCACAACAGTAAAGACCACTGAGACCCCAGAGAGAATCTAAAGTCAAGCAGAAGCAAAAGAAAAAAATGAATCTAAAAATCCACCGGAGCAAGGAGTAAGATCTCTGCCTTACTCTCTTCCTGGCTGGCAAGTGACAACCCACCCTCAAAGACACGGCTGTGGAAAGGGAGGAGGGAAGGCACAGTCTCAGCTACTGACAATGCCGGGGAGCAGTTTACAGCTGCACAAGTGGGTGAAACCACTGGCGGCAGCAGAACTGTAGAAGAATTCTAAAATTGTGAGCATAAACTGACAAGATCCCTTTCAAGAAACTAAACTGCAGATGTGGTGGAGACCTAGTGAGAAAGTGGACAGACACCAAGAAGGAATGTGACTTTTTTTTCTGGATAGTAGATGATATGCATTGTAAACCAAGTTCAGATACCATCTATGAAGAAGTCAAATAGCAATAAATAAATAAATAAATAAATAAATAAATAAATAAATAAATAAATCTTTTTAAGGTTTATTTATGATCCTCTAACACTATCCACCTTTTAAAAAATTACATTTATTTATATGTGTGTGTGAATGCATGTGTGCATGCTTGCTACAGTGCATGTACAGGGCTAAAGAAATACCTTGTGGGAATCCCAGGGATCAAACTCAAGCTGTCAGGCTTGGCAGCAAACCCCTTTACACATTGAGCCATGTCACTGGCCGCCACATTATCTTTTGAGACAAGGGTTATCGCTGAACACGCCACTCATGGAGTGGACAGACTGGCTGACCAATGAGCTCTGCAGACCCTCATGTCTCTGCCCCACTACCACACCCAGGGCTAGGATTACAGCCATTTATGACCCCCTCCAGCTCTTGCATGAGTTCCTGAGACCCAAACTCTACTGTGCACAGCAGATCTTTGCCAACAGAGTTGTCTCCCCAGCTCTGAAAAATTCAATGTTTTAGGCTTATAATATCAAAGATAGAGCTCAAAGCTGCCAAGAAGCTGGAGGTTAGATGGAAGAAAATTGGAGAGTAACTTCTCTCACTGCTGAGATCCTTGGCTAGCCACCAAATGACATAGAAACAGGGGAATCCCCAAGAAGCAAGGGGGAAAATGCAGGACTGTGAGCCGTGGGCTATTGTCCACCACGTGGGAGATAATCTGCTCAATTGAAATGCAGTGATCCCCAGAAGAATACAACAGCCTCCAGGGTCACCATCATGTATTACCTGTAAGGTCCAACTTTCAACCAGAAATTACTCCACATGCCATAAGACACTAACTGCATTCTGAGCTCAGGGAAGCACAGCCCACAGAAACGGTCCGTGAGTAGTTCCGGATTAACAGGCAAGAGTCTTTAGAGCAGTCATTAAAACCATACTCAAAAAAAATTTTTTGAAGGAAAATATGATATACTGAATGGGCTGTTAAAGAATTCTGAGCACAGGAATAGAAACTGAAAAACAAGACAAACAAAAATCTCCAAAACCAGTAATAATAGTAGAGAAAGCTAGGATTAGAACAGACCAAAATTTACAAGTTCACTATATGAGTTCAACCATACATACAGTTGGGGACAGCGGAAAACACATCAGAGAACATAAAGCGACTAACAGAGATGCCAAATCCAAGCAGCAGAAAGAACATCTGAAACCCCAGCATGTGGGAGGTGAGGCAGGGGGTGGCTGGGAATCCAAGGCCAAGCAGGGTTACACTGTAAGACTCTGTCTCTAAAAGAAAACAAGCAAAATAAAGAACAAAGTTGAATAAAAAGTGAAGAAAGACTCGGAAAGCTGGGGGAACAATATCTAAATGTTTACGACACAAATAATTCAGATTGTAGAAGGGGTCAGCAGACCTTGCAAGAAGGCTGAATGGGCACAGACACACCACTGTGGCAACCGAAGTTCTATCCTTGAAGTCCTTACAAGGGTGAGAAGAGAGAACGACTCCTCCAATTGTCTTCTGATTAACACACATACACACAAACACACATCATGAACAAATACAAAATAACAGTAAAATTAATTTTTTAAAATAAATTTGAAAATTGAGCATGACGGCTTTAATCCCAGAGGCAGGTGGATCTCTGTGAGTTCAAGGCCAGCCTGGTCTACAAAGCAAGTCCAGAACAGCCAAGGA
Organism: Pachyuromys duprasi; assembly: GCA_028658305.1. NCBI lineage: Eukaryota > Metazoa > Chordata > Mammalia > Rodentia > Muridae > Pachyuromys > Pachyuromys duprasi. The sequence goes on from CM053764.1 coordinate 6,260,952, forward strand.
GACACAGAGAAACCCTGTGTTGAAAAACAAACAAGCAAACAAATTTTTAAAAATATATTTCCTGAAAACTTCCCAAAGGGACACAGGGGAACTGACAGGTAATGAAAATGTCTGTTTTGAGTATAGTGGTGGTTTACACACTCATTAAAACTCCATGTAACTGCACAGTATAAATGTGTGTATAAATTGTATCATATACCTTATTTTAAAAGGGAAGTGGGGCTGGAGAAATGGGACTCAGTGGTTAAAAACACTTCCTACTCCTCCAGAAGGTGATTCCCAGGAGGCCCATTGGTGGCTCACAACCTCCTGTGACTTCAGCTCCAGGGAGACCCAACGCCTCTGGCCTCTGTGGGTACCTGCACACACAAGCACATATCCACACACAGGCACACACACAATTAAAGACAGAAACATGAAACACACCATTGCCTGCCACTTAAAAATCCTAACTGTGTAATATCTATAGAGAATATGAGTGGACATAAAAGTAGCTCTGAAGAAAGTATCAGGATGTATCATGATAAGATAATGGCAGGTAAGAGGCATGAGGGGGGCAAGGCAGAGGCGCAAGAAGAAGAGCCAACAAAACATGGGGAGCTGGGAGGCTAAAAGCCCATGCACTGGGGCTTACACAGTTTTGATGAGAGACAAGAATCCTAAGGTCCCAAAAACTTAGAACGTACTGCACAATTTGAATCTCCTTAGGAAGTGCACAAGAGGAACCATCCTAGCTGTAGCTAGAGTGGTCACCTATCAGGTGACAATTACACACACACACACACACACACACACACACACACATTGTCAGTTACAGCTGGCTTTTCCATACAACCACAGTATCAGGGAGAGAAAAGGCCAGTCTTCAAAAAGCTGAGAGAGGATAACATAACCTGCCCGCCATGGCCACCTTGTTACCATGGCAGGCCATTTCTGCACTTCTGCTTTTGGCTTTCTCATTACCTCTCTGCTCCCAGCCCATCAAAATATGTGCAGTGTTAAGCTGTTAAGGGATTTTATTTAAAGTAAACAGTGTTAATGTGCTTGAGGTGTTAATGGTAGAATACCATAGACAGCCAGCGTTGATCCAAGCCATCTTTGCTATGATATTACTAAACAATGCACAGATATGTAAAACTAGGCATAAACATCTTAATGTGTATATTTTATACAACTATTAAAGCTAAGGAACTGTATGACATATGAAAGACCTATTATAAATTAGAAACAAAATTACAATACCAATAAAATCCAAAATATGAACATGTGGATGGCAGAGCATGGTCTCTACCCTCCTGCAGATGGCCAGGTGGACTGCATCCAGAGTCTTAGACACTGGGACCAAGTGCAACTGTGTGTTTTCTATACCTCTTAGATATAGTAGCACAGTGTGCTCTGAAGGACGCCGTGGCTCTGAAGCATCCAGGGTCAGAGTCAGGCTTCTCAAGTTTACGCCTACATGTGATGGTCCTGAATGTCTACCCCTGGGATCACACAGGGACCTATGCACAGGACTGCCATGAGGATTCAATGAAGAACATAAGGAACGCACTTAGTCAGTGCCCAGCACATATAAAGACTGTGGGAGTTATTGCTATCAGAGCTGAAATTTGTGATTTGGGGTGATTTTTACCTAGCACAAATCCTAGGACAGAATTCTACCACTGAACTATATACCCCAGCCCTATTCGTTATTTTGAAAAGCCAACCAACTTTATGAGGAGCCCCCCAAATTTTCCATTGGAGGAAAAACTCTCAATGAAGCTCGGATGCACAGAACTGCCCTATGCAGTGAACTATCCAAGTGTCAGGCTCTCCACATTGCCACAGGTCTCTTCCACAGGTTTCTTTGCAATGGGAAGACCAGCCTTCCCCTGGTCTTCATGAGAACATAGTCTTGGGACCTACAGGAATGTGCCCAGAGTGCAGCAGTGGGGATTCAAAGTCAGTTAACAGTGTCTCTGAAAGTTTCTTTCCAAAGCACCAACACCACATACACACATTTCCGGAAATGAAAGAATTTAAGCCAACTGAATCACTCGGGCTGATGATCTTCAACTTCATGGAAAGATATGGTAGGAAGTTGATGAAAGATTTATTACATTTAGAAACAAAAGAATTTTCCTTTAAACACTGAAAAAGAGGATGTATTTCGTTTACAAAGAGGATAAGCCCAACTGTACAAAATAACTTTATAATTTTAGTTTCTGTGGGACTGAAATTTATGCTCAGGAAGGCTGACCTAAGTTCCTATCGTTACTGCTTGGTTTATCAATCAAGGGAAATTCACTAGAGAAAGGAATAACAATGGAAGAAAACCTTCCCCTTGTTTAAAGATGTAACTAGGTGACTGGGGCGTAGGGGCAGAACACAGGAGGTCCTGGGTTAGAGCCTCAGCACTGCCTGAAATGACAGAAAGCACAGGAAAAGGAAAGACAAGACGAGGAAAGGTAGTAAATTCTCTCTCATCACTGAAGATAATCGTTATCTATTGCCTGTTTCTGACAAGGTCTCACACAGTCCAAGGTGGCCTCAAATTCATTATGTATCCAAGCATGGCCTTGAGTTTCTGGTCCTCCTCCATCTACTTCCCAAATGTTGGGACTGCAAGTCTGTTGCTGTACTTAGTGTATGTGTGGCTGGGGACTGAACTCTGTGAGCTCTCTGCCAACTGAACTACACCCTCAACCCTTCCCAGGTTCAAAGTGTCCCAACTTTCAATTACTCTAAAGGGTGAGGATTTATCTGAGCTAGTGGGATGAGGATGGGATCAGGGTTTCCCAAAAAGCAGCTGCTGCAGCGTGGACAAGGTGCTCCCTGCTTGGTACAACCTGCCCCCAGGTAACTCTTCCTAACCTGACAACCTCGGGCAAAGTACAGGCTGGTACCACATGCAAAACTCTTACCAAAGATCACCTCTAGACCCAGGAAAGCAAACAGGACACCACAGGCTGTAAAAACAAGAGCAGAGACCAACATCACTGCCAGTCTTCAGCCCTTTACTGAGTAGTTCCTGAACCAGCTTGACCTCCTCCTCCTTATTGGGAAAACCTAGGCACCTGGTGGACAACAACAACAAAAAAGACCTAATGGAAATCCTCAAATATTTATGAATACAAAGAGCAATGTCTAGACTCAGACAAAGTACCAGATGTGAAGAAACTGGAATCTCCCTCCTTCTAAGAGTTTACATTAAAAAGCAGATGTGAAGACGAAATTAGAGTCAGGGACTCAAGTGAATTAATTCAAAATTAATTAGTATATTGGTGTGCATAAGCAACCACAATAAGTACTCACAATAGCCAAAGATGGAAACAACCCAAATGGCAGAGGACTGGATAAACAAACAAAAATATACACATGCATGGTACAAGATGCAATGCAGTCTTTACAGTGAATGAAATAAACCTGGCTTCATGGTGCATGCCTATGATCCCAGCACTCTAAAGGTAGAGGAAAGGATCAGGAGTTAGGGTCAACCTCAATTGTACAGAGAGTTCTAGGAAAACAGGATGGAAAGGGGGGAAAAGTGCTAACACAGGTTACTTGTGGTGAAATTTGAAATCATTACGCTAACTACAATAAGCAGACCCACAAGATCAAATATTGTGCAAGTCCATTGATACTGAGTATATGGACTGAACACATTCATAGAGAAAGAAAAACTACAGCTTGCCAAGGACTGAAGGGAATGGGAGGCTACTGCTTAACATGTAGCAGTTTTTATTTAGGTATAGAAAAAGTTTCAGAAATCAAACAGCAATAGTTGCACAATACTGTGAATGCAAGCCAAACTATATACTTCAAATGGCTAAAGGAAAAAATGATCTACCTATAACACTATCAATACATGTGTATAATAAAATGTGTATGTGGATAGATATGCCTTTTTTTTTCAAAAAATACAAGACCCAAATAATTGAAAACAACCCAACTGTCCTTCAACACATTAAAGAATGCAAAATCTGGTGCAGCTGTATGTTGACATAAATGAAACGAATTATTGATGCATAAGGAAAAGGTACATTAAACACAAGGGCAGTAGGCCCAGTGAGCCATGCTCTCAAAAGGAGGCCAAGGGCACATTAGCGGCTGCCAGGGTAGTGTGGGGGATGGCAGATGGAAATGCTTTTGGGAGTGAGGGGACCTGACGGCAGTGCTGCTACTGTGAATTTATACAGGAATTTCACTGAAGTTTCTCAAGTCAAGTTCAAAAAATATGTGGTAGAAGAAATGGCAGCAATCGCTACTGTTGTTCCCATAACCACCCATAAGTGCTTCCTCTCCCAAGCCACTCTCTGTTTCCCATGGATTTCTCTATCCCTTATGATTGGCCAAAGATCATTATCTGGGAAACGTGCCTTGTAAAACTGCAACAAAGGGTCCATATTTCTATTCTTAGAAGGAACCCGTTTCCCTGCATCTTGTCCATCTGCATGGTCACAGTTTGTCTTTTTATCTTTGATGTTTTTCCTGGACAAAACTTTTTCACTTGGGAACAAGAAGTGTGGCTACATCCCAGTGATAGCGTCCGCAGAGTCCTGGGAAATAGCAAGACACATCACAGCACACCAGGCGCTCCATCCTGCTTCTGCGGTAACACTTGGAAGACAGATGTTCTCACAGCTCAACCAGCCTAGGTGTTTAATGGCAGCAACCCTGAAAGCATAGTTTGTAACTTTGAGGACCTGGAAATAGTCTGTTCCTGGAGATCCCAAATAGACTCTGTCAAAACACACACGCACACGCACACAGCTGTAGACAACTCTTGATCCAAACCTCTGGCCTCAAGAGAAGAGCAGCAAGCGAAGGCCCCCAGCTCTCTTGTGGTAATTAATGCTGCACTGTCTCCTCAGGCCTCTAGAAGTCCTATGAGACATTATTTATGGCAGCTGTAGGCTGCAAGACTATGAACTGGATAAAGTGGGGGAAAAATCAGACCATGCACCCTGCTTTATCTTCCCATGCACTTGCCTGTCTTCCCTTGCTGTGGTGGGGTGTCACCCAATGAATGAGGATTTTACAAGCAAGGCATTCATCAGAGCTCCTGATGAAGAAGTTGGAAGGCAGACCACTGGAGCCTGTCTCACCATCTCGTTAACTGGTCTCCTGTTGAAGGCGGAAAGCTCAGCAAAAAAACTTATAGGGATCATTCCTTACATTCACACAGAACAAGAAACAGCACCACTTTGCTTTAAATGACCCACACCCATACCCCTTTTGACCACAGCTGTGCCAGATCACGAACAAAACAGGTAGGGCATGACAAGGAGAGGAAGATGAACTAGGCTTTCCTACATTTAGGAACATCCACCTTTATGTAAAGGATAGAGAAAGCAAAATAAGCCACCCATTTTTCATCAGCCTGTTAGTAAAGATGACTTCTCAACTTCTCTCTGCACAATACACCTACAAATGCATAGCCTGGGACTGAAGTTATTCCAAGAGCCAAAAACTGAACATTTTGTGAATCTTGAATACCGAGCCCAAGTATTCCTTTTTTTTCCCCAAATTCAACTGAAAACTATGTGTGCATGTACATGCATGCATGCGTATGTTTTTAAAACTTATGTTTTAAATACATAAATAAACCTTAGGGATATAGTTCACACTGAAGCCATGTCCATTATCCCATGATTGGTGAACTCAAACACAAAACTATTCACCCAATCAAAAATCTTCTTTTGTTCCACCTAAGTCTATCACAGTATTCTAGCAATGGAGTAAGAAATAAGATTCTGCTGAAACAAGGAATCTAGTTCCCGGTGAGAATAGGGTCTTGCAAAGCCTTGGGTAACATTCAAAACTAGATTTTCACTTGCCCACAGGGACCAAGGTCCCTTCCTTTGTTGATCACCTGCTAAAAGAAAGGCATAAAGTGAGATGGAAAGATGGGTCAGTAGGTAAAGGCACTTGCTGCTAAGCCAAGAGCTGAGATCTGTAGATAGGTGAGATGCAGAGCAAAAGGTCCCTTCTAGGAACAGAAGAAATATGGACCTTTAACTATAATTTTAGAAGACATGTTTACCAGCTAGTGATCTTTGACCAATTTTAAGATATAAATGCATGGGACATGATCGATAAGAACATTTATGATGTATTATAAAAGCAACAATAGCAATTGCTGTCATTTCTTCTACCCTACATTAAATATATATACATATGTATATGTATGTATATGTATATATATGTATATGTATATATATGTATATGTATATATATACATATATATACATATACATATATATATATATGGATCCCAGAACCCACATGGTGGAATTAAAGAATTAACACCTGCAAGTAATTCTCTGACCTCTGTGCACACTCACTAAATAAGCAAATAAAATGCGATAGAAATATTTTTACAGAAAAATATAGAGCTTATTTTTAGAGTCAAATGGTCCATGAAGAAGCTAAGAGATGGATTCTCAGCCTTACCTATTTTATTTGGTCTAAAGCAAAGCTAACAACGGTATAGTATTTTTGTTTCTGGATCTCTCCAGAAGGTTCTAACAGGCATCTTTGTGGGCCGACAGAAAAGGTTAAATACATGATAGAAACACAAGGGCAGACATTTCATTTCACTGTCTTAAAGATTCATGGCACACAGAGGCAGATTGCTAGACAAGCAAGAACACTAATGTATAATAGAAATATTAACATTGATGATGGGGGAAAAAAGATAGAAGCAGAGGTCTGCAGAACAGGCAGAGAGTGTACACATAAAGCACAGGTTGCTCCACTGGAGAGCTATGGAATGATGCAGGCCTAGCTCATGCCCTCACCATCCTCCAAAATCCTCTGACTGGCCTTCCTCCTAAGGGTCTATCTGGGCTTCTTCCACTCGTCATGGGTAGCTATAGATGTTCTCATGCCTTCAAGAGACTTCAAGATTGATTCCCAACCTGTACCTCAGCTTCTGCAGAGAGCTGGGGACCAGCTGGTTCAGCAGCACCAAATGGTAAATAATTTGTAAGAACACTATAAACCGTCTGCTTTCCCTACAGTCCCTAGTCTGTTCCTCTTCCTGTGTTCACTGTGAAGATTCTGAACCCCAAAGTACAAATCACTACAACATGATTCCTGTAATGTTTTCCCAGTCTTAGGAGGCTAGAGGGTCAAGCATGTCATATACATGTGCCCTTTCATCCCTCGGCTGGGAGAACAGGCGTGGGGAATGGAACCTGTTGATGTGTATGTATGTGGTGGGTGACAGGGAGTAGTTTTCAGAAGACAGAAAATGACCGTCTGAGGTTGGAGAGATTGGTCAAGGGACCCTCTAAGGACTTCAGGAGCTCCTTGTAAGTGTAAGCTCCTCTTAAGTTTACAAGATATAGTTGCAAAACATTCATAAACCTTGGTAAAGAATTCATGGTATGAGTTAGGCTTGTTGGCAGGGATGATTTATAATCCAGCTATTCAGGAGCTTAGGACAGGAGGATCAAAAGTTAAAAGGCCTACCTGCTACTCAAAGTGAGTTGAAAGCCATCTGGGTAACGTAAAGAGTCCCTGTCTCAATAATGAAAAGTAAAAAGGGCGAGACTCACAAATTCATGGCAGCTGTGGTTGACTGCATGAGACCCGCACAAGATTAAGCCAGTCAAGGTTCTAGCATGAAGACAAGCTGCTGACAGCCAGTAGTTTGCAGAAGACGGAGACTCAGTTTTCTGTAAGGACGAGAGCTCTGGTAGATGGACATGATGCAATGGCTGGCCCCATACACTGTCAGAAGGCTGGCATCACAAATTGGAATCCATAGGTTATTTGAAGGAAAAAACACACATACACACAAACTTGGATGGGGGTAACTGGAAGTGGGGGAAGATCTGGGAGGATTTGGGGTGAGGGTGGGTATAATCAAATTACATTGTATTAAATTCTCAAATTAATAAAGCACTACATTAAAAAATACTCACTTGCACATGCCTTTAATTCCAGCACTCGAGAGACATAGGCAGTTGAATCCTTGTGACTTTGAGGCCAGCCTGATCTACATAGTAAGTTCTAGGACAGCCAGAGCTGCATAGTGAGACCCTGTCTAAAAAGAAACAATACTCAGACTCGAGAAGAGAATGAGACAACAGTGTCCTAGAAGAAATGAACACTCACCCATCTCTGAGTCTTGCTCCTGATCTTTTTGTCTAACTGCCTCCAGCTGAAGCCAAGACAACCTCCCACTTCTCTGTTCTCCTTCATAATGGTTCAGACCTCCTGCCAACTTTATAGAGGATTATAAAACAAGCACACAAAATAAAGAACAACCATTTCCTCATGCTCATATTTAGGACCTGAAATCTAGACATAATGTAACTGTTAGCCTCCTTAACTTTTTTCTTATGAATGAGGAAACTCATTTATAGTTTCTTTTTTTTCCCTCCTCTTTCTATCAAACCCAGACTCCCAGGCATGCTAGGCAAGCTCTTTACCAATGAGTCACACCTCTGGTCCTTTGTTTATAGTTTTCAGGGAGAAAATATTCAAAAAGGGTAGGGTAGGGCAAGTCACAAAAGGACTGTTCCTGTCTGAAAGTGTGCTTCTCCTTGGGTCTGTACTGCTGGGTCTCCTGGCACCATCTTGGTTCTGCCACCATCAGCTGACATCTGCTTTATTCAAGTTTGTATGTTCAAGTCAAATTCCAACTGTGCTAACAAATGAAACCCTCTGTGTCATAATCCTCCCACCTGGTTTGGGTTTCCTGTCTAAGCTACAGGACTGATTTATAGTAGAGTTACCAGATGAGTTGAGTTGGCATTCCCAGGCTTACAGGAAGCCAGGCCACTGATAGCTGGTTTCAGCCCCTTTGGAGAGCTATTGTGAGGATCTCAAAGTGTGTATTACGAGGTCAGTCTACTAATGCATCAAGCAACCACCCTAACCGTACTCGAATGCTTGTTTATCATAGTGAGAATTGGCACACATTCTTTAACAGTAGTGGCGGTTCTTCTTGTTTAGCCCCAAACACCAACAACCTGTGAGTGCAATATCACGTGGCTTCTGTCCTGAGCTGGAGTTCATTATAATGTGTTCTTTGTCCTGACTTTGCTAGTTCAGACCTCCAAGATCTTGATCCGTATGCCAACTCAGGAGAGCAGAGAATCAGTCTTGAGCTACAGGAATTTTATTTCACTAGAGATCTCCAAACTTCATAAACCAGTGGTTTTCAAATATGTTGGCTATCTCTATCGGATGCGGATGAGAGGCAGTCTTTATATTTGTAAACCATAAATGGTTGGGGGGACATTATATGATGTGCAAGATTCCTTTTCGAGAAATGTGTGTGTGTGAATCAAAATTTTCTTTGGTTTGCTTTACCAGCCAACTTTAATGAGAAACTCGCCTTTTTTTTTTTCCTTAATTTTTCCTTCAGGGGCTTACTGGGGAAAACAAAATTGTGTCCCTTCCCCCATTTCATTCAGGCAGAGCCTAGCTTGGTTTCTGGAGATCTGAGCACCTTCCCCCTCTCACCACTCACTCCTGTCTCCTCAGTTTTGCTCCCACAAGCTGTATGTTTGATTGCTGGATCATCCCATCATTCCGAGTCGGAGGCTGAGGCCACTGCTTTGTGCTGTACAAGCAGAAGCAGTCACTCAATAGGGTGGCTGAAATTCTTTACAGGTCAAGGCTTAGGAGTTTCCATGTATCGTGTTTGAACATCTGTGCCCTGTTGGCACTCCATGTGCTGAACAGGAATGGAGAATAACTGTGAAGCCACAAAACTTCAAGAGTAATGCCAGGGGCTTCTACAGCATTCCTGGGCCTGCAGAAAAGCTCTGAGGAAAGACATCACTGGTCCCCTGGGGCAGTAATGCCCAACAGGCAGCCAAGAAAAGGCATCTACAAGTAAATATCCCCAACACTTCTCCATTCCCCTCATGTGGCCTGTAGTGCTCTGGAACTCAGTGGAGATAAAGCATCATATGAAATGAAACCTGGAGCTGAAGAGATGGCTCAGCAGTTAAGAGGCACTTGCTGCTCTTGAGGAGCATCTGAGTTTGATTCCATTGCCCACATCAGGAATCACACAACCATTTATAACTCCAGTTCTAAGGACTTTAAGGCCCTCTTCTGGTCTTTGAAGATGCCTGTCCACAGACACAAAGATATATAAAAAAAAAAAAAAATTTAAAAAAAACTATAAAGGAGAAAACTACAGATATTGTTCACAAATGTAGATGCAAAAAACTTAACTAATTATTAGCATCTTTATTCCAACAACAACAACACAACACACAATCATGACTGTATATTCATCTAATAGAGAACTACTCAGCAAGTCAGGCAGCAGTGGCACTTTAATCTCAGAATTCAGGACGCAGAGGCAGGCAGATCTCTGTGAGTCCGAGGCCCACCTGGTGTACAGAATGAGTTCCAGAATAATCAGGACTACACCAAGAAACCCTGTCTTGAAAAACAGACAAAAAACAACACAAGACACAAAAATATTAATGCTAGACTGAGTCAAAGAGACTGGGTTAAAAAGTATATGTGCAAAAACAGATATGTGTGGCTCTGTGTACATCCCTGGAGAAGAGGAATCAAGCGCCAGAATCAGACCAGCCTGAGGGGACAAGGACTGAGGGGTGAGGGTGCTTGGACCATGAGCAGAAAGTGTGTACTGACCATGGTGCTCAAACAGAGGCCCACTTTCTTCAAAGCTCTTCAAAATGGAACGAAGCAGAGATGTCACTGATTACATGTAAACTGGCTGAAATTGTACATAAAAACTCATGAATTGAGGTCTGGGTTTGTAGAGCAATGGTAGAGTACATGCCTGGAATACATGATACCCTGGGCTTGCTCTCCAGTACCACCAAAAAGAAAAGCTTTGAAACCAAACTTATGTAATGGGGCCTGATATTTAAAAATGCTATAGTATTCAATGTAATTGGCCTGAAGAGGTCTGATCACTGAAGCAAAAAGTTACTTCCAATACCAAGGATTCTCTGATGTGGCCACAGAGGAGTCTTAAAGGTATGAACAGCATAAAATAATTAACTAAACCAGCAGAATTTTTATATGTCCAATAACTACCAGGAAGGTACACTGCATCCAAAATCCACAGGCATGAAACTGGGAAAATAACTTAATTTTAATGGAAGGGCCTGTCTTACAGCATGAGGACCTGAGTTCAGATTTCCAGAACCTACATTAAAAAAAAAAAAAAATAGGTACAATGGTGAATGGCTGTAAGCTGAGCTGCGGTCAGGAGCTGCAGCTTGCTAAAACAACAAGCCTAGCTGAACAACTGGTAAGCCCAGGTTCAGACACACACCTGGTCTTACTGGGCAATATCTGGCCTCGATACACATGTACATGCATATCTGTACACATATGCACACCCATATGTAAGTGTGGTCACATACACACACACATTCCACAAGCATGATGTTGTCTGATGGTTCCTAAAATCTTAGACTTCAAGGCTTACAAGGTTAAGAGTCCCTTTTCAAATCTAACATGTTCTTTTCTTTTTCTTGGCAAGGCTATCTATCTCATTGGAAGCTTCCATAAGCTGAGTAAGGTTTTCAGATGACAGAGAGCAAGAAATGGGGACTTTAGTCCTATAACCACTTGGGCCTGGATTCTGCCAGCAACCTGAATGAGTTGGGAGAGGTTCCTTCTCCTGAGGCTCCAAAAAAGGGGTCTTGACCCACCAGGCACCTGGGGTGGGTCTGTAAGACAGATCAGGCCAGCTGCCCATCCACTTTCAAACAAGAGGACTTTGTACTTGCCAAAGTGGAAAAAGAGATGGATATTAGTCATTTGGAGATGTTGGCATTTTATTCACTTTGCAACCTCACTTGACAGATATTTGTCATGTGGAAGGGCAGGAGAGCTTTGTTGTTAGAATTGCATGAAACATTTATGTTTGCAAGCCACGGGCTCCAAAGAGTTAGTGTTCTTCTTTAACTCTTTGCCTCTTCCCAGATAGCACCTTAGACAGTGAACAGACAACAGTATAAAGAACTTAAAAAAAATAATAATAGAGCTGTGAATGAGTGTGGGCCACCAGAAGTTTACTCCAATGTTCTACAACCCAAGGAAAGACCAACGGGGAACCACGATTTTAAAAAGAAGCTGCCCATCCAAACAGTAAAAAGGAGATATGTTTTCATGTGTTTTCTTTGGAACATTTCTGTTGGCAGCTGTATTCATTTGGTTAATGGAATATTCTTGACTCATTAAACAGGCTCATTTGGGGGAAGGAACCATGGCAAGGGGGAAAGGATGTGGAGCCAGCAGCTCCCCAAGCTACCACTCCGAAAGTGGTACCTTCTCAGCAGCCCTCACAGATAACATGCTGACAGGATGGATGGTTGAATCATGATGAAAGACACCAGAGAGAGCAGAATGAGAGGAAGACTGCCAGCCTCCAGGGAAGGAAGTTGAAAGGTGGGGCCTCTGTTCAGTGCCCCCTTGGCACCTTGGGCTGAGGGTTGAGGGATACCGGTCAATGCCAAGCCCTACCCCCAGGCTGATCATGTTTGCACTAGGCCCTGGCATTAGCACTGCATCTCATCTGCCAAGTTTGCTGATTCCAAGAAGCAGCCCAGTCCATCTCCCAGGACACGTGGCTGCATGGCTTTACAAGAAAGTTCTCCGATCTTCACCTCAGAAATATAAGCTGGGCAATTTCTATTATTCCCCCAAATCACTCTAAGCATGAGTTCAAATCTTGGACAGATGTGCATGGCAGCAGAAGCAGCTGACATCCCCGTGTGCACTGAGGCCAGGCTACAGACCCCAAAGCCTGCCCCTAGCAACCATTTCTTCCAACAACCTCTCCAGACAGTGCCTCCAGCTGGAGAACAAGTATTTAAATATAGGAGCTTTGGGGGCCATTTTACCATACATTCAAACCCGCCTCCTACCACCATGCAGAAAAAGAACAAGAAACAGCTTTGGAGTCTTCAGCATCCCTGATCCAAAGGTCTTCCCAAGACTGCTTATTCATGGGTAATAAAATCAATTTCTCAACTTGGAGTGCAAAGAATAAAGTTTACTGCAAAATGTTAAGGTGGAAGTTAGTTTTTCCAAAACTATATCAACTTCCAGAAATACAAACACAAACAATTCTGTTAAAGAAAGCTATCCTTTTCCCTCTTCATACATGTGAATTTCACCCAACAAAATTATAAACAATGGAGAGACATCCCTGAGAAGGGAGGGAAGAGGCTACAGAGGCTTTGCCATTTCCTTTTTTTGTTTATTCTACTCCAGAAAGCGGGACATGAAATCACATAAACCCCTGCAATCTAGAGGCTAAACCGTATTTTATAAATTGCGCTTTATGTTAAATAAACAAACTTTCTAAAGTACTGTGATTTGTTAAGGAAGAATGTGAGTCTGGATTTAATGAGCCTCAGATGTCCTTTGCTTTGAGGCAGTCTGAACTTGACCATGAATGGAAAAGTCTAAAGCCTGGAAGGTATTCATATGTGTGGCTGTACATCTGTCTTACCAGAGACTTTCTTATTCACTTAGAGATGAATTCTCTAGCCTGGCAATTGTAGGGCTACCCAACAGTAACCAAGAAGCTCATCCAAGCGAAGGCTCATGGGGAGAGCTTGCAATAGCCTGTAGACATAAGAAGCCAAAGCCACCCTGCCCAGGATTACGCCAAGCAAGTAATGCCCCAGGACTGCCTCTTCCCTGTTCATGTTCCTGTTCTATCCTCCACTGACAGATTTCTGCAAACAGGTTCATGTGAAAGGCGCTTCCTCCCTCAGAGGGCAGGGAGGTGCCTGCCCTCTCACAGCCTCACACTATTGCTTATGACAGAAGCATGCAGCTGGCACACATGCCACAGAGCTGCAGAGAAGTTGAACATTAAGCTCTGGACTATGGAACCAGCACGGATTCTCTACATCCTGTGGAGATTCCAGAATTTAGCAAGCTAAGTTCATAAAAACCAAAAGGAAACTGACTGGAGAGCAGAACAGTCAGGGAGAACTGAAAGATAAGTTGGTTCCCTGGACTACATTCTTGAACCTGCTTCTTAAGTTTCTTAGATGATGAACGCGTCATGGTAATAGAAGATGTTAAGGATAGAGTTTGGATGAAAAGGATACAAAGTCCCTCTGTGAGGGATGGAGATGTGGTTCAGTTGGTACAGCCCATGCTTAGCATGTTTGAACCCTGGATTCCATCCCTAGTACCACATAAACAGGGTGGGATGGTGCATGCCTGTTATCCCTGCACTCAGAAGGCAGAAACAAAAAGATCCGAAGTTCTAGATTACCCTCAGCTACATAATGAGTTCAAGGCCAGGTGGGAGAGGTAGAATCCTGTCTCAAAAGTGATGACAAAACCCCCCTGTTAACATTTTTGCAGCTCTTCTTTAACCCTAAAACTATACAAATATGAGAAGCTTTAGAAACGTTGCTCTGAACAGACTGGCATCCAGGTGGCGCCCAGAAGATGAAAACCCAGCAACAGCAGCAGAAGACACAGAGCACCCTGGCGTTTCTGACGTGCTATGCTCGGAGCCAAGCACTGGCCCTCCGTGAGTACTAAAGTCTCATGACAAACGTGTGCCGTGACAACCAATTTCTGCAGCTTCTCTCGGAGAACGGAAGCATAAAGAGGCAACACCACTGGCCTGAGGTCACACAGCTGGTTAAGGGCAGAAGGATTCAGGCTTGAAAAGAATAACTCCAAACAGTATTTCTTATCAGCTGTGTAGTAGCAGCTGGTCCCTTCCCAGCCCCCCTTTAAAAATCATTTAGCCCCTTTGCAAGATGAAAAATGTTTCCATCTTGAAAGGTAGCCTAAGGGGCTAAAACAGCATCTGATGAAGGAGTGAATCCTTTAGGGCTCTCATTTAGGAGACTGAGGGATGGGTGTTGTTTCTGTATCCTTCCATGGTTTTAAATGATAAAAGTAACCCCTGAATATGAAGAAACAATAGAGAAAATCAAACCCTGTTGGTATACCTGAGATACATGCTAGGTATGCCTTGGTATATGCTAGTTCAGTTGGAAGAGAAAAAAATAGTTTCACTCATCAGATCTTCTACGGTGGAAACTGTGGCTGCCTTTGGGACTTTGCGCAATGACTGAGAACTGAAAGCCAAGCTCCACACAACAGGCAGCAAACACCTGAAGCTTCCCCAGAGAAGGCTAAAACGACTCAGGAGGATCCAAGATGGGGTCTGGACTCACAATCCCTAGCAGGCTGTGGAGGCTGGACAGGTTTCCTCAGCACCCCCGTGTCTTTGCACATGTGGGTGTGTGAGCGTGTGTAGCTGTGGAGGCCAGAGGCGTGGGATCACCCCAGGGCAAAAACTACAAGCACTTGTGAGACACCCCAAGTGGGTGCTGGGAACAAAAACAAGTCCTCCACAGGAGCCGTCTGTGCTCTGAAATGCTGCACCACCCTCACCCAGATTGTCCAGAAATTCCCAAGAGTCAGGCAGAGTTAGGAGAGAACTTCCCTAGCATGTCGCTGTCTTAGGTTTACTCTCCAGCACCACATAAACCGGGCAGTGAGGCTCGTGCCTGCAGTCCCAGCACTCAGGAGGTATAATCCATGCCAGAAAAACAAAACAACATAAAACAAAACAAAACTAACAGGAGATAGACCATCCAGACTCTCTTAGTCAATATAGATCAGTGAAGAAATAACCAAGTTCTAGGGTGGCTAGGAATGTTCTCAACTATAGGTAACAGCAATAATAACAAGTTACTATAAACACTGTCATAACTACCATGAAAAGTGGCATCAAAAATATAAAGACATAAGCTGGGGACAGTGGTGCACACCTGTGATCCCAGCACTCGGGGAAGCAAAAGCAGGCGGACCTCTGTGAGTTCCAGGTGGTCTACAAAGTGAGTCCAGGACAGCCAAGGCCACACGAGAAACCCTGTCTCGAAAAACAAAACAAAAAGACATGCATTCCATCCACTCCAGGTGTGTGTATGCGTGCGTATGTGTGTTACTGGATGTCCAACCCAAGTTCTCACACATGTGGCAAGTTATACCACTGAGCTACAGCCTCATCCCAAACATTTATTCTTTTAAAATCTTTTAAAATATATGTATTTGTGTGTGCGTGCATGCACATATGTGTCCCATGGCATACATGTATAACATTAAACATGTGTGGAAGTCAGACACAAGGAGCCTCCTTTTACCACGTGGGTCCAGAGATTTGACTCAGGTCACCTTTACTATTAAGCCATCTCACTAGCTCAAGATTACTTGTATTTACTTATTTATTCATTCATTTAATGTACATGAGTGTTTTACCTGCATGTAATGTCTATATACCACGGATGTGCCTGGTGTCCCAGAAGGCCAGAAGAGGGCACTGGCTCTCCTGGAAGCAGAGTCGCAGACAGCTGTGGGCAGCCATATGGGTACTTGGACTTGAAATCAGGTCTCCGGAACAGCAGCCAGTGCTCTTAACTTCTGAGCTGTCTCTCCAGCCCCGACACAGTATTCTCTATAAGACGTCTGAAATCTGAGGGTTTCAGGATTCATTCAACAACTCGTTTTTTGTTTATTTGTTTGAAGGCTGTGGGTACATGTTTGGCATAAAGGCTTCCTATAATGATATACATTTACTTCAGCTCACAAGATAACGAGGGCAGCCTGAGCACTGGCTTTCCTGGAGGCCAAAATGCAGCCACAAAGACAAAAGCTTTCTTTATAAGCCCCACTGATCTAAAACGGATGTCCAGCTCAGGCCTCAGGGATTAAACTAGGCTGGGTCTCTGCCCTGGGCTAGTGCTCCTCACAAACTTTTCAGGGGTCTAACCTCTAAGGCTGCAGAGTGTCTGACAATATTTGGTCATAAAGAGGTTCCGATAAGGTTGGGAGGGTGGACCTGTCCTAGCTGGTTTCCTTGTGATAAAACACTGATCAAAACCAACCTGGGGTTGAAAGGGTTTATTTCATCTTCAGGGTTCCAGGCTATCCTCCAGGGAAGCTAAGGTAGAAGGAGCAGAAGCCATGGAGGGGTGCTGCTCACTGGCTTGCTCAGCCTGCTTTCTTATACATTCCAGGACCACCTACACATTCGTGGGCAAAGTGAGCTCCACCCCCCCCCCCGATCATTTTCATCTAGGAAATGACCCCGGACATTCATACAGGCTATGTGGTGGGAGCTCCTTGACGGAGGGTCCCCCTTCCCAGGTAACTCCAGTCTGTGTCGTCTGACTAACCAGGTCAGGCTCTAACCTGCTATATCTGTTGTCTTTTTAAGGAGAGAAAGTCTAAAAGCACGTGAACATAGAACAGGCTCTTGAAGAAGGCAAGAGGGTGGCTGTTTAGACAGCAGAGTGAGGTCTCATGAGAAACTGAGATGTCTTAATCTTGGAGAAAATTCATTCCTGCCACATTCCCCACCAGCCCGGAGTCAGTTACCACCACCCCTGCAAACTAACTCACACAGGCTCCTCGCTGCAAAGGACAGTGTGAAAGGAGGACTTAAGGTGGGGCCAGGAGTGGTGTGGCCCTGGCTGGCCTGGCGTTTACCGTATAAACCAGACTGACCATGAACTCACAGAGCTCAGCCTGCCTCTCTGCCTTCTGATAGCTGGAATTAAAGGTGTGCATCACAATGCCCAACTAATAACTTACTTCTTTGAAAGCCTCAATTAGAACCTTCTTTTCATACATTTTCAAAGTCCTAGTAATCCAAAGTATTCTAGTGAGCACACACACACATTTCCCAATGAAAATCTAACCTTCCAGAGGACAAAAATTAGAGGTAGGTATTTCTATGGCCCCAGAGGCTCCAACATGTGGGATTATGAGCTTGATGAATCAATCAATCAATCAATCAATCAATCAATGGATTAATAAATGAGTGAGTGAATGAAAAGCATGGTCTTTAGGATCTTATGATCCCTTCATTTTACAAATAGTAAAAAATCATCAACCAAATAGCTCTTCCTAGATGGTGAGTCTCAGCATCTTTAAGTCAGTTAAGGATTAAATTCTTTTCTAAAGGGCCTCACACAGTAGGATAGCTATATTTATGAACTAAAATTTTTTTTCTATTAAGATATCTTATTTCTAGAAGTGCCTAACATGACTGATAGTTAATGAATACTATGCAAGCAACTGAATAGAAACACAGGACATAAAGTTTTACTTCCACTGTGTCATTTATTTTTCCTTGAAAAGTTTTATTTATTTCCAGGAGTGGTGGTGAATGCCTTTAATCTCAGCACTCAGGAAATGGAGGCAAGTGGATCTCTGTGAGTTCAAGACTACTCTGGTCCACAAAGCAAGTTTCAGGTCAGTCAGAACTACACCAAAACTTTGGCTCACCAAATAGTAATACTAACAGTAATTAAAATTAAATACTTATCTAGAACTTTTGAGACAGCGTCTCATTGTGCAGCCTTGCCTGGAGCTTACTAGGCAGGAAAGACTAGCTTCAAGCTCACAGTCTCCTTGCTTGTCCATCAAAGATGCTGAAATTACAGATGTGGGCCACCATGGCCAGACAGATTCAGGATTTAAATGTTAAAAAAATTAATGAATGATTAAAAGAAAAACTTATCTTATAGAAGAGAATGTAAGAAAACCTGAAAGTGGAAAGTGTGGGCGTGAGTGCAGTGTAGGGTACAGTGTTTGACTAGCATTCCTGAGGCCCTGAGTTTGATCTTCCAAGCATCAGAAAAACGAATTAAATTACTCAAATGCAAAAATTCACATTTTTACACATTATTAGGAAGGTGCTCTACAACTAATGCTATATACCTAGCCACAATTTTTAAATTATTAACAGGAAAAGAAATTCATAAAAACCAATGGTAATGGATTAAGTTTGGAAGTGAGGACAGTACCTATGACACAAAGGGGTTATTTTTCTTAAAAGAAAATAAAATATACAAGAGATTTTCAAATTAATAAGATGTAGACAAAATAATAATTTGAAAACGACAAAACTTAGACGTGAAGGCTATTCTTAGAGAGAGAAAAGCGTCATTATTTAAGAAGGTTGGACCCAAAAGGCAGGTGACATTCTAGTCACTGCCCAGCCTGCTGTCTCCTTGCCTCAACTTCCCCCAAAGAGGGGTAGGAAGAGAGAAAAGGTTGGAAGCCCATCTTAAGAGAAAGTTGATGTAAATGGTAAAGCTGTTGTATGGCTGGCAGGGTTAAAGTCTGACGGTGCGCTCACTGTGCCAGGCACTCGTGCACACCACTACTGCAATCTCAAGTGGAGCAACTCTGAGCCGCTATTTACTATCTCTCAAAACTGTCACCATCCAGGCACTCTAATGTTAGAAAGGAAACTATCATAAAGACACAGGCCTTGCCGGGTTGTGTCCCAGCACTCAGGAGGCTGAGGCAGGTGGATCTCCCTGAGTTTTGGAACAGCTTGGTCTATAGATGGCGGTCCAGGACAGCCAGGGCTACACAGAGAAACCCTGACTCGAACCAAAAGAAAAAACAACCCAGGATTTGAATATAAACCTCAGACTCTATGAGCATTATTTGCAGTAAAGCAGAGTAAACATGAAATTTTTATTAATAGGGAGTTGATTAAATACATTAGTATATTCATACAATAAAATACTAAAGACCAAATTTTATGTAAATCTAAATTTATCAAAATGGCAACTTCTCAAATGTGCTAAAAGAAAAACAGCAAGCTGTAGAAAAAGCTGCTTGGTACCTGGAAATGATCATCCTGAGTGAGGTATCCCAAAAGCAGAAAGACACACATGGTATATACTCACTTATATAGACCTATAAGATAGGATAAACATACTGAAATCTATACACCTAAAGAAGATAAACAAGAAAAGGATAAACAAGGAAGAGGAAGATGCAGCAGCTACAGTGGTATGCTGGTCTACTCACAGGAACTTCCTGGAATAATACACAAAATGCTGTTACTGTGGTTTCCATCTGGAAATGATCTTGTTTGAAATTTTTACTGTGATTGTGAATTTCTTTAGTAAGGAAAAAGTATAGTTAAAGTATAAAAAGCCACACGCTGCTTCCTCGGAAATTCCTCAAATGGGGAAAATTAAACTCAAAACGTTAGAATTTAGCACTTCCTCCTGAGAATCCGCTTTAGGAGGAGAGAGAGGGAGGGAGTTAGAGAGAAAAGGATCGATCCAACAAAGTCAGAGTCTCTGGGAGGAAACTTTGAGAGCTGGGCTTGGATAGCAGAACCTCGAACCCGGGTCCCATTCTCTTCCTGACCTTAGGGGCAGGAGGGGAGGGGAGGGGACAGCCTGGGAAGGGAGAGAAGGCATCAAACAGATGCAGGAGCCTGGGGGTCAGGATGTTGGCAGCCGGAGCCCACCCGGGGCGCTGGAAGCCAATTGCGAGTGATTTAGGAAATCGCAGGCCTGGGGCTGCCGGCAGGAAAGCCGTGATTAAGGGCGAAGAGAAGGGAGGAACACATTTGGGACGCAGGCCGGAAGGGGGCAGGAAGCTGCGCTCATAAAACAATCTGACAATTACGTGTCAGTGGAGGAGAAGGGCTCTGGAAATTAGGAGGCAGCCCTGAGCTGAGAGAGGAAATTCTACTTGGTGCCAGGTGTTTGTCCCTCCATGTTTGGGCTCAGCATGGGACTTTGGATTTTTAAGCTCACCTAAAAGCGATTCCCTGGCGCCTTTATAAACCGCCCTCCCTCCCCGCCCCGCCCCACAGCCCTAGTCCAGCTGGACCCTGGGGTTGGTGATGGTGTGACCATGACCTCCCACCTCCCAGCCCCCACTCCCCTCCCCTTAGCACTGCTGACCCAGCCAGGTGCTCACCAGCAAAACTCTGAAGTGTGCCCAGGCCCGGACAGGTGGGTGCGCAGCTAGATAGAGGTGGCCAAGTAAGAGTTTCCAAACCAGATGTTCTGTTTCCGGAGATTCACACTCCCAGTGCCCCTTCCGTTTGGGTCTGAAGGGAAAGGCATCCCAGGCAGCCTGCTATCCCAAATCAGAAGCTCTTCTCACCAGCTCTGTGAACCCTCCCAGAACCAGCCCTGCCAGTGAAATCACTGTGGGATTATGATACAGACTCACCTTCCAGATCCACCTACAAGCCTCTCCTGAGCCTTGGACTGACTCCTTTTGGGTTTGCCTCAGGCAGACACACGCCCTCAGACCTTAAGGACTAGAAGTATCCCCAGCCTATACATCTGACACAGTACTAGTGAGATCCTACCTTCCTCTTGGACCCCACCCCAGCCAGGGGGATCCTCTCTGAGGCAGGAGAATATACATTCAGAGGCTCAAAAGAGAATCTGACATCCGGAGGCACCCAGGAGGCCATGGGGGCGCTCCATTACCTTGATTCTTTCAAGCAATACCAATGAAGCCTTCGACAAATTACTTCACCATTCCAGCAACTCTGTATGGAACAAATGACACTGTGGGCCAGACTCAGTCTCCTGCCTTTGATGGCAGAAGCATCGAATGCTCGGCCCTACTTTGTTCTCAGAAGGCATGCCTGCTTTCCAGGCCTCTTCCTTATTAGATTCTTTCCAAGTCACAGAGAACACAGAGCTTTCCCCTACCCAGTCTGTCATGCCTTGAGCTCACTTGACTCTCCTTTAAGGAACTACGCCTGCTAATGCTGCTCTCTGTTAGATTTTTATAGGGCAGGTGATCTCAGTCACTCAATTACTACACATTTACTGACTACACATGACGAAGACAGGCCACATACACAAGACCGGCTAGGAGTCCAGGCCCAGATTCTAGCTTTGTAGTTTTGGTGAATAACTTGATACCTTCTAACCTTAACTTCCTCATCTAGAAAATTTAGGTTTTTGTTTTAATCGGTGCACGTATCTGTCAGAATAAGGTATAATAACTACATGTCTAGTTTTGGGTAAACATTAAGTGATAGCTGCTATCACTTTTTAATGTCATCATTCTAAAATGTGAACAACCAAAATGGACATAGTTATTCACTTACAACTGAACAAGCAGCCACAATTATTAGAAACAGTTAGGGAAAGAGGATGTTTATGTGCCTATGACAGGAAATGTTTTGATGAAGCAGAAACTGGAGTGGCGAGGAGAACCAAGGAAGAGCCACTAAAAGTCTGCCTTTTCGTAAATGTCATCAAGGAACAAATGCTTGGTAGGTGAAAAGAAGAACACAGGAGATGGTCGAGGTGCAAGGGGAAATCCTAAAGGCTGAAGATGTATAGTTTCTGTTAACCAGTAAGTTTCTTTACAGAGACTTCTTGGGGATGAGTACACACTCATCTCCTTTCCAATGTCTGGCGCTACCTGAGGAGACATCTACATAATGAATACCATCTCTGTGACCCAGGCTCTTTGCTAAATATAGAGATTCCCATCAGCCCCTGCGTTGACAATAGTTAATTAAAACATTATTTTATATACAATTAGGTAATTCGTTCTTCATGTTTCCTACTATCCTGATCATAAGACTGTAATAGTTTTTAATAATCACAGCTCTGCCCTGTGTCTTCAACACAGTATTCACGTAAGTTCTTGACTCCATACAGATCTTCCTTAGAGTCTCCCATGTTATATTCACCAGCAGTTCAGTGAGGCATTCAAATAAAATATATAAGAGGCCAGAAGGGGGCAGTGATGGGGCAGGGCTGGAGAAAGACAAGCTGCTTATTATCCAAGACGGCTTCAGGACACATTTGGACTGAGCCCAGGAGAGGGTGCTGCCTACTTCCAAGACAGATGCTCCAGGAAAGCCTGGCAGGGCCTGTCACCTGAGTGAGGCTGGGGCCAGGCCTCCCAGACAGCCCCTGCACCACCACCGCTGACAACAGGCCACTTGCCTAAGCCTCCTTGGATACAAAGCACTCCTCTTCTCTTCCAGATAGGCAGCAGGCAGGAGCCTAGGGAGCATGAGAGCAGCAGCAGAGCAGAGGCAAAGAAGACACAGAGACAGACTTCAAACAAGGATTTGTTTCCTTCCACAAACAGACCTAGCTGCTGCTGGGCCTTGGCAATGGTGTGGGAAACCCTCCATCACCTCCCCCGAGGCATGCCCCGCAGCCACGTGTTCAAGGAGGTAGAGCTAAGCAGGTAGAAAACATGGGGTCTGAGGAAGTCCTGACTTTTTCATTCTCTAAGTCTTGTGCTCTTCCTGAACTCTGAGGCCTGTCTGGAGGAATGGTCTGTACTCAATTTGTGACGTATTGACGCTTCTTTGCCAAAGAGCCTCAGCCACTCCCCTCATCTTACAAGATTCTATCCTTTCTGTCCATACATTAGCTGGTAATAATCATGGCTGCCTTTACAAGAAGATGGAAGTGGTGCCTGATCCACACAAACAACAGAGCTGACCGACCACCTCCTCATTTGTCTTTTGAAAGGAGAAGTGTCCTGCTCTTTCTGAACAGAAACACGAATAACCAAAGAAATGTGAGCAAGAAACAACGGTAATGTCTAGCTGTGGTCCCTGTGGGACTCTGAGTGAAAAGCAGCCTGGGCTGTGCTGGCAGAGGAGTAAACCCAGAGGCCTCGCTGCCGCTCCCTGTGCTCTGGCAGTCGCCGGGAATGCGAGACAGAGCTGCTGCAGCAGGGTTTGTAACAGCACAACAGCCAGCAAGTGTCTACTGATGGGAAAGTAGCTAAATACATTTTGGTACGTCTACTACAGAATGGAATACCATGCAGACACCACATGTATACCATTTTAGAAAAAGTAGCTACAATATAATCAGAATTAATGAGCAATAGAGTGTGTGGTAAACACCCACAATCCCAGCACTGGAGAGGTAAGCGGGTGATTGCTGGTTCTCCACAACATGGGTCTTAGAGACCCCTTCTTCTTCCCCACCATCCAACTTTCTGAAGGTTACCTTGTCATCCCGCCCTCCGCTTTGTCACAGATGTCAAGGAGGCCGGGAGTTATTTACAGACAAGTATTGCTAAAACACTGACACTGAAGACAGTGTGACATCCTGGAGTTTCCCCCCACCCCCATGCTCTTCCCACGCTGACACCGGCTCTAGAATCTTGAACATAATAGGTAGGATATACTAACTATGGCGGGACAGGAACCATGCCATTCCCACAATGGCTCTGCAGTCAACGTCAATGGGATACGGTGGAGTTGGCCTGTGATGTCATCCACACACTATTTCCTGTGAATGAGACAATACGCACTGGAATAGAATAGCGCGCTATTTATGCTATGGGAAAAGCCCATGAGGCTTCAGGTTCAGGCTCCTTGTGAAAGGAATTTGCCAACTGATTATACAGGTCCCTAGGGAGGACAATAGAAGAGGTAACAGTCAGGGAGGAACTGGGACTGCAGAACTCCCCGAGGTTAGGATGGCAGAGACTCTGCTCCCAAGCAGGCTGTGGCTGGCTGTCCAGTTCCAGCCTGCAAGCAGCCTCTTCAGCCACCCCAGCAGAGAGGACCTGGCCTCTCCTGCTCAGGCTCTGCCTAGAATTTTCTGACAGACTTCCTGACATTGAGGGCTCTCCCCTAGGAACATGGGGGGGGGGTCTCTTTTATGTTATCTTGCCTTGTTGGTCAGCTAGTCAGTCGTAAAAAGCCAGGCGTTTAAACTCTGAAGTTAAAAACAAACAAACAAACAAACAAAAAAGTGACTTTATGGTTCTTTGATCAATAAATCGCAGAGGGTACAGAAATAAAGAAAAAGAACATTAGCAGGAAGTCAACAGACTAAACAAGGTCCCCACAGATGACTCAGAGGTGGGCTTTCCAAGCTGGCTGGCAGACTTCCCTAGGAACCACGGAGCACAGGAGCTTCCGGCTGGAGGGTCCTTGGTCATTCAGGTTCAGCATCTGCATCACTTGACATTGACCCCACCTGGCCTTATCCTCTTGGGCCTTGGCTAGTGCTGTGGTCATCCTTACCAGTGAGGTCACAAGTTGGCCCTTCATCCTCATCTATGCATTGGCCTAGGTGGACTCTCCCCTACAGCTTTGACAAAGTTCCAATACACCCCAACACCCACTCTTCTTGCCTTTCTCCCAAGCCTCTTCCCACCTCTCTTCCTCTTTAAATGGCCATAGTGTCTGTGAAAT
>CM053764.1:6286021-6301045 GCA_028658305.1 Pachyuromys duprasi
CTTGCTCTTCCAGAGGTCCTGAGTTCAAGTCCCAGCAACCATATGGTGGCTTACAACCATCTACAATGAGATCTGGTGCCCTCTTCTGGCATGCAGGTGTACATGCAGGCAGAATACTGTGTACATAATAAATAAATCTTTAGATAAAAATAAATGAAATTATTAAAATGGCCCTTGCCAGGGGGCCTTGGCTCTGAATACCTCAAGGGCCTCATTTCACAAGGAGCAAAAGCTAAAGCATGGGCCGTCTCTTGCCTCTCCTCCCTGACCAGTCTTACTACAACTTCCCCCTGCTCATTGGCTTCACCTCTACCTCCATGACACGGCCAATTAGGCATCGTGCTTAGGGCTGTGTGCTGAATTATTCCCCTGTCTGCAACCTTGTATCCTTCACCCTGCTTTCCTTCCTAGTACTTTACTTAACAGAAAATGCATTTCCTTTTTCCAGTCTGTCCCTCTCCACTGGAATGTGAGGCCACGGATACAGCATTTTTTTCCCTTGAGAACTGCGCCTGGTACAGAGCAGACAAATATTTTAAAAATGAATAATGCTGCATGTGGCCTAGTTAATGTGAAGCTTAAACCCAAACAAACAGCAACGGTGATGGAAAACCTAGTTACCTACAAGAACATGTGCGACATCTTTTTTCATAATCAACCTTTCGAAAAGCAGCTGTGAGGCTGGCAAGATGGCTCAGAGGCACTTGCCACCAAGCCTGACCCCTGGGACCCACAGGGTGGAAGGAAAGAACAGACTCCCTCGTTGTTCCCTAGTCTTCACAGATGCCCCATGGCAGGCAGGCCAACCCTCCCCCCAATAAATGAGTGAACAAATAGATAAATTTCTTTTTTAAAAAACTTTTTTTTTAAAGAAAGGAAAGGAGCTGTGGCCCAAAGGGAGTAGGATATGCACAGGAGGATCAGGAGTTCGAGCCTAGCCCAGCCTGCGCAGTTGGCAAACACGAGCCTGAGCTACACTTGGAACCCTCACACACCTCAGAGCTGGGGCTACGTCTTAGTGGTATGCTCGCCTGTTCTAAGCACAGTGACTCTGGAGTCTCTCGCCCTCCCCATCCCTGCTAAATCTTGCATTCTATACCAAAGACATGTACTTATATTTTTATATACTAACACAAGCTGTAGTTCTTGGAGCAGCTAACTTATGACATACTGAATGACAGGCTATGCTTTTTGTGTATACAATAGTACATGTGTGCCTGTGTGTGTGGAGGCCAGAATTGACGGCCAGTGTCTTCCCATATTGCTCTGCACCTTATTCGTTGAAACAGTCTCTCTACCTAAACCTGGAGTTCGCAGAGCCTGCTAGGTTGGCTGGCCAGCAAGCCCCCAAGAACCCATTGTGTCTGCCTTCCTTTCTAGTACTGGAATTATGGAAATACACAGTCATGCCCAGCCATACTGAGCCTTTTACATGGGTGCAGAGGACTGAATACAGAGCTTCATGCTTGCTTGGCAAGCACTTTACCAAATGAGCCTCTTGTCCAACCCTAAATGATGAGCTATACTTCATTAAAGAGAACAACAGGGGCTGAAAGTGAGGCTCCACTGTAGAACCCTTGTTTAGCATCCATGCCTCCCGAGATTCACATCCCAGTACCAGGGTGTGGGGATACCAGGGTGTGGAAGGGACTGTGCCACACACAGATTTAACGGTCGATAATCTGCTCTTCTGTGTGGCCAGGACACACCTATTAGACGCAGATGAATTCTCACAGGTCGCCAAAATCAAATGTCTGAGATTCTTTCGAACCCATCCTTGAATCCGTGGCTATTTCAGTGCACCACTGGCAAGTAGCATGCTTTCAGTTTATTGGAGTTGGTGAATGTTCCATGTGGATTCCTTGGTTGACAAAGCTGAAGGAAAACACAGAGCTCCTTAAAATAAAAATAGATGAGCTTGGAAATCGCAGAGGATTCGGCTCTTGCTAGCCCTCGTGGTAAGAACCCACACTGTCATTGCAGTTTCCTATATACTTGGCAGGACTCTGTGTCCATTTGGAATAGTAATTCCTCAGATTTCAGTTTGGGAAGGAAGGAAGGAGTCAACTACATTCCACCAGAGCGGCTCGGCAGAATCTCAAAACGCCAAAGCTTAAATGCCCGTAATCTTCCAAAGGGAAGAAATGGTTCCTGATGACTTTCGCTGGTTAAGAATCTGCCAGGACAAGCTCTGTTGTTTATTGGATAAAATTCTGGTCCCTGTGTTAGGTGCTTTCCCTGCCCCTTACACATCAATTTTTCAAAGTCCAGGCCTTTCAAGCCTGAGACTTCCAAGACGTGCACATCTGTTCTGTTCCTCTCTGCTCCTGCTTCCGCATGCCTCCCGATTTAGAACCTGGAAACTGACAGGCAGGCTACCAGCTTGCCCTCACAGGGTCGAATCCTCTGTCACCGAAGGGTAGGATCTGTTAGGGTGGAAACAATAGGGTAAGAGGCTTCCTCTTAGGGGCTTTGGAGTGGCCTGGCTGAGGGGCGTGTCACCAGGGAATGACACTATCCCAGGGGTGCTGAAGGCTGACAAAGCCATGACTGTGAATTCTGCTTCCCTCACCTCCAGTTTTGGTTGGAACAAAGGGAGTTTCGTGCACACAGTTACATTCCACAAGCAAGTCATTTCCTCTTCCTGTGGGAAGCCCCCTGGAGGGAGGGCAGAGGAAGAGTCCACACAGCACAGAAATTCAGGACTGTGGTGAGACCACCATATCCCCCGTCCCTCACGGGCTCTTGGCTCTTCTCCACTTGATGCAAACATTTTACGAAACCCTCACATCCCTCATAAAGATACTCTGCTTTCTCCAACAAAACTGTGGAAGGATTTTAATTGTAGTTGGAATGTGAGGTGCTGAAGAGGGGATCCGGCTTTTCACAAATTCTAGGAAATGGTCTACCACTGAACTACATCCCAGCCCGGAAGAATTTTTAAATTTCCCCTCCAAATTTATTTGACTCCGAGGAACTAATGTCTAAGAAATCCTTAGGAAATGAGAAAATCCAAGGTACAGATTGTTTTCAAATGCAATAAAGGTTTAATGAACAATAAATATAAGAACTACTTGAGTAGAAACAACGCTAGCTATTGTAGGGATCCAGACAGTCACTAATTTAAATGCTGCTGGGTTATTTTCATACACTAGACAAAGTATTCATATTTCATAAATATATTATATTTACAAACACACCGAATTTGTAGTATTTTTCCTCCCACCCCCAAGATAAACTATTTTCCATGCGTGCTTAAAACCAATCGGCTCTGAGCTCTGTGCCCACAGAACCTTGCAGAAACAGCAGACTGGAAAGTAACTAGTTCTGTCTCTAAAGCAAGACTAGTAACCATAACATAGTCTGAAAAAATCACTGCAAACCTTAAGTAGTGAACACAACCTGAGGATAAAGTGGGTTCCATGGGGCCACTCTTACCAGCCAGAAGGCTCTAAGATGAGCTGGTTTCGCCTACACCCTTCTTGTCTCCCTGCTATAGGAAGCAGTAATCCCACCACAGTGGGTTATATTTTTCAGGCCCACTCTCGGTCCCTAGGGACTCTCCTCCAGGCTGTGTCCTTCCTAAACCACTTAAATCTCATTTCTTCTGCAGCTGATTTTTTTTTCCCCCAAGATGTTAACAATTCCTGTGGAACCATCTGGATGTTATTAAGAAAGTGTCCCGAGTCCTCTGAGGCAGCTGGCTGTGGCCTCTTGCCTTGTTTCCTGTGTCCTGGATGTCTTAAGTTGACTTTCATAAGAAATTTGGAATATTAACTTAAAAAAAGAAACAGTCGGTATTTTTCAGCATTGAGCTCTTGCAGCATCAATTCCCCAGTTGGGACTTCTCATACTGAGTTCCCATCTTTGGCCCCTGCTCTGGGAAGGAGAAGCTCATCTATTTTAAAAACAGAAGGCGCCCGTGGTCAGGGGTGAACCAGAAATCCAACCATCTCTGCTTTTCCTACTCAGCTTCACAAAACCCCATTACGTTCTTGCTGCTTTACCATCTTCAAGACACACAACCTCTGCTCCACACTGAGGCCCCTGAATCCCTGTCTAAAAAGTAAACACCAGTTGGTTGAACCCTACAAGATCTTCTCCTAGTATATGAGGGAAAATCATGCAAAAAAGAAGGAAAAAGAGAAAAGGGAGGAAGGAAGGAAGGAAGGAAGGAAGAAAGGAAGGAAGGAAGGAAGGAAGGAAGGAAGGAAGGAAGGAAGGAAGGGGCAATTAAGGCAGGTGACAAGTTCCTGGAGTGTAGACTAATGTGAAAAGGTGGGATTCTTTGCTACCCACTAACCAAGAGCACCTAGATCAGAATGTCCCATGGTTCCATTACTACTTAGAGTCTAAATAGAGTTAAGGCATCGGCCTGCTTCATTCTTGGATATGTGTTCATCTGTTAAGTCTTGAGTTTCAAACCTGGACATTTGACTTCCTCCATCCCTATAAAACACATGTCCATCCATATCTTTCTATGCCATCACCTGCAACTAACTCATCAGCCTTTACATTCACTAACATGGTCAGCATTAGCACTTTGTGTGGTTTCGTTGGTTGGTTGGTTGGTTTGTTGGTTGGTTGGTTGGTTGGTTGGTAAGGGTGTTGCAGACTGCCCAAAGCTTTATGCATGCTAGGGTAGCATTCTACTGCTGGGAAATTTTAAGTGTCACCCAGTCAATGTTATGGAGTAATGAGATTGGAGCACTGACTTTACTTTGAAACCTAAGTACAGAATGGCATTCTCCAAAGACTGCCTGACTCTGCCTCTCTGACCCTGGCAGGAAACAAATAAGTCCTTCCCCATTGTGAGTCCCTCAGAAGGGAGACAGCCTGGGCTTTGACTTTCAGAGTTTCTTTGTGACAATGCTCAAGAATTTAGTGTCCCCTATATGCTTTGTAATAGGTACTTGATAAATGGTCTTAAAATAGGAATACTAGGGTGTAAGACCACTTAAGATTTCAAGGTATAAAAGGAACAAGAAGTAATGTAACGAGTCAGTTGTCAAAATATTGTCAAATTTGCCTTCTTCCTAAACATTTCTTTCTGATTCACTTGAAATTAATATAAATGTGTTGATGCTTCCTTCCTAAATATTTCCTTAAATAATCTCTTAAATATTTTCACAGTATCATGATCAAATCCAAGGCATTTAATATTGAAAGAAATTACTTAATACACAATTCATTCAAATTCTCTCAATGGTCATCAAATGTATATGGTATACACATTTGTGCACATGTGCGTGCAGCTGTGTTTCACCTATGAGTGACCATATGAAGGCCCAGAGGTCAACTTCAAGTATCTTCCTTGATCACCTTCTACTTTTAAATTTTAATTTTGATTTGTGCATGTATGTGCACATGTGTACAAGTTGAGAGTGCGTATATGTGCATGTTGAGGCCAGAGGTTGACATGGTGTCATTCTTGATCACACTCCACCTTATCTTTTCCTAAATGGGGTCTCTCACTAAACAACATTCACTGGTTGGCTAGAATGGCTGACTAGTCAGCTCTGGGGAATCCAGCTCTCTCCATTTCCATTCCACTAGGGTTGTGGCTTTCTGTGGGTGCTGGGGATTAAACACAGGTTCTCATGCTTTCTAGGAAGGCACTTTGCTGACTGAAGTTTCCAGCTTCTCCCTTATTTTTTGAGACAGGGTCTCTCACTGAACCACCAGGCTTGCTGGAGAATGTGCCCCCAGGATCCTCCTGTTTCTACCCACCTAGTGCTGAGCTGCAGGTGCGTGCCCCTATGCCTGGCTTTTATGTGGGTGCTAGGGAATCTGAGGTTGATGTTTACATAAATGAGCACTGTACACATTGAACTCCCTAGGCCTGCAAAAAAACCCTATATAATTCAGGTATAAAAGTTTCCCTCTTCAAATGTATAATTCATGCCTCTAGTATATGCACAAGGTAGGCAACCAAAACATTTCATAACTCCAGGAAGAAATTCTGCACCCCACTTGCTTCTTCCTGGTACTTGGCATCAACCAATCTACTCTCAGTTTTTGTAGACTTGCCTGTTCTGGACATTGTATATGCATATGTATATTTAGGGTTCTTGGCATGGTTTCAGGGCTTACGATGTTTTAGGCAGTGTCTGTTATTCATCATTACTCTGGTTCTGCTTTTTTTTTTTTTTTGAGAAAGAGAGAGAGAAAGATGGGGGGAGATGAGCTCAAACTCTGAACTGCTAAGTAGCCAACTATTGCCTTGAACTCTGGTCCTTCTGCTTCCACTTCCTAAGTGTGGCACAGGTATGAACCACTATGCCTGGCTGCGTACCTACTAAGAAAGCCCTCTACCAACTGAGCTAGACCCTCAGCCCTTTATTTCTACTCCTCACTAAATAGTATTGGATGGCTGTGCACCTGATAAACATCTGTATTCCTCTACAGCCTATGTTTGTTTGTTTTCTGAATCAGGATCTAATGAAGGGCTCTACACTATATTTAGCTGTCATGGCACTGGTTCCCTTTAATCTAGATTCTACATCATTAATTCTGGAACATGACTTCAGATCCTGATACATTTTCTTGGTTTCCTCTTTAGCCGTGTAAGACTGGAAGAGCATAGGCTGGTTGCTTTGGAGAGTGTCCTCACAGACTTGTCTGCTTTCTGTTATGATTCAAGTTATTGCCAATTTTGGCAATAAGTCTACATGGCTAAGGCATGTATGTACGTTATTGATACTGAACCATATCAGCACACACGTGGTATCTAGTCATCAGTCTTGAGCTTAGTCGTTGAAAGAGCTAGCCAGATCGCCCACTAGGACACAAGAGAGCAAGGAAGATGCTGACTGACCTCCAGCTTCTGTCACCAGTTGTAGAGGTCATGAAGCTAAAAGTGATGATGTTTGACCATGAACACTGCAAACATCTCCGACAGATGGTCATGACAGTGACGTTTGCCCAAGTAGTTTTTTCAGCAATTTGTTAACTCAAAGCAGCTGAAACCATTCACTTGGGCCTCAGAACATGTCCAATGGGTGACCTACTGATATCAAAGAACCAAAGTCAACCCTCAGAACACACTAATGCCACTCATTTCTGAACATGGGTCCTAGGAAAAGCCATAAAGGCTGACTGCATATGTGCAGTCTGTTAATGACCCCACTTTTTTCTCATCTCCTGTCACTTTTCCTCACACCATAGATGACCCATCATTAATCCAAAGCCTTGTTCTTGGGAAGGTGGATTTGAGAACTGGGTTTCTCATTTCCTTGTACTTGGCCTCATCATAAACAAACTCACTTTTATAGTGACGGACATACTATGTGGGAGACAAAATGAGTTCGACAACACACACTTTTTTGCATAATAATAAGCTCAGCGAAACTGTGTGGATAACATTTTCTTAATGGTTTTAATCATCATCATCATCATCATCACCATCCACCATCATTTCACAGTACTTGGATGGTACCCAGAGTCTCACACATGCTAGGTAAGTATTCTGCCACTGGGCTAGATCTTCAGCCCTCCAGAAACGGTTTCAGCAGGCAGTGATGACACTGTCTGAATTCATTAGAACCACAGGATTTTTAAAAATAAAGATACATTCATTGTACCAACCTCCTGCAGCGTAGAGAAATCAAGGCAAGTATGATTTCCCTAGGTATTCACCCCACCTCAGCTCCCACAAGAGCTTGTTATCTAACTCAGTCTGCCAGTCATCCTCATGCCTCAGCCTCCTGAGGTCCGGCTTGTAGTTATACCTCTTGTGTCCAGTTTCTAGGCAATATAATTAAGTGGAATCGCCACTGTATATGTGGACCTATTTTTAATAAAAGCATCGTATACAGCCCATAACTGTATTATAAAGGCTCTAAAACCAGTAATTTGACTTTTCTGATTCCATAATTTCTTCCATATATAGTTTCTGATATTTTGTGAAAGAAAGAGAAGAAAAAAAAAGAAAGGAAGGAAGACGTTTTCCCTATCCATCCTATCTTAACCACTCTGAACTCAAAAGACAGGTTTGTTGTTTTATGTTGTTTGCTTGTTTGTTTTAGACTTTGTCTTACTCTATAAACCTTGCTGGGGACTCACTAGGATGATTGGGCTGGCCTTGAACTCATAATAGATCTAGCCAACTCAAAAGATTCTCAGCACTCAAATGCAAGCCAGATGTGGTTGCCTGCCTGCTTTTCCGTCCTCCCTTGTTTCTCCTCTCCCTCCCTCCCTTACTGTCTTTCCCTCTCTAGTGCCAGGGCTCAACCTGGGGCCTCATCCAAATTCAGTTCTACCACTCAGCTGCACCCTGAGGCTTTCCTCCCTCCTCCTTTCACCTGTTCTTCTCTGTCTTCCGCTCCTCCCCCAATCAAAGTCCTTTTGCCAGGTTTCCCTTCCCTAAGGCCATGAACAGAGCCAGCCCCTCCCATGACCTGTTCCCATCATATCCTGTGCTTCTCCACAGAACACAGTAACCTGACAATTATGCATCTTCACTTGGTAATTAGACGCTTCGTGTGATCCTCCCCTGGTGGAACAGAAGCACCCGGGGCAGTAACCAGGGCTTTTTGCCACATTCCTGGTGCCAACCCAGAGTCTGCACATAGTGGGCAATCAAGAAATGTCTGTTCCTCAAATGCACAAATGAAAGAATTAAAAGGAAAAGTTAACTTTATTACTGAACAAGACTGAACAGAACGCAGAATCCATACAGAAATGAATACAGAATCAAGTTCATTACTGACATGAATAATTGGAAACCCCATTTCCTGTTCTCATCATCTTTCTTGGGGTCCTTGAAAAGATAGTTTGCATAGAGGAAATTGCACTTTTAATGACAAATTTGGGGACAATCTGCTCAGAATAGGCAGGAATTCATAATGAAATTAGGCTGCTCTCCTCCGGCTTCCTTCCCTCCCGGCTTCAGCTGGCATCTCTCTCGGCGGCAGCGGTAGCAGCAGCCTCTCCATGCTGTCTCTTGCCAAGTTCATCAAACTGGCACTGAGCAAGAGAGCACCCGGTTAGGGGAGAGAGTGCTTCCCTTGGGCCATCATTAAAGATGTGTACCCCTAAGTTAGGGGCATTTATTGTCATCTTAAATTGGTCCTTAAGCCTCCTTCACATCCTAACCTCGGGCCAAAGAAGCATCTAATTTCACAACCAGACCCTATGCACTTGTGTTTGTGGCAAGGTTGGAAGCGAGGCTGTTTTGTTTTCAATATTTCTTTTTCCAACTTGGCAGCATAGTCTGTCTAGAAAAAACTTAAAGAATAGATGTGAAGGACTGAGAATAGCAAAGCCTCTACGAGCATTTCCAGGGCTACATATTGACCTTGAATTTGAGGTAGCACTACAGAACTGAGTGGGCCCTGAGAACTTGATGCACCCAATGATTCACCCCTTAGGTACTATTGCCTGCGTATTAGGATAAAGAACAAACACATCAAGAAGTTTTAACTTTCCTATTTTAGCCGAACAAAAAGACATCCTAGCATCTAAAACATCTACATGTCTTGAAAAATCAAGAGAAATATTCATAATAACTCTTAGAAATCTGGTCCATTTTATTATCTTATGAAACTCTGGTTTTGGCATCACCCTAAATTCAGAACTTTTGACAGGGCAATGACAGTGGTAACCTGGCACCTAACTGGATTTTCAAGTCCCCTTTGCTAGGTGCAGAAGAGTATTTGTGGCTCACTGGGTTCAAGTCCCTGCTCCATCACTTAGGAGCTAAGACATGGAGGATACAACGCTCTCCCTTCTATGCCTCAGTTTGCTTAACTGAAAGGACAGAGACAAGGAGGAGGAGGTAGGTGAAGTCAAGATGTCCATGAGCTTGAAAACCATGCTAAACACAATGCAATTCATCCACTGAGGATTCAAAACCCTCAGGGTCCCACACAGAGGGAGAAGGCGTGAAGGAGGGCAGAGGACCGACACAAGCATGATACCTAGATTGATGGGACCCGAGGGAGGGAGAGCACGGAGGCTTCTAGAGTCATCTAACAAGAATGGAAAGATCATCAGAGGATTAAAAAGAAAATGAAACGAAACAAAACCAAACCTCTGATCTGGAAAACACTTGAAAAAGCTAAAAGATGAGGCAGTGAGGCAAGGTTGATTTAGATGCCCATTATCACATGGATCCATCCCCAAAGGCCTTTAGGTACCGCCATCACAGCGGCTCAGAGAGTAGAAAGGAGGTTCTGAGAGGTAATGGTATTTTCAAGGGCCAGGATAAGGTGGAGACAGCCAGGATTGGATGTGGAGCCTGTCTCACTGCCAAGGATCTGTCCTGCTTTCGAGAGAGGAGGACTAGGAGACAGAAAGCCCAGGTTTCGTGCTCAGGAGACCAGAGAGTTGGAAAGGCCATTAACTGAGATACATATGGGCAGATAGACAGATAGGGAAAGGTGGAAAGCTCAGAACTTGACATTCTTGAATAGGACAACCTGCTGGTATTCTTGGGTGCATACTGCAGATATGGAAGAAGCTGAGCTGGGAACATAGAATAAGCTTTCGGGTCTAAGCCATGGGGAGACATGAAATCAGAAAGAGTAAATATGAAAAGAGCTGAGGCCAGAACCCCAGGAACACTGACTGTTAGGGGCTCACTAAAGGACAGAAGGCAGAGGTAGACCTCAGAAAACCCTGGGGGAGAGGGTCATGAAGAGCAAGTTTCAAGAACAAATTGGTCAGCCAAGGCTAAGCAGCACAGGAGACAGGAAAGAAACCCATGATGCTCCCTGAGGTTTGCATTTAGGATGTCACCAGTGGCCGCGGTGAGAACTCAGTGAACTCTGCCCTCTAGCAGAGGCCACCTCTGCAAAGAACTGCAGACAGAGGAAATCAACGGCCCCGAGAGACTTCTGTTGGTTTATTTAATATGTGGAGCACGAACATGTTTATAGGTGGAGGGGAAGAAGCCCAGAGAGATGGACGGATTTAATCAACAAGAAAGACCAGAGATTCTGGGGAAAGGATGGGAGGAAGGGGGGAGAGAAAAACGAAGATCAGCAACTAAAATGTATTTAATAGTTAAAATGAACTAAGTCATTTAGTCATTCTGAGGTTGCAGTTAATAAAATCCGGAGACTCCTTGTGTGTGCGCATATGCAGGCATACATGTACACGTCTCTATGTGTACCGAAGAACTCATCAGATAGAACAAGAATGGCTTATTCAACTGTTTAGCCATACCTGACAAATCATCTAGGGGGAAACTTAGGTTCTTGTGTTTTTTAGTCCTTGAGATGGAGCCCAGGGCCTGGCACATACTGGGCAAGGTCTCTAAACTATGCCTATATCTGTAGATTCTTACACTATACCAAAACACATTTCAGGTGGGTCAAAGATTGAAATCTGTAATGTGAAACTATGTGTGAAAATCCCATTAAAATACATAAGAAAACACCTGTGTGTTTTTGGATGGGGACGATGCCTCTAAATATCTGGGTATGTGTGAAGGGAATCTGAACTAGAATTCTTAGAGTTTGGCTCAGTCTTATAAGAGGGTGAGCTATCATGACTGGGAGCTGTGAAGGGGTAAGAGCAGAAGCATACTGGGAAATCTGACTTGCCTGGAGGTAGAAAGGCCTTCAGAGAGAAGTTGCATCACTTGGAATAAGATGGCAGGGAAGAATTAACAGAAAGACTCGGATGGAAACAGACAAGGCAGCAATGAGGCATAAATCCTTTTGTCCCCAGATGATTTAAGGGCAGTAGATGAAACAGTAGCAACCGTAGCGATCACATGATTCCCACGTAAGAAAAGTTCCATTCTAAAGTGGGAGAACAGGAGGATGGCAAAGAAACACTGGGCTAAACAAGACAGCAACCTGACAACGGAGACATTACATCCTGTGGGTCAGAGTGTAGCATGGGGCAGATGGTGTCATGGCGTAAGCTTGGGCAGCCCTGCTGCTGTGCGTTGTTCCTAAGCCTGCTTTGCTTGCTGCCTACAGCTTGCTACAGCAGATGACTCATGTTCCTGGCATCTCTCACTTCCTGGGGTCTCCACTGCATCTTAGGGTTTGCCCTAAAAGCTTTCTTTACACACAGACTATTCAGCGATTCCTACAATAGTTTGCTGCTGCTACCTTGTAATGGAAGTTTTGGTTTCTTTGTAAATTTGGTTATGTTATGTAAATATGTTTTGGCTTTAATCCCAAGTGTGGGATTTTAGTGTGGGATTTTAGTTTGTCCACAGCTGATAATTGTCTCATTCAGAGTGTGGCTTTTGCCAGCTGGTAAAGGCCTGCCTTGTACGGCCAGAAGACAGGCATGGTCTAGGACTCAGGGGTATTAAGTATGGGATCTGGGAGAGAGAAGACATAGCATGCAGTGTTGGCATGTGCTGTGTAGCAGTTTTAAACGAGTGCTGCACTACCAATCCTTTGACCTCACAGGCTTTTCTCTAGACTCTAGGTGGAAGCCTTCATGACCGCATCACTTTCTCATTTTGATATCTGCAAAACCAACACCAGCTGGATGGTGCTGTGTTTGATACTTTTCTGTTGCTGTGATAAAGTGCCATGACACATGCAGGCACAATATTTTATACATAATAAAGTGAAGAAGAAGAAGAACAACATAGGCCAGTGACTAGGAGCAGTCCTAGATCCCCAGCCCCTATACTCCATGGTCCAGCCATTAGGATCACCCACAACCCTTTCCCCCTGAGTCAGGCAGACCCCCCACTCGTCAGAAGACCACTCGGTCACTACTCTCCTTCTAGGTTATTGTCTTTCAGGAGGGAAACCAGGAAAAGCTAATGTGTCCTTCCTATATGGCATATACTTGCAGAGGGATATCTGGCTTTGCTTCACTTTCTCTGAAACCCATAAGAGAAGTGAACAAAGACACTACTCTATAGCTTAAAGTCCTGGCCTCTTTTCCCTCTGAACATTAAGATAACCCCAGTTCCAAGAGAAAACAATGCCCATTATAGCCTCCACAGACACTGCGTACATGTGGCAGACAGACAGAAAAAACACCTATATACATAAAATAAAACTATTTTTTAAAGTATAGTATTTCACATAAATGTAACAACCTTATATCTGTCAAAGCCCAGCCTCTCTATCTTCACCATCACGCAACTGTCTTTATAAATGTTAAACAATACTAAACTCCAACATTCAATGTCCATTTAAAGGTGGGAGAAGAGAAAATTTGCCTTTTCTTTCAAATATCATTCCAAACTCTTCAACCCTCTCTAAAAAGTCAGATCTCTCTACTCTCATTTCTTCTAAACACAAGAAAATTTCTCTTCAACATGTTCTGTAGCACTGAAAGCTGACCATGAATGCTCTTCACGTTCCTGACCTAAAAATGTCTGCCTCTAACACCTTCCCTTCTTTTCTATTTTTGTTTGCTTTCTGTGTGTGTGTGTGTGTGTGTTTCTAATCCTGTATCCCAAACTCAGGGGCCTGGATGGCACGTTCTCTGGTCACTTGCCACTCAACCATACTCCCAGATTTTTCTCTTCATTCTGGGAGGCATATGATTCCGGGCTAAAGGTGGTTATTTTGAAGTGTCTGTGAAGTTGCTGTTCCCTGTCTCCACATGTCTGGAGATGAGGAAGTCTGGAGCCATTCTGATTGCTTTAGCCTTTTCTTTTCTGCAGATGCTTGTGCTAGCAGGGGCACTTTTCTTTCTACTTACTCTAGGTGGAGGTTGCTGGATTTCACAAATGATTAAATATCTGGATTTTACTGAATAGAAGCCATAACTCCTTCAGGTGTTTTTTTCTGGTTCTTCCTCTGTGATTCTTCAGTCGTACCCTAGAGAAAGAGAATGAAGTGTATTACAGAGCCTCAGTCCCTGGTATTTCTCCATGTCGCATATGCTATTACCTTCTTATGTAAGCTCTTGACTTGAACCGCTTTAAATTCCTAGTTCTCTGTCCTCTGGGGAGGTAGCAGCTGATGGGTTTGTTGAGCTCTGCACACCTCATTCTGGCCTGCACGGAGACTGCCTCATACATGCACAACTCAGAGAGCTGCAACAATTTTGTAGAGCATTACAGAAAGTTTTGAACACTTCCACTTTGGTGTATCTAGTTTTGTAAACACATCCTCTCTTCCAATCATGTCTGCTAACTCCTGTTGATATATCTCTGCTGACCCCGAGTCTGTAGCTGTTATCTGTGTGAGTTGATGTGAGCAGAATTCATTTAATATTGCTGGAAATGATTCACCCCTTTTTGTAGAGGGGAGATTGACAAGCGTTTACATAGCTCTTACAGAGATTATTTTGGCTGTGGGGCTAATAAATGTTATCAGCGGTCAATGGCTGCAGCAAAGAAATCAATCATGAAGCTGCAATAATGTGCCAAAAAAGAGTTGGCTGCATGGTGGGTACAAAGGAGGAGGAGACGGAGAGAAGCAAACAGGGATTAGATTTGAGTGTGAAGGTCAAGTTAACAGGATTTACTAAGGGACTAGATGTGATGAGTGAAAGAAAGGGGGAGTTTAAAACATTCCGGGGGGGGGGGGCCGCACACATTTCGTCTCTCCATATACTCCAGAAGATTCAGGCAGTTGGGCTGGGCTACACTGACCAATACTAAGTTTGAGACGCTGGTTAGATATTAAAGACAAGCCACCAAGAACGTGGCCAAGTCCATCTAAAGACTCTTTATACACAGTGTACAACAAAGCAAAGTTTTAGAAGTTTAGTTGACAAGATTAGGACTCAATGGTAGACACCAACCTTCATGCCCAAGGTTGCCAGCAGAGCAAATAATAATAATAATTATTATTATTGATATTATTACTGTCTTGTTGTAGTTAGAGGAAAGGAGGAGATGAAGAAAGGTGGTGTCAGGAGCACAGCCTTGGATTTTGCAAAATCTTTTTTTTAATTTTTTTTCTTCACAATTTATTCATTATATATCATGACTGAAGACCCCTCCCTCGACCTCCCCAGTCCCACCCTCCCTCGCTCTTCCCCTCATCCCCTTCCCCTAGTCCACTGAAAGAGGGAGTTCTCCATATTGCCATCTGCCCATAGCTTGTCAAGTCTCATCAGACTGCTTGGATCCTTTTCCTC
>CM053764.1:6301145-6321985 GCA_028658305.1 Pachyuromys duprasi
AAAATCTTAGAGCTGAGAAGAGCACAACAAAAGAAAAGGCAAAGAGGACCCATCGAACTAGGAAGGAAAACCCCAGCAGGAAGAGCAGTGGGTGCTGCTCTGAGTTCAAGGACAGTAACACAAAGGACCAGCTATCAGTCTGCACTGGGCAGCACACCTGTGAGTGATGGTCAGCATCTTGCCTTGGTGTAGAGTGATGCTAAAGGTCAAGACAGCAGAAAGATGGAGAACAATTTGAAGTTTTACTGTGACTGGGAAAGGATGTCCACAGCAGCTGAGGGGGCCCAGTGAGGGGAAGCACCTTTGGGATCATATCAGGGCTCCCAGGACATGTCTGTACACTAACAGGAGACCTCCTCCGCACTGTGTGGGCACAGTTGGGTCTGTACACAGCTGCCTGTTCTTGCCCTCTTTTTTTCTTATTTCTTGTGTCCCTAAAATGGAGAAACGGATAAAACTCACTGTCTTTAACACTGAAAAAAGCTTGTTAACTATGCAATGATCAGTAAGAACCAAAACTCACTGTTATCTGATGCTATACAGGCACCTTGTGAGTCTGCATTTAACACCTATGTAAAATTTTAACCCTTTGTATATACAGCAGAAGCCCTACTTAATGAGGGCATTTCCTCTGAATGAGAGGATAGTTAATCCTTTCAATGATAAACTACAAAGGACCTTCCTATCTCCTAAACTTATCACTCATACCTAAATTCAAGCAGTCTCTGCTTCCAATAACACTGACTGCATTTTCAAGATAATAAACGCAGACCATAGCCAAAGGCACTCGCATCTCCCAGGCTTCGTTAAGATCATTAATGCCCCTGGCTTTCCATTTGTGTACTCAAGGACCACTCTGGATATCCCACTGTAGCTAATATGACCACAACCACTTTAAGATCTTCCTCAGCACTGGGAAACCGTATGCACAAGTGACCCAAACTGACCTCAGTATCTACATTCTGGATGTGAAGAGAGTCCACACCTCTAGCAGCTCCCGGCTACCAGGGACAGCTGAATTGCCTAAGCAGGTGTCCGTGCAAAGTCCAAGCGGTTAATAATGAACAGCTCTCCCTTATCTGTGGCCAGGGAGGTGGACTCGGGGTTGTCAGCACCAGGCACACACAGGGGAGAGCGTTTCCCAAGAGATAAGTCTGAGGGAGGTGTGCCTATTAGAAAGCTGGCCCCTTTCCTCAGGCTGCCTGATGCTTCCCCAGAAACTGGCCTTATCTAGCCACAATAGTCACTCTCTCGCCCTCTGCCTTATTTAGGTAAACTAACAGTACTCTAAACAAAGGCAAAAATTAGACATTTAAATTTCTTTTGAAACCTAGTTAAAGAACGGGCTATCCTCCCCATCCATGGACCAGGCCTGAGATGTAAGTTAGAGTTCCAACACTGGCTTAGCATTACAAGGCCTTAGGTTCAAACTCCACCGTCATCAAAAAAAAAAAAAAAAAAAAAAATCTATTTCCTATCTGAAAGCTTTGAGAGCTGAGACACTGGTTTCCAAACGAGGTACTTATTTAAAGGCCAGACCCCCCATTGTTCTCAGGTTAGGATCTAGAATTTTCCCAGTGATAAAGCAACAATGAGAACAGTTACTTTCTTGTGTGTTGCATGATCTAGGGTGCTATTTCAGCAGGCAGAAGCATCACAATATTGACCCTATATGATACTTCAAAACAAAAAGAAGAAAGAGCACAATGTTTACAAGTTTAAAAAAAAAAAAAAAAAGAAAACAGGTCAGCATGTGTGCCCTCTTCGAGGTCCCCACCCTGCCCTCAGGGAAGCAGAGTCTGTGCTCTCTTGTATAAAGTAATGTTCCTTTTCTAGTTTTTTTTGGTCCCTTTGTGCTTGAGTGCATGCATATGTGCATGCCTGTTGGGGGAGGGTTGGTGTTGAGTGCTTTCCTCAATTGTTCTCAATCTTATTTTTTGAGATGGGATCTTACTGGCCCTCGAGCGTGTCGACTAGGCTGCATTGGCTCCCAGCAAGCCCCATGGATCTATCTGTCTCCATTTCCCCAGAGCTGGCCTTACTGCACATACCACTGTGCCTGGTCATTTTTGTTTTTGTTTTTTTGCTGGGTTTTTTGTTTGTTTGGTTGGTTGGTTTGGTTTTGGTTTTGGACAGAGTCTCATTCTGTAGTTCCGGCTGTCCTGGCACTCACTATATACCAGGCTGGCCTTGAACTCATACATAGCCTGTTGAGTATTGTTGGGATTAAAGGTGTGCACTACCGAAGCCAACAGGTACTTGGCTTTTTCCATGGATAGTGACACTGGAACTCAAGTCTTAATGTTTGTTCAGGCGGCTCCTGATTAACGAAGCCATCTCTCCAGGCTCTTCTCTGGCATCTCAACCATTTGAAATGGTAGCTCCTCCACTCTGGCCTTTCTACGTGCATATATAGCAAGTCTGAGAAAGCCACACTTCTAGCATCTAAAACCTGAAAGGATGGCTGGACCGAAGTGTAGAAAAGTCGGAGTACAAGAGTCTAAGAAGAGGCCTGATGCACAGGCTATTTAGGCCTCCCTGGGAAAGCACTGGCAAAGAACAACCAGAGAAAGGTAGCACAGAACAGAAACAAGATCTGGGCCACAGCTAAGCCTTTATTTTCCATGTAAGAAAACAAAAGCAAAACAAAAACCAACAACTAAATTCTACTATATCCTACACAAAAAATGCTTTTCATTCTCTATTACTGAAAAATTTACCTATGAAAACTCAACCATCCATTTCCTCTGGAAGGAAGGGATTTTTTTGTTTTTTTGAGACAGGGTTTCTTTGTTCTAGACTCCCTTTGTAGACCAGGCTAGCCTCAAACTCACAGAGATCTACTTGCCTCTGCCTCCCTGGGCTCTAGGATTAAAGGCATGAGCCACTACAACCAGCCTGAAAGGGAACTATTAATAAGGTTCTAGGAAAGAGCCTTTTAAACTAACGACAAGAAACCACAGTGTAAGTCAGGCCTAGTCATATGGATCCTCCAATTCCAGCTACTCAGGAGGCTGAGATACGGTCAAAAGTTCAAAGATTGCTTGAATTTAAGGCCAGCTTGGACAGCTTAATGAGAACTTGACTCAATTTTTAATTTAAAAAAAATGTCTAAGAAAGGGGTATGGAGGGATATAACTAGTCAGCAGGCTGTTTACCTAGTGTGTAAGAGGCCTAGCTTCAATCCCCAGTATCAGGAAACAAAACAAAAGCACCTGGTATGGTGGTGTATACAAACCGAAAACAAATAAAAAAAATAAAAAATAAAAAAAAAAAGAGGGCTGGAGAGATGGCTCAGGGTCAAGAGCACTGTCTGCTCTTCCAGAAGACCCGAGTTCAACTCCTAGCACCCACATGGCAGCCTGCAACTGTCTATAACTCTAGTTCCAGATGGTCTGACACCCTTACACCAATGCACATTGTTGGACATACAAGGCGAGGAGCCCCTCCGCCCCTCCGTCTTTCTCCGGATTAGCCTTGGAATCCCAAATGATCAGCAAACTTGAACTTGATGCACCAGCAAGAGGTTTTATTCAAATACCAGAACGCTCTGGGACCCTGCCACCGCTCCCATGCAAGGGACAGTGCAGAGTGCCCAGCAACGGAATCACAGAGTTTATAAAGGCAAAACCCACAAACCAGGAGGGGGTCTAGGGGTAAGGGACTTTTCTAATGGGGCGATCTATGATTGGTCATTGCCAGTTGCAGCTGGGAGGGAATGGTTAGAGATTGTTTAGGCTTTCTCATCCATAACTACAGAAGGGTGTCTCTTAGAAACGTTTTGTATCAGATCCGGGTTTGATAATAATTACAGCTCACAAGTTTCAGTTCCTGTGGTTGGTTCCCATGGTTAGGGCCAAGTGTTGGTTCCTTTTGTTAGGGCTAAGTTAAAATTTCCCATCTTTACACACATAAAATAAAATTAAATAAATTATAAAAAACAAAAACAAGGAAAATGTATAAAGGAACAGTATATTAATTTGGCAACATGAAATTTTTTTGCTTGTTTTGTTTTATTTTCGTTTTCTTGAGACAGGGTTTCTCTGTGTAGCCTTGGCTGTCCTGACTTGCATATAGCCTGCCTATGCTTCCCTGAGTGCTGGGATTACCGGCTTGTGCCAGCACACCTAGCTCAACATGAAAATCTCATTATGAAATATCTTGAAATAAAGAAGACATGCAACTAGGTGAGGGGGAGACAGATTGTTATGCGTCTATCGCTGGCTCCTTTAGAGTACAGATCAGCAGGAAATAGACAACCAAACACCGACAGGAGGAAACTGCATCTAGCAGCAACTTACTGAAAACACCAAAATGTCCTGTGTGCAAATGAAAAGGAGCTTAAATTTATGAATAATCTAGCAAATGCAGGCATTTTAAAATGAGATGTATTTATCACTTATATCTAAAAATATTTTAAGTATTCTAATATTATGTTCTCATGGAATTATGGGGAGAAAAGAAAACAGATCTGTGTTGTTGCTGTTGTTTTTACTCGT
Source organism: Pachyuromys duprasi (assembly GCA_028658305.1). Taxonomy (NCBI): domain Eukaryota; kingdom Metazoa; phylum Chordata; class Mammalia; order Rodentia; family Muridae; genus Pachyuromys; species Pachyuromys duprasi. The sequence goes on from CM053764.1 coordinate 6,305,645, forward strand.
GCTGTTTGCACACTGAGTTGGTTTGAAGAACAGTGTCTTAATCTGCATAAAGTCAAAGCATGTTTCAAAAGTGCATGCAGAGCTTGAGTGTGCTCACTACACAGAGTGCTTGGCCAGCCTGCAGGATGTCCTGGGCTTGACCTCCTCTACTGCATGAAGGGGTCATGGTAGTCTACGCCTCTAATCCAGTACTCAGGAAGTGGAAACAGGAAGATCAGGCGTTCAAGATCATCTTCTGATACACAGCAAGTTCAAGGGCTAGCTGGCTAGAGACCCTGTTTAGGGAGGGAGAGAAAGGGAGAGAGGAAGGGAGGGAGAGAGGGAGGGAGGGACAAAGGGAGGGAGGAAGGGAAGGTAAAGTAGAGAGAGAAAAAGATGGAAGGAAGGTGCATTTATACATTAATGCCATCTACTAAACTGTTAAAGTAAAAGCAGCACTGTATACTCTTATGGACTAATAGAGTGTACAGAGCTGCATGCACACAGATGTTAGCCAGGAGTGGGTTTCTTTTGGGGAAAAAGGGAAGGGCTTTAACTATGATGCTTTGTGTCTAAGGCTCAAAAGTGACCATGACAAGACTTTCAACCAAATAGTGAGAATAACAGGTATTTTGGTGTAGGTGGGAACATTTTACAATTGGAAAATATCAAGCACAAACTGTTTCTGGGTCTGGTGAGCCTGACATAACCTCTTCACAGTATGCAGGACAGTGCTCTAGGTAAACTTGGACTGACCACTGTCTCGTTTGCAGTTCTCACAGTAACCGTAGGAACTGCTGGGAATGTACCATCCTGTGATAAGGAGCTGGCTGGTAGAGCCTGGGCCTTGTTCCAACCTAGAAACAGGATGTCCTCTAATGCTTTATACCAGTGACTCATACGGCCCTGGGGTATAAAATCCACACCAAGCTGCTCTCTGGCTCTCTTGCCATTATGTAAAAGGGACACAAGCAGGTGAGACTCCATCACCCAAGGCAGCTTTTCTGAGCCTTAATGGACCAGTCTGGAATGAAGTCTACAGACCCCTGTGGTCCCTCCACATTTATCCTGGGTGATACACCCACTCACTTCATGTGACCCACTGCATGCATGGGTGCTCTGCCTCAGTCAAGCTGGCATCTGGTATCTGTGTACATGCTTCACATTGAAACATGCAGGAAGAAGTGGGGAAGTTCGTCTTTTCAAAAAAAGATGAAGCAGAAGAGAAATAAGACTTTGGCAAGGGCTTAGTCCTAAAGGATTTGGCTAAAGCAGAACAGGAGAAAGAATATTTAGTCATGTTCAGCAAACTGAGGAGCTGTCAACCTCACAGACAAAGGGCTATTTGCAACTGTTTTTAGCAGATAGGAGACGTGATTACATTTTTTTTCCTTCCTATCTAAATGTGTCAAGAGCTGGTGGTGGTGGCGGCGGCGGCGGCCCACACCTTTAATCCCATTGCTCAGAAGTCAGAGGCAGATGGAGCTCTGTGGGGGGCCAGCCTGATCAAAAGAGCGAGTTCTAGGATAACCAAGGCTACACAGAGAAACCCAGTCTTGAAAAACTAAGATTAATAATAATAATAATATAAAAGATAAATGTGTCAAGAAAACAGCATCAAAAAACCCAAAGAGATGCGGACAATAATTAATCTGAAACACTCTGATATTCTTCGTGATACCTTAGAACAGCACTTTTGGCTGGATGGTGGTGGCGTGGGCCTTTGATCCCAGCACTTGGAGTCTCCACTGCAACTAAGGCCGCACCTTAACTGATGGCCTCTCCCGGCCTTTCACAGTGCCAAGACTCAGCTGCTCTTCAGAACTCCTTCAATTCTACAGTTTTCATGCGGCCAAAACCAGTATTGTGTGGTAGACGTTTGCACATCTCAAGTCCAGAGCTGAACCTGGTGAAGCCTGGAGAGGATCAGCCCCAGCTGAGGTGGAGACGCAAGGGCTGGAGTGGAGGACACTGGCGTGCTGTGTGTGCCCTGTGAATGACAAAGCCAGAGAAGGTAGACTGCCCAAGCCCTTTGGAACCCAGAAGATCATGAGTCCCAGGCTTTGGACACGGGGATGTTTACACTGTTGGATTTTGGGTTTGCTTTAATCTGATTGTAATTGTGCCCTGAAGCTCTTAGAAGTACAAAGTATGTAACTTATTCTGGACTTTTCCAGGAGCCCACAGTTGAAAGACTTTGGATATTTTAAAGAGACTGAGCTTTTAAAGTATTTGATTTTTTTAAAAACAGTATGGGGCTTTTACAAGATGGAACATGTGATATTGAAACTAACACGAGATCTTGGAATTAAACAAGAAAGAAACGGTTATGATTTAATAGTTATGCATGTGTGGGTCGAGCTGACAAAGGGTCCCTTTCCTTGGAGTTATAGGCCAAAAGCAGTTTGGCTAACATGAGCCTCTCTTCTTCTGGAAATCTTAGGTATACCCCATCTCAGCAGTGATCACCAGATTCCATCAAGTGAGCTATTACCCAGGCCTGCTCTGTGAAGCATATCAGTCAGGTAGGCTAAGGGAAAGTTACTCTTTCAGTCTCTCTTTCCCTGGACAACATTTTAGAAAGCCTACTCTCTTGGTAAGTAGTCATTCACAAAAGAACAAGAATGACAGGCGCAGCCCAGGCACAGTGGTACATGCCTACGAGGTGGAGATGGAAGATCAGATTTGGAGATCACCCTTGGATACATAGTGAATTTGAGGCTAGCATGGGATGCATAAGATGTTGCCTAAAATAATAGAAGCAGGGCTGGGCACATGGCTAATTTGGTAGAGAGCTTACTTAGTCTTCAGGAAGCCCTGGGTTCCTCTAGCACCATATGAACTGGGAATAAGGGTGCATATCGACAGCCCAACCACTCTGGAAGCAGAGGCATGAAGACTAAGAGTTCAAGAACAGTTTCAACTACATGTTGACTTTGAGGCCAACTTGGACTACATGAGGCCCTGTCTTCAAATTAATTAACTCATGGATTTAAATAAATAAGAAGGAAAAAGACAGACATAGAACTCCAGGGAAAGGTTCATTGAACAAATTAATGAATCTGATGACTTCCGACGGTGACAAGTGATTTGAAGAATGGAGCGGAGGGCCTGCTCAGTGGTGACCAGTGGGGCGGGACATTTTGGACATCATGGTGGTATAGGTTTATCCTGTGAATGCAGTTCAGAGAACTAGTCAGCATATAAGACTGGAGATGGAGTTTCTAAAGCAAAGCAAAGGACCCTGTACAGAGACCCAGGGCAGAATGAGGAGGAACTTGATGAGAAAGTGTGTACACCTGGCTAGAACAGACGAGAGATGGGTATTGGTGTATGAGAACAGAGAAGCCTGCAGAAACCAGCTGAGGTGGGGTGCTGACTGCAGCAGTGTACGGCTATCATTCTAGATGCAAAGGAAAGCCACGGCCTGTTTTCCAGCAACGTACCACAAGCCTTGGTCTAAGTCGGGAGGCTGCACTGGAGTGAGCCTCTATTTAGATGAACAGATAATGCCTGTCTCTACGGCAGAAGGGCAGAGCCCTAAGCGGAGAATCGGAGTCCCTCAAGACACTGAGTGGAGAGAGCGAAGGACGGAGGCAGCCTCCAGTCCCATACTGTCTATTTAGTACTGTCTCCGTGCAGGCCCTGTGGAGGCTGGCTCATCTCCACAAGGGACACGTGGGATCTGACATATTAAATAGTGCGGAAACATATAAAAATCCCGCTTCTTTGGGTTCACTGCCTTGTTCGAGGCCCCACAGCATGCCGCAAAACTTTCTTTTCAAAAAGAAAGAAAGAAAGTAGGTCAGGGCTCTTCTATCTGGTAGCTGGGGGCACACTGGGCAACCTCCAAAAGCAACTGCCCCACTTGGAGGTCTCTATTGAGCAAGGCGAGTGATGTCAGCACTGAGGGCCCCAGAAGCAGCAAAATTGCTGAACCTGCCCTCACCCGTGGTTTTCCTGGTAACTTTTTCAGACCATTCCTTCCTGTCCTTGCTTTATTTCTTTATCCACGTGTTTACTTTCCACACAGTCTCTTCCCAAACAGAGCTCTGAGTTTCCAGGTCACTGTGTCCCATCAGGGCACACTCCACAGATGTGCACTGCGCTAGAAGATAAAACAGGCCATCATTGCTATGGCTGAACACAGGCTGCCACCTAAGACAGGGTTTCTCATTCAGCTTCCAGCCAGGAAAAGTCCCCAATCTGCAGGATCCAATCTTTCTTCTGTGAAGGTCATGCCACAGGCAGGGCAATTCCTCCCAACCGATGTCCCTTGCCAACATGTGCAACCTAATAGTGGGGTCAAAAGAATGTCCACAGACCCCCGAGAGACATGCTTCAGTTTCTTGTGTTTCTTCTGAGGGCCCCAGCAATTTCCTTCCATTCAGTTTGTTCTCAGGGTCTCTCCGAACAGTCTGCTGTTGCCATGGTAACAGGATCGACAGTGCCACTCTCTGAGGTTAGTGCTAGCCATGGCCCACTGCCCGCAGGGTTCTGGGCCTCAGCCCCAGTAGCTCTGCCTGATCTGGGCCAGCAGCCTGGACACCACCAAAAACACAAGAACTGACTGAAGTTTCAGGCAAGATTGATGTCCCTCATTCCTCTAACAGATCCCAACAAATTAGAAAAGCAAAAAGGCTCCCTAGAAAACCAAACCACAAACCTTTGAACTCAGCTTTGCTAAAACTAAAATTCATCTTTTATGCTTCTGAAACCACAAGCAAGAAACTTAGTCTCAGCTTTGGGCTGACTTCTGTAGCCTCTTCCACAGGGGAGCTTATTCTTCAGTGTCATGTTGGGGCACCCTAGTACTAAGAGGGTGGCATCCACAGGGGTAGCTGCAGTGCTGATGCTGAGAACAGTTAGGAAAATGCCAGGGCATATGCATAGTCAAGGGGAAAGCCTTTTCTCTGGGCTCTCTCTCTCTCTCTCTCTCTCTCTCATTTTTTAGTATGGATTATTTATTTTACTGCATCCCCTGCACTTAGACCAAGCACCTGGCACACAGTAGACCCTCCATCCTGGTTTGCTAAGTTGACCAGCAACTTAGCAAATTTCGTGAGCTCTCACTGTGTGTGCACCAGACCCCATTCTATTTACACACTTATATCTCCAATTTTATAATAGGGTTTCTGCAATGTACAGAAAAGGGTAGCTTAACCTGAACAAAACACTTAATTCCCTCTTACTGTTATCGCAAACATTTGACTCAACTGATTCTCATGATAGATAATCCTACAGCAGGACTAAGAAGATACAGGCACAGCTTAACTCCCAGGACCTATTTAGAAAAGAGGTCTTTGCAGATATAATTAGGTTAAGGGTCTCAAACTGACATTATCTTAATGAATCATGTCTTCCATCCAGTGACATGTGCTTTATAGACTAGAAGAGGGGCTACATGAAGATGAAGACAGAGAACAGAAGGAAGCTTGCACAGGCTGATGGCCATCTGGAGCCACCACCCTATGGAGATCAGAAGAATTCTCCCTAGAGCCTCCAGCGTGGTTCTGACTCTCAGTACCCTGACTTTAAAGAATAAGTCTACTGTGATAACAGCAACCATGCCAGCCCAGGAAACTGATGCAAATCTTATCTGCTTTCTCCCAAGAAACTGGCCACTAAAAGAGAAGTGATTGGCCTGAGCACACATAGGCAGATGGGGGTTTGAACCCAATACAAAGTATTGGGCCTTGCTCTTGCTCTTGGGTCTTGCATCCCAGGACATTCATTCCTGGGATGTGTTTACTGGGGATGTGGCTATGAACAAGAGCTGAAGCTTCATATGAAGCTTGTGAGGGAGCTGGTGTTCCAAAGGGGTGAAGAATTTGTCTACGGTTTGATGGAGCTAGGATTTGAACTCAGATACCTGCTTTCAGAGACTGCCTTCAACTCACTCAAGCCAAGTGGAATCTGGGGCCCTTGTAAATCCTAAAACCAGAAAAACAAACACAAAGAACAAGAAATAAGAAAGAGTAGTGGACACCTACTGTCCGGTGCCTGTTAGTGGGCCCCACCTTGCAATGGTATAAGGAACAGTAAGTATGCGAGGGGGGTCACTAAGTGACCTACAGGAGGCAGAGGTGGGGCCCCTCCTCTACCCATGCTGTCAGGATGGCCCAACATCTGGAAATGGCACCAAAGAATGGGTGGATGCTGATACCACCCTTCTAGATGGACTGCAGGCTCAGACGTTTGACCTAACCATGCCAGCAGCAGGGGCAGGCTTGCTCCTAAGTCTGTCCAAGAATAATCTGTATTCCACCTGGAAAACAAAATGACTTATTAAGTGAAAACAGACGTCACTTTCCAGCTCCAAGGGCTGAGTTTTTGAGTGGTGTATCTGTATTTTCAATGATGCAGAGATGCTGGGTCCTGGGACTTCCGACACCTAAAGACAAACACATTTGAGAGGAGGAAGGTGCCAGAATGAACCAGAAATGTGTGGTTTTAATTTATTTTACTTCCTTGGAGAGAAAAAAAAGTTACAAGAAGAAAGGAGGAAAGAGAGAGAAAAGGGTAGCTTAACCTGAACAAATGTATAATTTCCTTTTTCAAATTGACTCTTAACTAGGTCAGTTGCAAAAGCATAAGGGACAGAATGGGAACGGACAAAAAAAAGGGGGGGGGGTGGAGGCGAAAAAGCAGACAGAGAAAAAGGAGAAAGAAAAATAAGTAGTGACTCTGAGAGACTATGACTATGGTGGGGGGAAATGTCAGAGAGAAGCTGAAAGCCTCCACAAGCTGGCAGAGGAATCACCAAACGGTGGGGAGTGTTTTTCTGTGTGCATTTTCCAAATGACCCTTCACCTGGGTTCTGGCACCCCGCCCTGTGGCCTCTGCTCAGGGGACCGGCAATGTCAGTCTACTGAAGGGGCAGGAGGCTATCAGTTTACAAGAGAGGAAGCAGAGGAAGGGGAAAGAAAGCAGACAAATTACTAAATGAGGAAGCCAATTACCCGGGGCACTATACTTCAAGCTGTCAGCAGGCCACCTTTGGACAGAGCGGATCAGAGACTTCGAGACTGTTGCCATCTGGACTGCCCAAGGAGACAACCTCGCAGATATCCGCTGGAGCGTTCACATCATCTTGCTAGCATTCCTGAGCCACATCTTTCCATACAAGAGGTCAGCGTCACAGCACCACCGGGTTCCAGCAACAGAGGAGCCCTCCAAGAACGACTGCCCAGGAGCCACTTGGACTTCAGGCTGATCTGGAGCCATCCCTGACTCCTCAAACAGCACAACATGTCAAAGGCCAAGAACAACAGATGTTTGGGCCAGTCCCAGGCTGAGGAGGGAACAGACTCTATAAAGGGTTTTTCAGACTGCCATGGACTAGTACATGGAAGAACTCACACTCAGAATTTTTTACATATTACATTTCATTTTTACTTCATCTTTAATAATGTAATTACATAATTACGTCTGGGCATATCTATATGTCGATGTCGCAGGAAGTCAGAGGAGGACACTGGATCCCTCAGAGTTACAGGGAGTTGTGAGACACCATGTAGGTGCTGACTAAACCTAGGTCTAAAAAAAAAAACCTGAGTCTTCTGCAAGAGCAGTTAAGTGTCCTAACCACTGAGCCACCTCCCCAGCTGAAGCACTCTGTATCTTATTATTTTTTTAATAATTTGTTTTATTTCATGTGCATTAGTGTGAAGGTGTCAGGTCCTTAGGAACTGGGGTTGCAGACAGTTATGAGTTGCCATGTGGGTGCTGGGAATTGAACTCTGGTCCTTCGGAAGAACAGACAGTACTCTTAACCAGAGTCATCTCTCCAGCCCCGACTTTGTATCTTATAAACAGAGTTCTTTGCTTCCAGTAAGACTCTGACAGTCAGCTGGGCTCAGTTGTGCATGTCTGGGAGGCAGAGGCAGGCAGATCTCTGTGAGTTTGAGGCTAGCCTGGTCTACAAAGCAAGTCCTGGACAGCCGAGAGAATCCCTGTCTTTAAAAAGAAAGACTCTGACAATCACTATCACCTAATCTAGCCACACTGGACAACAGCAGCCTGGAATGGCAGGAAGGGATGAGGGAAGCCAAGGGCAGACAGGAGGAAGGTCAGGAAAGCCAAGGGCAGACAGGAGGAAGGTCAGGCAAAGACTCCTGCTAGCTAATGGCAGCTTCCACTTTGACAGAAGCATTAATTAGAGCAAAGAGTCAGGAAGAAGGTACCAGACAGTGATAATAATCTTGAATAAGCAGCCAAACCTTTGCTAGCAATAAAGACCCCAAGAAGTTGTGCACTTAGGACAAACCATATTTCCCTGTCCTCTGGGAGAAGTCACTCACCATACTTGGCAAGGACCTTGAGAAAAAAAACTGTCATATTTGCAGTGACAACATTGCCCACAGATATCAGATAGAGGCAGTCAGTGAATACCACAAGCCCCACTGAGGATGGGAAGGGTCCGTCCGGGCTGCTCCTAACTAGCATTCTGCCCAGTTCTAAAACTGACCCTCCGGCCATGTTGAAGGCTTATATAGAAACAAGCATCCCCTCCTTGCTATGCAAAGTAACTGCTGAAGCAAGGCTACAACCAACTCTACTTCTCAAGGTGACACCAGGACCATTTGCATCAGCCACCAGCAGGAGGGCAGTGTGTTGAGGGTACCAACTGCCCAATAGAGGTTTTTCAGGAGTGGGTCTTAGGAATCAACTTTCTAGAAGCAGTTTTGCTTGTTTGCTTGTTTTGTTGTTGTTGTTATTTGGGTTTTTGTTTTTGAGACAGGGTTTCTCTGTGTAACCTTTACTATCCTGGACTTGCTTTATAGATCAGGCTGGCCTCAAACCCAGAGAGATCTGACTGCCTCTGCCTCCCAGTGCTGGGATTAAAGGTGTGGACCACCACGCCCAGCTTCTAAAAGCGTTTTGGTGGGGCCTCTCACCCCTGCAAAGTTTGAGAACAACTCTCTTCCGTTCTGTGTGTTCTGCAGAAGCCGTCCTCCTTGCCTTCCCGGCTCCATCCTCCATGATCTTCAGTGGGGTACTGCTTTCAACAGCAAAGGTGCAGCTGCCACTGTTACCTTGGTTTTGGGATGTTTTGTTTCTTTGAGGTGGACTCTTGCGTTCTCATTGTGATGCCAGACTGGCCTGACCTCCTTCATCCTCCCAAGTAGCTGGGACTAGAGGCATGTACCATGGTACCTCGCTTCTTTAAAGAGAATTCTTTACTTCATGCTCCTAAAAGAAGTTCACAGTTCTCTAGAGGCAAAGGAAGGCACTCTGTTACACAAAGAAACCCTGTCTTAGGGGGAAAAAAAATAGTTCACACTTGATTATAGGAAGGTAGCTTGGTGGGTTAGAACCTGTGCTGAAGGAGGGCCTGAGTTCAAACCCCTAGCATTTATGCAATAATTCCAGTATGGCCGTGCGCATGCTACTCAGCACTATAAGGTTGCGGGTAGCAGAGACAAGATCAGAGAAGTTCGTAGCTGCCAGTCCAGCTCTGAGTTCAGTGAGAAACAGGAGGACTAAGGTGGACAGTGATCAATCGGGACATCTGACATCCTCTGGTCTCTTCACGAACATGTGCACACTCACCCACAATGTGCGTATGTACTACAAACACAGATACTGTGCATGTACACAGAGCTCACACGTGAGACTGGAGAAGTGGCTTAGTCTAACAAAATGTTTCCCATGAAAAGCTTAAGAACCTGAGATCAGGTCCCCAGTACCTTAGCCTGGGCAGGCACCCCTGGGACTTCCTGTGGTGAAATACAGATCGACCATCACAAGTAAGACTCAGTCTCTCTCCTAGGCAATCTGGGGGAGGAACTGTGTGAGCATGACACACTTATTAAATTCACCCATAATTCTTTGCTTCGTATATCACCCTTACTGAGTGTAGTGGTCTGAATGGGAATGGCTCCATAAGCTCAGGCAGTTGAATACTTGGGCCCTAGTTGGTGGAGCTTTCGGAAGGATTAGGAGAGGTGTCACTGCGGTAGGCTTTGAGGCTGCAAAAGCCTACATCACTCTCTCTCTCTCCTCTCTCTCTCTGCCTCCTACTTGCAGATAAAATATGAGCTCTCAGCTACTGCTCCAGTACCATGCCTGCCTGCCTGATGCTTGCTCCCACCATGATGGTCCCAGACTCTAAGCCCCTGCAACTGTAAGCAAGCCTCCAGTAGGCTCGTCCTATTTGGTCATGGAGTCTCTGCAGAGCCACAGAAAAGTAACTGTGTCACCGAGTTACATGAGCGAGGACCACCTTCACTCAGTGCGAGTAACTAGTCCGTTTGAATCTGTGCCAAGGGTGTGAGCACCTGATTGTTGACAAGTCACCGCTGGCAAGACAGACCGTCCATGTGGGCTAGCGGCCTCTCGTACCTGGGCTTGGTTCCTCCTGAGCCTGGCATGATTCACTCAGAAAGAACAGGATGACTGGGGTACGGGTGTGAGACAGTTTTGTTCATTGTCTTTTTACATTATGCCAACATGGCCCATAAGGAGAACACACAGTAGTTCTGGACCTACCAACCCTAATACCCCTCACTTCAGGCAACGAAGACTCAAAGATCTATTTTGTTGTGCGTAGAACTCACGGGCTGAGAGGCAATTTCCTTCTCTTATTCCAAATGTGTCCTAGTTGGTCCCCACTCTCCCGTGATACACCAGGAAGCCCCTAGCCACCTTCCTCCTGCTCTCCTTCAGCTCTTCATGGCTTCTAGACCCCCTCACTGTTTCCTCCCAATACCCTGTGTCCTGTCACAAAGCAGTGCCCTGGACCTCCATCACCATCCTCCCCACAGCTTGTAAAAAAAGAACGACACAAACTCCCTGTTTGGGTTTTGCACGTAGGTCAGCTCTGCAGCTAAATGTGGGGAATAACTGGAATCAACCCACCTTGATCCTAGAACATTCTCCTGAGGAACTCTACTTTCTCCCTAGACAACAACGAATCAAACACAATGACACAAGTACAATGCAGTTCCTGCTCTGTGGACCCAACTTTACTAAGAATGGAATGAGCTGAGGAAATCCTGTCTGGCAGCTACTAACAAACTCAGCTGTGTGTTAAGGAACAACTGGCTTTCTAGAAGGTAGAAGGCTGTGTGCAGCAACAGTCGTGTTGTATGGTAAGCTAGCAGCGAGGAAGAATACACTGGGCCTACAGAGAGATACTGTCATATTGCTCATCATCTGAACAAGCTACCTGTCGTACTGGCTTCCTCCTACCATGCTGGTTTTCAACTGTGCTCTACCGTCACCCTCAACACATGCCTGTCCTAATAATTCCTCCAGACCCTTCATGAAAAATAACTATCACTGTGTGTGTGGTTCATGGCACACATCTATCCAGCACTTGGGAGGCTGGGGCATTAGAAACTGACATGAGCTTGAAGACAGCCTGTACTACAGAATGAGACTGTGCCTCAGAAAATGTGAACTTTCCTCTCTGGCTGGGGAAATGGCTCAGTTAGTAAAATCCTTGCCATGTAAGCCTAAGGGACTGAGTTTGGATTCCAGACACCCACAAATCTGAACAAGGTGACATGTGCCTGTAACCCCAGGACTCTAAAGGCTGAGACAGGATGATGCAGACGTCAAGATCAGCCTGGACTTACATACAGGCTCTCTTTATGTTTTCTTCAGAGATAAAAACCTCGTTAAACTGTTCAGGCTAGCCTTGAACTCACAATCCTACTTCAGTCTCATAAAACCCTGGAATTCCAGGCCTGAGCCACACAGCCCTCTCTCACCCCCACGTTGACCCTTTCTTTTAAATAAAGGGAAAAGGGAACCAGTGAGATGAGATGGTTCAACAGGTGAGGAGAGGACCAGCCCCTCAGAATTGTTCTCTGACCTCCACATGTGAGCTGTGCTATGTGTGCCTGATACACACACACAACACATAATATGAATGTATAAATAAATGAGTTTTATAAGGAAAGGAAACAGAAATAAGAGGAGGAAAAAAAGAGAGAGAGAAGGAACAAACAAACAACAAAAGGTACCAAAACTTTCAAAACCACTATGCTAGCCATCATAATTTTCTGGGTTTTCAAATACTTAGACCACGGCAGAAGCTGGAAAAGGAAAGAAAGAGAGGAAATCACTCAGCCAGGACGTGGCTCACTGTGGACCACAGCAAGCTGGCTTGAAACGTCCTGACAGCTAATGTGGGTTCTGGGTATCACCAGTCCTGGGGCCCAGGTAGGGTGGGCTGGAGGAATGCCTTTGTGGAGAGACATTCTCAATCCCTCTCTGTTCTCTTGATTTACAGAATGTAACTTCTTAGAATAGCCTAGCAGCTGATACCAGCAGGAAGAAAACCCTTCCAAAACCCTTGTTAGCCACTCCAGCTAAACCAGAGACTTCGAAGGTTAAGACTTAAGGTCCTGTGGCTATTTTTAACTACCTTAGCTGGTTATCTCTGTCACTTGTCATGAAGAGCAGGCTTTCTCATTTCAGCGAGAGACTAAGGAATAGGTGGACTCTTTAGTCTCTTCCATTGAAACAGAAGACCTGGGAGTTCCCATACAAATATAATGTGCAGCTTCTCAGCATAAACAAGGGGTGAGGCAGGGGCGAGACTTATAAGAGATGGGCCCGGTTAATTCTGGAGCCTAAACACAGAGTGTGGACACTGATCAGCCTCAGCCCTATTGCTCAACAGTGACTTGAAGAAAGACAAAGAAACGCGCAGGAAGATGTGAAGATCGGACCTCCACAGAAAACTGAGGCAAGCCAAACCTAACGGTATGGAGGTGTCCAAAAAGGCCAAATAAAAAAATGGAGGAGGTGCTACGGGGTGGATACGGTCCGAATGTGTCGTGTGGGTGATGTGCTCTGAAAGCTTGGTCTCCACCACAGAACCCTCGGTGCTAGAACCTTGACGGGGAGCATTGTGCTGGGGCTGTAGAATACTTGCCTATCATTCCCAGCACCGTGCACACCAGGCAAGGTGCCGAATACATGTAATCTCAGCACTGGGGAAGCAGTGCTGAGCAGGAAGAGCAGGAGTTCAAGGTCATCCTTGGCTACATCATAAGGTTGAAACCAGACCCGGCTATATAAAACCATGTTTCAGAGAACTATAACAGATAGATAGATAGATAGATAGATAGATAGATAGATAGATAGATAGATAGATAGACAGATAGATAGATGATAATTAATTAATTAAAAGAGGAGGTGGAGTGAGGGTGGATCAGGAGGGTACCACCTTCATTCAGAAGAGATAGATAGATACTTCTCCTTGTCATGTCACAGTAAGCTACCTTAGAGGAGAAGACTGTTATCAAGAGAGGCAACTTCACATGGCCCTTTCTACACATAGCTGTTTTCTGAAATTGATTTCAGTAATGTATTGATGCAACCAGGGGAGCCTCACCAGAATACCAGCTCTATGTTCCTGAACCATCACAACAACAAGCTAAATAAATCTGTCACTTAAAAAAAATCACCTAGCCAATCACAGGTGTTTTGACAGCAACAGCAGTAAAGGTACTGAAAGGCTCCTCAGAAACTAAAAGGTTTGTTACTGTAAACTTAGTTGCCTAAGAGAAGTCTGCCAAAGACTATGGAAGATGGAAAAGTAGTAACAGCGTGTCCTTTGAGGCCATGCTTGACACTCTGTAAACAAAGGCGGGGCAGTGATGGCGCACACCTTTCGTCCCAGCGTCCCAGCGCGGGGAGGCAGGCAGAAGCAGGAGGATCTCTGAGGCCAGCCCTGTAGACGAAATGAGTTCCGGGGCCACAGAAAGACCCTGTGATGGGAAGAAAGAGAGAGAGAGAGAAAGAAAGAGAGGGAGGGAGAAAGGGAGGGAGGGAAGGATGGAAGAAAGAAAGAAAGAAAGAAAGAAAGAAAGAAAGAAAGAAAGAAAGAAAGAAAGACAGACAGACAGACAATACAGGAAACAGCATGCTTTGAGTTGATCGCATATCAGCAAACAGACTTTCTATGTCTAAAAACAGAACCACAGTCTTCATTCAGTGGAGTGAGAGTAAGTTAGATCTCACTGACGACACCTCCTTCTGGAATAGCAAACCAAACCCACACCATGCAAGGAGTAGAATGCTTCCAGAGACATTTCCCGGAACACACAGAGGGACCACAGACAAGTGGATTCAGGTTTTCAGGGTAAGATACTATCTTATTCTGTTTGTGTTGCTGCAACAAAATACCACAGATGGGTTCACTACAAACAATAGAAATTTGCTTCTCTAGTTCTAGGAGCAGGAAGTCCACAATAAAGGTGCCAGCAGCTTTGGTGCCTGGCAAGAGCTGCTCTCTGTTGCTAAAAGGAAGGGCAGGCTACACTGGGCAGAGGAATGAAGTGGGTGAAGACATTAATTTAAGCTCTCTCAGCTCCCAAAGGCCCTCAAACACTGCTCCACTGCGGTGTCAATTTCAACATCTGAATTCAAGGGAACATGTTCAGGCCACAGACCAGAAACAAACCCACATGCACGCACTGTCCCCCGTTATACATAGACACACAGAAGTACACACCAGCCCAGCTATGTCACATATGTCAGTCAGAGACCAGCTTCAAGGCAGCATGGGGCTAGAAGCAAGCCAACCAGAATGGAAACAGGGATGAGAACATGGCCTGCTAACGCAGACAATCTTCTGTGGCCTGCTCACAGCAAACAGTGCTTCCAACCCCTTGAATGTATGATAAGAGACGCATGCTGCCCCAACTCTGCGCCATCAGTGGATACTATCAGGGCTAAGTCATCTTCCTCCAAAGACCTGAGCCTTGAAGTAGCGATTCTTTTTCTTATAAATTGTCTACTTTGCGCCTTCTTTGTGCTATTGCCAAAGCATAAAACTATTGGATGCCAGCCTGGCTCCAGATGGGCAATTAATGAAATTAAATTCACATGCTTCCCTAGAAGGCACACAGAGGGGTAGTCTTTACTGCACTGGGTACAGCCTAACTGTCCATCCTACAGAAGTGGTTCGGCACACACTGAACCAGAAAACCCCAAAAGTACTGTGCAGCAGTTAGAGAGAATAAGGTATATTTGGACAGAATAGCATAGAGAGGTCCCCAGGTCACTTTGCTGAGTGACAAAAACAAGTGGCAGAATAAAGCCATACCATTTACATATCATCATTCCTCTTTTTATGTGTCTAAATGTTCTTGCACATCAAATCTTGACAGGGAAAAAAAAAAAAGCGAAGATCTGAGTTTGAAAGAAGGGTCCTGGGATTCAGGCTAGTCATAAAATAGTTTAGCCTTACTTGAATTTTTCTGGTGTTGGTGATAAGAAAAAATGTGTGGGTATGGGGGAGTGCTTAGTGGGTAAATTGTTTACGTAAGCCTGAGGACAGACGTTCTAATCCCCAATATCTATGGTTAAAAAAAAAAGGCTGGGTATGGCTGCATGTGCCTCTAAACCCAGCATTTGGGGGTAGAAGCAGGCAAATCGAGAGATCTCCCTATCCCCCAGCCTTGCCGAATCAGCAGGCTTCTTGTTCCCTGGGAGCAGACAGAGATAAAGAAACCTATCTCTGCTATCTTCCTCTGGCCTCTGTAAGCACATATAAGGGCAGATGTACCCACATATTCACATGTATGCAAAACATACACACATAAATGTATGCAAATGAAGCTTATAAAATTAGAATAATGTTAAGGTGTTACGACATTTAAAGAAATAGGACTGGTGGGTTGTCCTGGCAATGCACTGCTCCTCCCCAGCATACCCAAAAGGAACAACAGCAACAAAATGCCATTAGCCTAGAAGGCTTCAACTTCTCTAGTAACAAAAGTTCTCTGTTCATCACATGCATTCACTCACTCATTCATTCAATAAATATTTCCCTAGGGCCTACCATGTGCCAGGCCTGTTCTACGAACTCTGGACTGAACTACCTGGTAGTGCCTTTGTTCTCCGAGCTCCCCACAGCCCATCTCCTAACCCCAGATTCTCTTTTACCAGAGTCCTTTAAACTCACAGACCCCACACTTGGGGAGCCCCCGCCCTCTCAGGGTGTCATCCTTCCAGACACTGCTCCTCTTCAACTACCATAGCGCTGAGCCTCTCAACCACTTCCCAAGGGTTTCCTTGTGTACCCCTGGTCTGATGGGAGCACCTCAAGGCCACAAGGGCTAGAAATTGGGAGGACCATTCCCCAGAACCATCATTGGGGTCCCACTGTAGAAAAATACACAGTGAAATGAAAAATTGTGGTGTGAAAAATAACCCCATGCCTCTCAGGCACAGAAATAGGATTAATGCTGAAGTCAGAGCTGCCAACTGCCCCACCCCCAACTCCACCCAACCCCCCCACTCCACCCAACCCCCCCAACTCCACCCAACCCCCCCAACCCTCCCAACCCCCTCAACTCCACCCTTGAATTCTGCTCTGGCTACAGGTGGGCAGGT
>CM053764.1:6322085-6337424 GCA_028658305.1 Pachyuromys duprasi
TTTCTTTCTTCCCTTCTTTCTTTCTTCCCTCCCCCCCTCTCTTAAAAAAAGGCCTCATACAGCCTAAGCTGGCCTTGAAGTCACTATGTAGCTAAGGATGATCTTGAACTTTTTTTCTCCCAAGTGCTAAGATTACAGGCATGAGTCACAGGGATTATTTCATGTTATGTGGTACAGGATTCAGCCAGGGCCTCACGAATGCTAGATATGTACTATACCAACTAGTCTGCATCCCAGTTTCTGAAAGCTCAGTTTCTATTAACTTCTTTCTCCAGTTGTTTCCCAAACTAAAAAATATTGAAAAGCAAAAGCAAAACCCCAAACTGCCCAGTGCAGGGGAAGGGAGAGGATGTTGGCAAGCTGCTATTTCCTCCCAGGGAAAGGGAGATTAGCAGGAGAAAGGGTTAAATATTAATACACTTCCCTGGAAGGTCTTTCCTAGCTTGTTAAGGGAGCCCAAGCCAAACCTTGGCAGGGATCAAACATTAGCTCATGACAGGTGGAGGCTTCACGCTGGCTGCCACTGCATTTCCAGCAAAAAAAAAGTCGGGGACACGGGGACCACTCCATGACACAGCAGGCTGGAATGGATTGCTTTGCAGAGAGCTCTTCCGGCTGAAATAATTCTCTGTAACAACTTCCTTGACGCGCTGTCAGATGGCCTGTTTCCAAGGTGATGGCCGAAGCCTGGAGACATCACGGACATCATCTGTGGTCTTCCGGAGATGCGGTCCCCAGAGCGACCCTGCTGCTTTCCTCTTGCACTCATCAAGTTGGCAGGCTCTCTGAAACTGGGGCCCTGTGACTGGCTCCCAGCAGGCTCTACTTGTATTCTCACCAGAATACTGTTCACTTTGCCTGCAGTATTGGATTGCAAACTCAAACATCTTTGGGAGCCAGCCAGACAAAATAAATGACTGAAGTACTCAAGTGACAACTAGAGAGCACCTGCTTGTCCAGGGAGAGACCACTAGTGCCTGTGATTCACTGTTTCAACTTCAGGCTGTTCTGGAACACAGTTGCTCTGCAGATCTCTCCTGGTTGAAATGATTCCATAAACAGCCCTGAGGAGCTGTCGGGATGGTATACGTGCTGGGTTCAGTCCTGCCCCCCAGGAAATTTACTGGGGGCAGAGTCATTACAGATGTAATGAATTAAATTAAGATGAGGTCATCCTAGTCTGGGGATGGGCCCTAACCCAGCGACTAGAAGACAAGCAGGAACTCACAGAGAGGAAGAGGCCAAATGAAAACAAAGGTGGCAACTGGAGTTTTACTATCTGTAAGCCAAGGAATGCCAAGGGCTGTCGGCAACTGTCGGAAGCTGGGAGGAGCAAAACCTTCCACAAATAAGGACAAAAGGAAACATGCTTAGGAGCTTTGTATAGCCAAGATATTTCACTGGTATAGTCCAGAGCAGCCTGAATCCAGGCTGGATCCTTTCAAATCACTGTAGCCAGAGGGATATTTTGATAACTTGAATCCAATAATGATGTCATCCATTGCCCTAAACTCCCGCTACTCTTTTAACAAAGGTTGCCAGAGTACACCAGTCCTCCAAACTCTGCCTGTTGGTTCTAGGTCTTATTCTTACTGGATTCCTCTGGAGCTTTCTTGTTCTCATCACCCTCAGAACCTTTATATATACTGTTCTCTAATCCTCAAATATTTGCACTTCTTTCCCCACAACACACACGCATGCACACACATGAACCTACACACATATCCTCAAAAAACACTTGCCCTGGTTCCTCGTGCAAAATGAGCCAATTCCTTTTTAGATACTTTGCAACTGAGCAGCTGCATGGCCTACCAAAAATGTGTGATCATTTGATTCACTGCCATTGGACTGTAGCTGCCTTTCCCTCGGGCCTGCACAATGTCTACTATACAATCAGGTCCCACAGAAGGTAGGCAGCAGTGTGGTATTGTCCTTCCGTGCAATCCTGCAGTGTTCTCAATAGCATTTGCACTAAGCCTTTGGTCTGCACTGTTCTCATGATGCCATTTCACTTCTTGCACTGTTTCTCTGATGCCCACATCTGTTAAGTCTCTAATTATTGGCCACAAGATAGGCAATAACCATAGAACTCACCTCTGTATTATCCAACGGATTGTTTGAGGCCTCTCCATCTCCATTCTTGATAAGCATCTATTGGAGCCTTTAAGACATACTAAGATTCTCTTTTTAAAAATGGCAAAGAGATTTATTCATTGTAGGGACTGAGCATGGCATATCAGAGAAGGAGCCTGGAACCATGGTTGAGTCCAGTTTGTGCCAGGCAGGAGTCGGGAGTGGGCAGCTTTGGACAAGTGGGCTACCTTTCTGCAGTGACAGTCCTTTAGTTTCATAATCCCTCGCTACAGACACCATATTCCCATCACATGGACTCCCATCTCTGGCTAAAAAACCTTGCTCAGATGAGTCTACACACAAAATCCTATCTGTTGTTCTCAGACAGGCACAATCCCCCCAGCTCACCCTCCCAAGATATTTGACAGTGTTTGGGGAAAGTTTTTACTACTCACACATGAGATTTGGTGGCAGGTATAGACTGCTACTGGCCTCTAATAATTAGACCAAGGATGCTGAAGAATGTCCTAGAATGCGCTGGTGACACAGGCACCGCTTCCCCCAGCAATCAGTTATCCAACTCACAGGAGTGGCACCGCTAGGAAGCAGTGTGCCGCCATTCACCATGCTGAGGGCCTACCCGCCACCCACAAGTGCCATGCCATGGGCTTTGGTCAGTTCTGTCTCCAGGGCATTCCAGGCTGCTCTTCTTTCAAAGAAGAGCCTTTAACCATAATTAGTGTGCTTTTCAACTTACTAGACCGCAAAACAGTTTGCTCTGATCCCAATGATCTCCCCTGTCTAGGCCCTAAAATTCTCTGTCCTGACCATTGTCCTTAAGAAGGAGCTGCATGGCCTCAAGGAACTTCAAGCAACCCAAAGAACGCAGGAAACGTGTGGTTAATCACTTCAACCTGCTTCAACAGCGACTCTCTGAGGCCTGTTTATTGTTCCACCGTTTGGCTGCCCCAGAGTTATCCAAGACCAAAGTCTTACATTTATTTGTAGAGTAGAAGAAGGTATATTTTTACTCTCACGTCCCTTCCAAGTCCCTGAATTAAATTAGTGTGAACTTTCCAGAATAAATTCACCTTTGAGAAGAAACGAAGCATGGAAAGTTCCAGCCCAAAGTCTTGAAAAGTCAAGAGGACGGCTGCCTCTCCTAACCTCAGCACTTGAAGTCGCAAAGCATAGAGCATTTATTAATACAAAAGAGTTTCTTAGAAGGGTGAATGTTGGCTATGCAGGACTGGCATAACACACACACACACACACACACACAGGGAAAGGAAGAGAATGGAAAAAAGCAATACATATGGATCTAATCTGCACCATGTCACTGCCTAAGACAAGGGAAGAATGTTTATCAGAATGGGTATGAGGAACAGCTATTAACACAAGGAAGACCTCAGAGCCTTTTCCTCCATTGCCTTCTTGATGGGCCATGACTGGTCTAGTGGCACATGTCACCAGTTTGATCTTCACATGCTTGTGGATAACCTCCTCAGGTTTTCCTTCAGAGAATCACTCAGAACTGGCCTGACCATTTGCAGTGTGAGAAGGGAAGGCTGGAGTGTGTTTCCTCCCTTAATACTCAACATGGAAAAAATATTTTCCAATCACTTCCAACCCCTGTGAGGTTCCAAATCTGGGCAATTTTGAGACATGTGCCATTTCACAAAAACCCATCCATTTTTCTAACTGTGCTTTGCCTACATAAGCCTTAAAGACTGTTGACTGAGGCAGTATTAAAACTAATGTCGGCTGTGTGTACCTGTGATATCCTGGCCTTGCTCAAGCATATGCCAGAGCCTGGGTTCCACCCCTAGTACATCCGGGTAAAGCAGAAACATTTTTTTAAAACTATTGCAGCACACACACACACACACACACACACATGCGTGCGCGCACACACACAGTGTATAGAATGTTTTGTCATTAAGTAACAAACATCTCTACCCAAATCACATGTCATAGTTCACATTGTTATCCCAATACTTGAGAGAATGGGGCAGGAAGCTATTGAGTGAGAGCTACCCTGAGCTATATGGTGAAGGCCTGTCTGAAAACAACACAAAATAGAGGGTCATGGCAGTGCAAGCCTCTAACCTCAGAGACGAGAGGATTCCCACAAATTTGAGGCAAGCCTGGTCTAAAGAGCAAGTTCTAGGCAGGGTTACATGGTGAGATCCTGGCTCAAACAACTGGACACCATGCTGGAATATGAACTTTCCTCTAAGTTCATAATTTTCAAAGGATTTAGCAGCAGAAGGCTTCTCTTCTCCTCCTGACACACATATAGTCTTGGGCAGGATATGAACAAAAAAAGGTAGAGTCAGAAACTGCTCCAGGATTGTCTGGGTCCCAGAAGCGAGCTTATTTTCTTCCATTCCGCCCCCTTCCCAACACTCCTCTATGTCTCCCATGAGAACACAGGAAAACTGGTTTCAGAATGAATTGCTTCATCTCTCGATGGGCATGGGATCTTTGTGAACATGTCATCAAGTCCAACCATGTACACTAACTATGATGACTCACAAGATAATAATAAGCAGGGTCAAATATTGGGGTTGACTTTTGCTTTGACTTTTCTCCATTCTGTGTTATTTGTTCTCTAAAAGTTTTACATAGTTTTAGATATAGATAATCTTTTTAAAAAATTCCTTCCTTTTTGTTCATTTGTATGTGATTAACACTGCATGTGTGTGGAGCTCTTCTGACTACTACACACTTTGGCGCTCTACACGGCCTCAGGCATCACCTGCTGCTCTCACTGATGTCCTCTCTAAGACGGGAAGGAGCTGTCCTGTGATGACTGCCACCCACTGAGGGTCCAGGCTTGGCACCTGCTAAGAATGGCTAGGCAGAGAGCCTACCTATCTCCCAGCATGTCCCTAGACATGGAGCTACCACCACACATCAAAGAAACCCACAGGAAGTGCTGCTGAGGGCTAATAAAATCCTAACATCATTACCTAAAGGCTATGAGTACACCGGGTAATTTAAACTTGTTAATAAAAGCACTTGGTTACATTCACAGAGTCTTTCATTTCATTTACACTTGTGATGGGAAGGGATTTTTTTTCATCAGGGAATGCTCCCCCGAACCATGTGACCACCAACTGTTACCCTGCCATTGACGTGACGAGAGTTATTTGATAGCAAGGCTTCTGGAAGCTTCTATTCCCCAAAATACCCTTAGCATTCTCCTTTAAAAAGCACAGGGGCAACTGAGGCAACTGAAAAATGTGGCTTTTTCCTGACCAGCACTGAAAAATAATATTCCAGAAGCCAAACAGCTTATCTCCCAGTTCTCATTTCCAACAGGCCAAATGCAAAAAGCACATTTGGATTGGCACATGGGTTGAACTATTTT
Source organism: Pachyuromys duprasi (assembly GCA_028658305.1). Classification (NCBI taxonomy): domain Eukaryota; kingdom Metazoa; phylum Chordata; class Mammalia; order Rodentia; family Muridae; genus Pachyuromys; species Pachyuromys duprasi. Next base: position 6,327,535 of record CM053764.1, read on the forward strand.
ACCTTAGAGAAAGAAAAACTGAGCAATCTTGGAAGAACTCCATATTCTTCTTTGAAAAAAATTTTTTCTAAGTTCCTCTTGAAAACTAGTTAGGATGTAGAGCAGGAAGGAAAGGTTTGGAACAGATGCCCCCAAGTGAGTTGGAAGAATGTTAATCACTGTCCCTTTGCTCCTTTACTTAGAGAAAAGCTTACATCCTAGGCCCCAGCAAAAGGAAACTGCACACACGTGACTTCTGAGACAGTAGTAACCAACCAGGTGGCTCTGAACACAAAGCAGCCCAGAAACTTACTTAGTGACATTAAGAACCCAGAGGGTCAACAGCGGGCTCAGCAGACATTTGAAAAAGTCATTTAGTTTTTGACTAAGGCTCCCCAAGAAAAGAACAGCTTAACAAAACAGAGCAAAATGAAATTTCCACATACACAGACATCTGCAACTTCAGCCAAGCATAGTCTTTGGCAAAGTGGAGAATCACATACTGTGCTAGGTTAAACATAAATGCAACACAGGAACTTCGGAATGTTGTCAAGTAAGAGGAGCAAGACATGAAAAAAGACAATTTGTAGATCTATTTTAATGATCCTCTGTGATGGCTATTCTTGGTTGTCAACTTAACTACATTGGGAATTAACTAAAACCCAAGTGTCTGAACACACCTGTGAGGGATTCCCCCCCCCCTTAATTTAATTATTTGAGGTGGGAAGACCCATTTTCAATCTTGATCCTTTGTGGTGGGAAGGTCCACCTTTAATCTGGGCAACACCTTCTGCTCACAGCCTTCATGAAGGACATGGAGGAGTACTCTTTGCCTAATTGAATGCTTTCTCACTCACTCTTTCTCTCTCTGGCAAATCCATTCCTTCACTGGCATTAGAGCCTACTTCTTCAGGACCCTATCACATATGTGAAGGCCAGCTGAGACATACAGCCTCATGAACTGTACAACTACTGAATTCTTGAACCTTCTGTTGGTAGACAGCCGTTGTTGGGACTTGCTGGATCATAGCCTGTAAGTCATTCTAATAAATCCCCTTCCTAAGTACATATAGATTCGTTCTATCAGTTCTGTTCCCCATAGAAAACCCTGTCCAACACAGATTTGGGTATCAGACATGGGTCTATAGCAACAGAAGTATAAGATGAATTTGGAATGGGCTTTCCAATGTGGGAACATCTAGAGTTACTGAAGTCTCTCCTAGAATCTTGGAGAGTATGGACAACCCATGATGTGAACTGTCGTGCAGACTTAAGGAGATAAATGCATTTGATTACCCGGATTCACCAACTGTGAGAGACAATGGATTTGGTGACTCTGGCTCTAAACATTTGACAATTTGTGGAAAAATAAGAAAACTTCTGCTGGTCAGTTGCTCCTAGGATAAACTGACAAAGGAAAAGAATGAGTTCCATGATAAAATTAACCAACTTCTGTCATATCACAATATGGTGAAGGACAATAAGGAAGTCAATGGCTTTTACCCTTCCTAATGCTGTGACCCTCATGTTATGGTGACTGCCAACCATAAAATTATTTTTGTTGATGTTTCATAACTGTAATTTTTGCTACTGTTATGAAATGTAATATAAATATCTGTGTTTTTTTTTCTGATGGTATTAGGCGACCTCCTTGAAAGGGTCATTAGATCCCTCAAATGGGTGGTGACCCACAGATTGAGAACTGGTGGTCTAAATGTTTTCTAAGTATGCCCTGAAATAGAGTCTTCTCTCCAGCAATCACAAAGCTCAAGGTATGGAAAATCAGACCAAAGCCCTCATTATAACGTTGACTGAATTACCTTGAAATTTCAAGTCCCAGATTCGGAGGGTGTTGGCAGTTAAAGTAAGGCCATTAATTGGTAAAGAATGGGATCCTGTGACTTGGGGAGGAGATGTGTGGGAGAAACCTCTTGAAGCTGAGAACTCTGAGTCCTCAGAGTCTCAAGGCTTTATCGCCTGAGGAAGTAGTCTCTCCACTCTTAGCAGATGTACTCCCACCCTGTGCCCTGAAATATTGCCTCTCCTCCTTTGACTGAGGAAATTAATCCTTCACTGTCTACAGCTGTGAAATGGTGGCCTACTGAAAAGGAGTTGGAGATGCCCAATAGCCCGTGGCTTAGCATTGATGAAGGGATTTTTAAGGTTCAGGGAAACTGCAAGGCTAGAGTGGGTACACTGTGTAAAGACGAGTCCTCCCCAATGGGAGAGCCCAGAGACATGCCCTTCACTAATTCTACAAGATGCAGAACGGTGAGAGGGCACCAGCACGCTTGGAGAGCTTTGCTGCTGCCCTCCCCGTGCCAGGCCTTGGGGTTGGAGATGCTGCTGCTCACTTGGATGAACTAAATGCAGTGGCTTAATTGAGCACAGAGGTAGCAGGGGCCAAGTGGTAGAACGAACCTCCAAAGGCGAGTGACTGTAGTTATCCTAATGGGCAGCATAGACAAAGCAATGTCCATGATGACCTGACCCATAATGGTCAGCTCAGGCAAAGTGATTTTAATGGTGGACTCATAACTTATATAGGCCAATCATGGTGTTTCCAGGCATGAAACAGATAAGCCTACTGAATTTTTGTTTGATCTGTATAAGCAAAAAACAAAACAAAACAAACAAACAAAAAAACACCTTTAAAACAAATGAAAGAAAGGTTGCGTTGGATTGTGGTAGAAGGAATCTCAGCCCATGAATCAATTTCCAGACTTGAGCCAGTGTGCAAACCCTGAACCTCTTGAATGAAGGGATAGCCAGGGTCCCCTGAGCAAGGAGTTTGATAAAATACCTAACAGTTTTCCTGCTATCCTTTCTCCAGTTCTTCCCCAGAGGAACCTCTGGCCTTTAACAAGGCCAACTGTGCAGTGGGGAAAGGAAACAATCAGACTTTCCAGGGGATCTACTGGATACTGGCTCTGAATTTATGCTGACTCCAGAAAAACCCCATGAAACATCGTGGCCCTCCAGTTAAACTAAGGACTTATGGAGGTCAGGAGATTAATAGAGTTTGGGCTGAAGTCCAACTCATGCTAGGCCCAGTGGGTCCACAAACTTATCCTGTGGTTATTTCCCAAGTCCCAAGAACTACAGAAATCAGTGCCACTGAAGACATGAAAGACGCTAGCAGAGTGGTCCTTTAACTCTCCTAGCTGAGCAGCACACAAGACAGATGCATTGTGAAGAATGAAAGCTGACTATGGAAAACTCAATCAGGCAGTGACTCCCACTGCAGCTGCTGTACCAGATGTGAGTGCCTTAGAAAAGCAGATAAACATACCCCCTGGTATACGGTATGCAGATACTGATCTAGCAAATGCATGTCTATAAGGACCATCAGAAGCAATCTGCTTTCAGTTGGTAAGGCCAGCAGTATACAGTTAAGAGTTTTACTCCAAGGATATAGTAACTCTCCAGCCCTGTGACATGACTTAGTTCAAAGGGATCTTGATCTTCTGTCTCTTCTACAAAGTATCACGTTGGTCAACTGTATTGATGACATCATACTAATTGTACCAAGGGAGCAGGCAGTGGCAATCATGTTGGACTTGTTGGTAACACATGTGCATCACCAAATGGGAAATAAATACAACCAAAACTAAGGGCCTTCTACGTCAGTGACAGTCTTAGAAGTCCAGTGGTGTAGGGAATACAGAGATATTCCTTCTATGGTGAAGGATAAGTTATCACCCCCGCCCCTCCTACTGTCAAGAAAGAAGCAGTATGTTTAGTGGACCTGTTTAGATTCTGAAGATGGATCATTCCTCACGTGGGTGTGTAACTCCAGCCTTTATAAAGATGCTGGCTTTATGTGGGACCTGGAAGAGGAGAAGGCTCTTCAACTGGTTCAGGCTGCTGTGCAGACTGTACACCTGGACCACCTGGGCCATGTGATCCAGCAGATCCTATGGCACTTGAGGTGGCAGAGAGGGGTGCTGTTTGGAGCCTTTAGAAGGCCCGTCTACAGTCAGAGGAGGTGAATCACAGAAGGGGCCTTGGGGATTCATCTTCAGACAATTCTCCATTTGAAAAACAGCTCTTGGCCCTTATTGGAAACTGAACATCTGACAATGAGTCACCAAGTGACCATGTGAGCTAAGCTGTCTTTCATGAGCTAGATGTTATCTGGCCCACCAAGTCAAAAAGTAGTATGGACACAGAAGCAATCCATTATCAAATGGAAGTGGTGGATATGTTGTTGGGCCTGAGGGCACAAGCAAGGTGCAGGAAGCAGTTGCCCAAATGTCTATGGTCTCTATTTCCCTTACAATGCTGTCTGCCACCAAGCATGCAGCTGTAGCCTCATGAGGTGTGCCCTATGACCAGTTGACTGAGGAAGAGAAGACCTGGTCCTGGTTTACTGATGGTTCTGCACGTTATGCAGGCACCACCCAGAAGTGGACACCTGCATCATTATAAACCCTTTCTGAAAACCCTGAAAGACACTGGTGAAGGGAAATCTTCACAATGGGCTGAACTTCAGGCAGTACACACTGTCATACATTTTGTTTTGAAGAAATGACCAGATGTGCAATTGTTCACTGATTCATGGACTGTAGCCAATGTATTGGCTGGGTGATTGGAGACATGGAAAGACCATGATTGAAATATTGGTGAGAAAGACATCTGAGAAGATATGACAGATCTCTCCAAGTGGGCAAAAGGTGTGAAGAAACTTGTATCTGTGTAAATGCTCATCAAAGGGTGACTTCAGCAGAGGAGGAGTCCAGCAGTCAAGTAGATAGGATGATCTCTTCTGTGGACAGTCAGCCTTTCCCCAGCCGTCCCTGTCATTGCCCGATGGACCCATAAACAGAGTGGCCACGGTGGCAGAGATGAAGTTATGCAAGGGCTCTAAAACATGGAGAGCCTAATAATTCTCGTGTGTGTGTGTGTGTGTATGTGTGTGTGTGTGTTCATTCTATCAGTTGCATTCCTCTAAAGAACCCTGACTAAAACACTTCCCAATCCAAGGTTAATTTCTCTATATTATTCTTTGGGCATGGTGCAAGGTGTAGAAGGATATATAATGAATTGCTACTATTGAAAACAGCAAAGTGATCAAAAGAAGAGAGAGACACAGAGTTGTTAGATATTTTCTGTGGTATACACTGTGGAAATTTAAGGGGGAAAAAACCCTTTTTTTAAAGATTGTGTTTTAAATTAGGCAGCAGTGATGCACGCCTTTAATCCCAGCTCTTGGGAGGCAGAGGTAGGTAGTCTCTGAGTTCAAGGCAGCCTGGTCTACAGAGTAAGTTCCAGGGCGGCCAGGGCTACATAGAGAAACCCTGTCTCAACCAACCCCCCCCCCCAAATAATGTATTTTATTTAATTACATGTATATATGTATAGCAGTGTATGAGTATCTGGACATCTATCTATGAAGGTGCCTTCCCAGAATGAAGATATCCAGACCCCTGAGAGGCAGAGATATAGGTGGTTATGAACTTCCTGACATGAGTACTGGGAACCACGCTCAGGGCCTCTGCAACAATAGTATTGTCTTTAAGTGTTTTTCTGCCATTCTACCATCCTCTACAGAGAGTTCTCTGTTTAGCTCCATACCCCATTTTTTAGTTGGATTACTTGATTTGTTGCTTTTTAACTTCTTGAGTTCTTTATATGTACTGGATATTAGCCCTCTGTCAGATATAGGGTTGGTGAAGATCCTTTCCAAGTCTGTAAGCTGTCATTTTTGTTCTGATGACAGTGTCTTTTGCTTTACAGAAGCTTTTCAGCTTCATGAGGTCCCATTTATTGATTGTTGCTCTTAGAGCCTGTGCTGTAAATGTTCTGTTCAGGAAGTAGTCTCCTGTGCCAATGAGTTCTAGGGTCTTCCCCACTTTTTCTTCTAACCGATTTAATGTGTCTGGTTTTATGTTGAGGTCTTTGATCCATTTGGACTTTAGTTTTGTGCAGGGTGATAAATAGAGATCTATTTTCATTTTTCTGCATTTAGACTTCCAGTTGGACCAGCACCATTTGTTGAATATGCTGTCTTTTTTCCACTGAATGGTTTTGGCTTCTTTATCAAAAATCAAGTTTCCATAGGTGTGTGGGTTCATTTCTGGGTCTTCTATTCGGTTCAGGGAAATGCAAATCAAAATGACCCTGAGATTTCACCTTACACCCACCAGAATGGCTAAGATCAAAAACTCAAGTGACAACACATGCTAGAGAGGTTGTGGAGAAAGGGGAACTCTCCTCCATTGCTGGTGGGAATGCAAACTTGTACAATCACTCTGGAAATCAATTTGGCACTTTCTTAAGACAATTAGGAACAGTGATTCTTCAAGATCCAGCTATGCCACTCCTAGGCATATAGCCAAAAGATGCTCAAGTACACAACAAGGACATTTGCTCAACCATGTTTGTAGCAGCTTTATTCGTAATAGCCAGAACCTGGAAACCACCCAGGTGTCCCTCAGTTGAGGAATGGATACAGAAATTGTGGTACTTTTACACAATGGAATACTACTCAGCAATTAAAAACAAGGAAATCATGAAATTTGCAGGCAAATGGTGGAACCTAAAAACGATCATCCTGAGTGAGGTATCCAAAATCAGAAAGACACACATGGTATATACTCACTTATATAGACCTATAAGATAGGATAAACATACTTAAATCTATACACCTAAAGAAGATAAAGAAGAAAGAGGACCCGAGGTAAAATGATCAATCCCCACTTAGAAAGACAAATGGGATGGACATTGGATATAGGAGAAAACAAGTAACAGGACAGGAGCCTACCACAGAGGGCCTCGGAAAGACTCTACTTAGCAGTGTATCAAAGAAGCTATTAAGACTCATAACCAAACCTTCGGCAGAGTGCAGGAATTCATATGAAAGAAGGGGGAGTTAGTAAGACCTGGAGAGGACAGAAGCTCCACAAGGACCAAATATATCTGGGCACAGGGGTCTTTTAGGAGACTGTTTCTCCAACCAAGGACCATGTATGGATATAACCTAGAACCCCTGCTCAGATATAGCCCATGGCAGCTCAGTATCCAAGTGTGTACCCTAGTAAGGGGAACAGGGACTATTTTGGACATGAACTCAATAGCTGGCTCTTCGACCTTCACTCACCCCTCCCCCATGAGAGGAGCAGCCTTGCTAGACCCCAGAAGAGGACACTGCAGCCAATCCGCTAGAGTCAGATGGAAGGGGAGGAGGTCCTCCCCTATAAGTGGACTTGGAAAGGGGCAGGGAGGAGATGAGGGAGGGATGGTGGGATTGGGAGGGAATGAGAGAGGGGGCTACAGCTGGGATACAAAGTACATAACCTGTGACTAACATTAAAAAATTAATTAATTAAAAAATAGTATTGTCAGTATGCAGGCATCCTGCTGGCCCACCTTCACAGACCTAGCAACGTTTTATGTCATCACTGCCACTGCCGAGTGTGCTAGGCATCTACCAGACAAAAGGACCCCTGACACCCCAGCTCTCACTCTGTTCTAGCTCCTCTCCATTCCCTCTGTTCCAGTACACTCTCTCTCTCTGTCTCTCTCTGTGTCTGTCTGTCTGTCTGTCTCTCTTTCTCTGTTCTAGGCACCCCCTTTCTCTCCTTCCCTGCCTCCTTTCTCCATGCCCTCATGGTTCACTTGCTGCTTCTAGCCCTTCTCCAGACCCTCCTCTCCCTTCCCCCAATAAACTTCCTCATACCAGATCTATCACATGACACACTTTCTCAGGGGGTACACCTTGGCATGGGCCCACCATGGCATCCCCCACGCCTCATTATTTATAGATCACAACAAGTATGTACTCTTAACCTTGGCGCCATCTCTCCAGCCCCTCTATCTAGTGTTTTATCACAAATTTGCAAAATGAGCAAATGGCATGCATAGCTTGCTTTGGGGATGAAAGTCTTGATAATTTTGTTAAAGCAACTACCATGAGGCATTTTAGAAGTGTGTCCCTCACTCTACCTGCCATCAGCATTCTTAAAATACTCCTCAGATATGGAACTGCAAGACGGGGATAAGAGCCATTTATAAAGCGGGTTGGGACACAGAGACAGACAGTGCTCTGTGGGATCTGAATGCATCACATCAGGCCCAGAAAACTTCAGCCATGCACGCAGACAGGAAAAGAACTGGGACTGTTTCCCTGGAAGATGGACTTCCTCAGGCATCTGGTTGTCTGAAGCCTGTGAACTCAAACTCCACAGACCACAACCCCAGAGCTGCAGGGCACTGAAGCAAAGGGCTCAATCTGAAGTGACAGGGTGCCCTCCACTCAACAACACAGCAATGAGATGCTGGCTTTAAGCGGTGGGTAGGAAGCTGATGAGGAGAAAGAAAGAGAGAGAAAGATACAAAGAAAGAGAGAGAAAAAGAGAAAGGAAAGATGGAGAGAGGAAGGGAAGGAGGAAGGAAGGGAGAAAAGGAAGGAAAGAAGGAAGAAAAGGAAAAGAATATTCGGAAGTAAAATATTTAAAAAATGTAAATGTGACGGAAATTGTAAACAGCCTAAAGCTCCTCTCCCTCCGGGAACAGCTGTGTCTGCTAATCCCTGGAGAAGTCCTTGCTGGATCTCCCTTCCTTCCTTCCTCCGTCCCTCTCTAATAGCTCCCTTGTTCCTGCTGGACAAAACTAGCCCTTTGTGGCTGCTCTCAGAACAACATTAAAAACAGGAATAGGGAAATTGTAAACAGGAGGCTTCTGGCCTACAGGCGAAGACACACACAGGCCTCTGAGGCCTACTTCATGCTAAGCAAAGAAACAGATCTTTGTTGCTAAAGGGATTAGGACTGTGGGCCTCTGGAGGCTCGCTGAGGCATTCAGCTGGCCTGAAGCAGGGGCTTTGTAAAGAGACACCTCCGTTCGAGGTCTGGGAGCCAGCGGAAATCATTCATGCTCTTTACACAATCTGGGTAATGTGAGAGTGTTGGACTGCTAACCGCCTCTGTTGAGGCGGGCCCTATCTCCTTGAATGGTAAATTCTTTAAAAGCTAAATAGAGGGTGGTATAATTACCTTCGCTGACTTTTTTTTTTTTTTTGTGGGGTGGGGTATGTCTTCTACCTTTAACCCTTGCTGGGAGGAATGTTCCAAGACACTCCTTTGGCCCAGGACCGACGGAGCTGGCATAACGTTACCCAAGGCATGATACTCCCAGGGCATCTTAACATCTATCTGATCGACAGCTACTCTGCCCCCATACTCATCAGGATGACACACATTTCTACAACAACCCCATGTTGTGCCACTGTTTGGAAGGTCCCCCAGTCTGCCTATGTGATTTTTATCTACCCTGACTTCACTTCCACCTCAAGGGGCCGAGTCCTCCCCCTGAGATTGCTGCACTCCAGGCTGTAAGTCTGGAGTGGCTACAGGAGTGGCTAGAGGGAACAGAGTTACTTACTTTGTATCCACACTATATGGCCCTTCACAGGAATCCAAGGTGGTCTGTACCCAGCAGGAGAGGGAACCGGTTGAAGGGGGAATTGGTTTGAAGATCAGTCCTTATGGAAGCTAAGAAAACTATACCCACCTTGTGCTTTGATGACTTCTAAAGATTTTTTTTTTTTAAGTTCATCACTCAGTCCTCCCAGTGACCTCATCCAGACTGGCCTGTAGGCAAATCTGCAGGGACATTTTCTTGATTAATGACCAATGTGGAAAGGCCCTGCTCACTGTGGGAAGCACTGAACTATGCAGGCCGTCCTGGGTTCTATAAGAAAGCAGGCTGATGGGGAGTGACAGACTGGCTAGATCCCAGGGGAGGACTTTGCAGCCAGCCCTGAGGAGACAGGATAAGCTGGGGTTGGATGGAAGGGAAGGAGGTCCTCCCCTGTTGGTGGACTTGGAGGGGGCGGGGAAGAAGGAGATGAGGGAGGGAGTGGGAGGGTAGGAGGGAATGGGGGAGGGGGCTACGCCTGGGATTCAAAG
>CM053764.1:6337924-6386360 GCA_028658305.1 Pachyuromys duprasi
CTTAAGCCCAGGAATTTGAAGTCACATACACACACACACACACACTCTCACATACACACACATGAAATACCCAGATCGTGACTCCCCAAATGACCAACAGGCTTTGAGTCCAATGCAAAACACACGAGGGCCTTTATTACAAACTCGAGCTGGGTGGCTGCCCTCTGCAAGAACAAAGAGGCAAGCGACCCCCAACTCTGGGGGAACAGGGTTTTTAAGGGGGCAAAAATGAAAGTAGGGAAGTTTAAGTCTTGGCACTACAGGATTGGGTGCCTATAGGGGTCTCTAGGGGAGTTGACCTTAAAATGATTGGTTTGTTTTCAGGCGCCAAAACTGCAAATGATCAGATCTGGCTACCTGGGGACACCTGCCCTGTTACACGCAGGTTAGGTTGTAGCAAGGGGGAGGGAGTTAACACATTCCATAGGCTTCCTTAGGGGCTATGTAACCCTAGTCACATCCCGAGGTTAATCTGGGTGGGGGACTGCTGGACCCTTGCTCTGAAAGAACTGTGCTCTGGTGACTTTGCCCCAGTCCCAAGAATTAACTCCAAGTTTTTGAACCTCTCAACACACACCCACACCCACACCCACACACACACATTCACACACACACTCACACTCAAAAAAGAGAGATTTTCAAAAGAAAAGAGAACTGTGCTTGTAACCCTGAGAGTGGAATGGCTTTTCCTATCCATGTAGAGTTGAGGACACTCCTAACACAACTCTGAAGCGTGAGGACAGCTAGGCACTGAGAGCCATGGAAGGCTTGTGGGGTGGGGGCAAGCAGGGGTCTCTAACAGGGCAACATTCTGAGCAGTGAAGACAGAAAGTAGTAAGACTAGACCCAGTGGAGTAAAGCAGAAACAGGAAAGCTCTGTGGCTGGCAGTGTGGCTCAGTGGCAGTGTCCCGTGAAGTCTAGGTTCAGTCTCTAGCACCGCAAAGTTAAAGAGGACAAGCTAAGAGTGTCTCACCTGGCTCACCTGGCCTGCCTGCAGCTCAGCATCAAGGGCGGACTCTAGATCATGAAGAGGACCTTGAGGCAGGTCAACAAATATGGCTTCCGCATGGTAGGTACAGGATCACTAAAGACAACTCACTAGTGTGAGCTGAGTGCACTGTGCCTTCAGGACATGGAGACGGCATGGAATGAATAGGAGGAAAGGGAATGAATGAGCGGACAGCAGCTCAGACACAGGAGAGACTAAAAACGCAGTAAACAGGGCACCAAACTGATGGTGGGGGAGGGGTTATAAACCACAGCAGCAGCTGATGTGGGAGGCAAGGAAGCATTAAGCTGGATGCCAGTGAGGTTCCCAGGCCAACAAAGGCCCAAGCCGCAGTGGAATGTAAGTATAGTCTGGAAACAGGGAGACAGAGCTCGGGAAAACACAGAGAAACAACCATTTGGCATTTGTAGTAAAAGCTGGAAGGTGTTTTAATGAACCTAAAACATTAGGTCTGCTTCTTAAACCTTGAAAGTACATAGGTAAGCTTTAGACACCTACAATCCTAGCACTCAAGAGGCTGAGGCAGGGGGATGGCAAATTTAAGGTCAACCTGTGCAAGATAGAGAAATCTTGATTCAAACCTCTCTGGGCCAGGGGGAAGAAAAAAGAAAGAAAAATATATATGTGAATGTTACCTCAATAAAAACAACAAATGCCCTCTAAAAAGTACATCGGTCGGTGGAAATTCTTCGTAAATGCAGATTCTGGGCGGGAGAGATGGCTTGGTGTTGACCGCTTGCTGTTGGTCTAGAGGATCAGATCCCAGCTCCCATGAGGTACCAACAGTCTGTCACTGCAGCTTCAGGAACTGGAGACCTTTCTCTGGACTCCATGGGCATCTGTACACATAAGCGCCCCCCCCCAACATATCACAAACATACACACCCGACACACACACATGGGCCCCCCACATCCAACACACACTGTCACACACATACCACACACACATTCATGCCTCAACACCCAACACATATAGTCACACACATAACACACACACAAATGCACTCAAACACACATGTATATACACATTCACATGCACACACACATACATTCACATCCACATACAAAGCACACACATATATACTATATCCACATACAAACACACAAACACACACCACACACTCGCACACCCACATATATGCACATCACATGAACACATACACATATACACACCACAAATGCTCATGCATACCTATACATACATGTAATTAAAAAGAACAAAAAACACCGTCAGTATCTCTTCAGGAACGACATGTGAATGTCTAATAGAACATACAACCATTCTGTGTGACTTGCAATCATGTCACTTTAGGGCTTACACAAACTGTTACTTGAAAAAGCAGGGTGAGGAACTGGAGAGATGGTCCAGCAGTTAAGAGCACTGGCTGCTCTTCCAGAGGACCCAGGTTCGATTCCCAGCACCCACATGGCAGCTCACAACCATCTGTAACTCCAGTTCCAGGGGATCCAACACCCTCTTCTGGCCTCTGTAGGAACCAGGCAGGCACATAGTACACAGACACACCTGCAGGCAAAGCATCCATATCATAAAATAAAATGAAAAAAAAAAGTTAGAATCTGCAGATTTTTTTAAAATTCTTTTCTTGTTTACTTAAATTATTTTTGAGACAAAAATATTCACTATGGCCTCAAATCCATGATCCTCCTGCCTCAGCTTCCCAAGTCCCAGGATTACAGATGTTTATCATGAGAGGCTATGCAACTGTTTTTTTAAATTCATCTAAGTATTAAAAAGTGATCTGAAGAAACAATAATAAATGACAACAGAGGAGGCTGGCAGAAATCCGGCAGGTGGCCAGGAACTACCAAAGGATGTCTCATGTCTGTGGGAATGGCTGAGCTACTACTTAGGAGAAATTCTAGCTTAGAATGGGTCCTGGGCTTGGAAAGGGAGAGGTACTGCACGATGAGGTGGTGAGAGTCCACACTGGGACAGCATCACCCTGGCCTTGAAGCGCGTGCTGAGGTCATTTACTCCTCAGACAACTTGACCAGGAGGCCTGACACTGGGGACCAAAAAGGCTGTCAGGACCCACAGTTTACCAGAGCCAAGATGGGAACGCAGGTCTTTTCTGCCAGTGTGCAGCGGGCTGCTGTGTCTGCGCATCTGTCTTTTCAATGCCACCTCTGCTCCTTCTTTTTTCTCTCTTCACGGAGCTCAATGCAATATCCTTGCTAGTAGTATGGAGATTCTAATTCACTCAATGCTGTTTTATAAACCAGGTATGTACACACCCATTTCCAAGAAGGCAAACTGAGGCTTTCCAGAACTGCAGTCTGGATTCGATGTTCACATTACCCTGACTCCATCTGCCCAGGCTTCTCACTGGGGAACCACTGCCAGCACGCAGACTTTGCTCCAAGGCTGAGTGACTTCCCACCGTTTGCCAGACACATGGGTCCCCAGCCCTCCACTCTGCTCTAAGTCTGGTGGACACACGCTACAGTTTAAACCAATTCGTGGTTTAACTTGTAATCTTGGTGTCAGTTGGTGGCAAGTAGCTGCTGTGTAACTGTAAGAGGGGCAGCAGACCTCTGGCAGATGTAGACAAGCCACAAAGAAACATCTTGGTCCTCAGAGACCGTTCATGCCTCAATCATAGACCAAACCGTATGCAGAATGTCCCAGGCGCTTCTGGAGACCAATCTTTGTTTCAGATACCACAGCAAGGACGGTACTATAAATAACTCACAGCAGTTAATCAACTGTTGCATTGTTTTTCTTCTAACTGAGATCTGTTCATATGGCATTACAACCAAACACCTAAAATACTGTAATTTTCCAAGGAGAGCAATCCAGAAACAAGGAATTACATTTCAGACAAAGAACACTCCAGATTCTAGATTCAGGCCCCTTTAGTTCATGTTGAACATGGTGTGTTTAAACTTCTATCTTCCACTGGCAGCCAGATTCTCTGGCCTCCCTCTCTCATCAATTCCCACAGTTCCCTCCTCCCCTCCCTGATTTCCTGCATAATTTCTACGCATAATTTTTGCCTGCATTGCTCCCGCTCAGTTCAACAGGAGAGTGAGCTGTTCGGATCTCCTCTTCCTTTGACAAAGCTTGCCGGCCTCCCACAGATTGGCTGAGCAGCAGTCCGGAGGAAGAGTTCCATGTGCTGACAAGGGACTGGTGGAAGGCAGAAAGAAATCAAGCTCTGCTGTACTCCAGCTCCCCCTCCAGGAGGCCCCTGAGGGGTAGGAACACACAGAAAGCACCACAATGCAAACCACACTTCACGACTGGCTGGGTTTGGCCCTCAGCTTTGAGCAGAACTCCCCTACAGGTCCCTGCTCAGGTCCAGCTGGAGCCTCCAGCAAGGGCCAGCCACCATCATGACACATCAGTGGGGACTGAGCAAGAGAAAATGAGAGATGACAGCAACACTAGGGTGCCTCCCCAGACCATCTCCCATCAAGGACGGAAAGGGGCCCACTTATATGAATGAATGAATCAATCAATCAATGACTCTCAAATAAATGCCGTCAGTCAGACATTCTAAAGTACACCCAGGTCTAAGCTCAGACGACTCCGCCTCTTGCTCTGATCCAGCAAGAATGACCATTTCTCTTAACTCTCAGGAAGCCAAGAGTTTGAAGGCCACAGGAGAGAGAAGGTTTCCAGGAGGCAATAGAGATCCTGGTTCTGGTGCCATAAAGGCAGACTGAGAGAGGCCCTTCCAAGGCTGGGCATAGCCACACCCCTTACTTCCACACTTAGCCAGGCCCATGGCGGGGGGGGGGGGGGGGAGACACAAAGGAACCGAACTATCCCAGTTAAGTCCCGGAGACAGCACAATCCCCATGGGGTCTCTAAAATTTAAACTGTTCTTTTCTGCTTGTTCGCGTACAGCTTTATCGAGGGTGTCACTGAAAAACGCAACTGTATATATTTACAGAGTGTGAAGTGACGATTTGATGTATGCACACACTGTGAAATGAGGACCATGGTGGAGTTAATGAACACACCCCCAAATGCTTTGCTCTTGGGGAAAGAATGCTTAAAGCCCATTCACTTGGCCAACTTCATCCTACGGAGACTGTTAACTGCAGTCACATTACACATGAGCATTTACTCAGCCAGAGCTGAGAGTCCACACACTTTGACAAACATCTCCCCATCTCTCACTCTGACTCTGTAGCCCCAACATCCACATGTTACATCCACATGTTTCTGGGTTCACTTTTCTTTCTCCTTTGATAAGGTCTCATGCAGCCCAGGCTGGCCTCAAACTTGATATACACCCAAGGTTTCTCCTGAACTCCTGATCCTCCTGTCTCTACTTCCCTACTACTGAGACTGCTGTCTTATGCCACCAGCCTGGTTTATATGCTTCTGGGAATGAAGGGAGCCACATCCACAGCCCTCTGAATTTTTTCTAAGCCTTAAGTTTTGAGTCCAGCTTTGCCCAAAGGGCTGACGAGACAAAAAAGAACCTGAAGAAACCCAGCCTTCCTTTGCCTTCCTTCTCACAGGATATTTTCAGCCAAGAAAACCAGGCAGCCTGGTGCTGCAGTCTGCCTTCCATCCTGAGGGAGGTGAGTCCCCCTCGCTACATCCCCCCCCCCCAGCTGCTGGCCCTTGTCTGTCAAAATAAATTCCAAATCCTTTGTCACATCAAGACAGACTCACATAGCAGTGCATGTGGGGTGAGCCTGAAGGATAGACAGCAAGGGCATAG
The DNA here is from genome assembly GCA_028658305.1 of Pachyuromys duprasi. Lineage (NCBI taxonomy): Eukaryota > Metazoa > Chordata > Mammalia > Rodentia > Muridae > Pachyuromys > Pachyuromys duprasi. The sequence goes on from CM053764.1 coordinate 6,343,638, forward strand.
CCACTTCAAAAGCAACAGCCTGCTGAGGCAACCAGTGGCTGTTTTCACGGAAGGGTATGATCGAAGAGTCCCTGACATGCCACTCAAACCAAAACCTGTCTCACCTCCCTCCTTCCCTGCCCACCCCACTTACACACTATGATATTCCCAGAGGGATACATGCATCTACTAAGCTACCTTCTAGTTCACTTCCTCACATCCCTACCGCCAAAGAACACTCTGGTAGTTACTCCGGCATCTGAAGAAATGCTGCATACAATTTTTTTTAAAAATTAGTAACCAAACAGAAATGTATACCTTGATCAAATCATTCCAACAGATGGGACTTAAGGCATTTATTATCCTTCTCTGGTCTGGGACTTTTCAAGCACTCTGCTTGCAGCGGGCCAGGCTGGGAGCTGTTTGATGGTACCTCTCTGACCAATTACATACTAATTAAAAGACCTCGGTATGCTGGAGGTAGCAGCTTTGCATATGGACTTTAATTACTGGGCCCTAGTTTTGCCAAGAAAACACAAAAGGCTCTTCTGGCTAGATGCTGAGGCGTGGAGGGAACACATGGCTTGCACGGGAGGGCAGGGCAGGAGTGGGGTCCAGAGCAGGAAGCCCAGCAGACACCCTCCTCCACCCCAACCCTCCCGAATCCCCACCCCTGCAATCTCCTTCGAGGCCTGTGGACCAGCCTTACCCTAGCGCCTTCATTCAGTGTCTCTGGAATAAAGGGCATTCTCAGCAGACACGGCACAACCATCCTGGACTCCACACATCCCTGGGCCTTCTTTGGATCGGTCATGTTTTTTTCACCCCTGTGGTCTTCTCTTGACTAGGGACCAAAACCTTTGTCTCTTCCTTACCCATAGGTCTAATAGAGCCTGGGATGGGGGTGAAGGTGCAGGTGGGGGTCCAGAATTAATTTTTTACTAACCAGAACCCTTTCTTCTTTAAGCCAGTGCAAAGCTGAGGCAGGACTGCATCTCCAAAGCAGAAACATGTGACCTGTATGTGACCAATGTGCACAATTAACCCCTTATACCCTAGTGCTTGTTTCAAGAAAGGGTACCTGGCTCAAGTCAGCACTACCCACTGCATACTTGGAGAGACACATTATTTATCCAAGTTGAGGTCAGAACTGTTCATCTGTCATAGGGAAGAAGAGCTCTAAAAAGAGGCCTCCCAGGGAAGACAAAACTGAGAAAAGACTGGACAGGAGCCATGATGCACAAAGCCATCCCTGAATGAATGCACGGAGGACATTTTTAAGGACTATATGCCATTAAGTTATTTTTGTGTTTGCACTGGCTCCAATTGGGCTTTCTATCTATTTACAAATAAAATCATCCTGTCTGGCAGGACTAAGATTGAAGGCAAGAAGCTAAAATGTGCAACCCTACAAGGAACACACTTGAGACAGCCTCTGAAGGGCTCTGGAGGTCTCAGCCATAGCCAAAGAATGAAGAGCCGGAAAAGCTGGCAGAGATACAGATCCAGTTCAGCTGTCTTTGTCAAGGGTTTCTTCACAGGTGTGTACATGAAAGCTGGTAAAGAAAAGAGGTCCCATCGCAGCCAAGTGACAAATTCTTCCCTTCACTGTCTCAGAGTCCCATGCGCAGCTGGGGGTTCCTGAAAGCCTTAGCAGAACACTGCAGACCTCCCTCGCAAACGTTCCACTAACAAAAGCATCTCCCCTTTTTCTTTTTCTATGGCAGACACCTCTTCCAACCCCTTCCCGAGTGGATGACCTCCCCCTCCAGCATCACTCTTCCATCGTCTCTGTTTGATTGACACCGGCAGCATCCTATTCCTCCGCTCACCAGTCTGACCTTTAAACTGCTCAGAACCTTTTCTTCAGTCTACGCCGCCTATAGGCAGTACTCCTCTCTTCATCTTTAAACTTCATGCCATCAGTTACTGCACAGCCTTCTCCATCCTTTCTCTATTTTCACAAGTTCAACTGCATTAAAAACAGCTACAGGGTTTGTTTGTTTTTTAACACTCTACCCACAAGTACACGTACACACACACACATACACACACTTCTCTGAAATCAGTCTCTCATAACTTAGTAATCTTTATCTGATTAAGCAGGTGTTTCTTCCTATGGTTATATCTCAGTTACCTAAACTATTTTTAGGTACAGGGTCTTGGGCTGGCCTCTAACTCTCAGGTAGAAGCAATCCTGCCTTGGTCTCCCCAGTGGCTGGAATGCACCACCAAACTTGTACCTGACACATTTTCAGGCTCAGGGTGGCTGTAGAAAATACATCTCCTTGCCTGTTTCTCATAGACTCCTTGAATGACACCATCAGTTATTTTCACTTCCTGTGACTAAATTCCCCTATTTCTGTAACAGATTAGTGCCATGTGCCATCATTGCGCGTTAGCCAAGATCTGGCAATGCACAGATGGAAGGCTTCATGCAAACGTAAAACAAGGGTACTGCTCTCTGGAACCCAGCACACAGTCGGAAGCCCTCAAGAATGGCAATTATTATTTTTATATTCCTGTCAGAGTGTCTTGTGAATTTACAGTTGTCAGAGGAAGAGCTGTGGGAGTCTGGATGAGATTCACAGGCACATTTCTTCTCTGGCCCAGGTGAGATCATTTATTAGAATGTTGGGCCAGGAAAGGGGGGCCAGGGAGGCACTCAAATTTAAATGAGTGGTGCCTTCCTCATCTAAAGTGCCCTTCTTGCAGAAACCTACAACTTCCCATGAATATCATTAGATTGGCAGAAGTTATTTCCAGAAGTTATTCTAGGGGTGAGAAACAGGAATAAAGAAAAACTGATGTGTATTTATGATGGGCACAAATTCTAGGCCTCTTTCCTTAGTATCATGATTAACATAACTAATTAGGTTATTTTCTCTATAAAGCTTTCTTCTGAATATTCTGCTCCACAATGGCAATTCATTATGGACCAAACAATATACCTTTCCCAGCCTGGCTTCTTTACTTTACTGGGGACCAACTGTACACCCTATCACATACCACCACTGCTTCCTCCTTCTTCTCTCTAGCCAGCAGTGTATCTGCCCCATGATCCTCTCCTTCCAAGGGTCTGAAGTCTGGCTTCCAGAGAGGATCAGTGTCCCAATGCTGAAAGGTGTGGTTGTCGGCTCCCAGTGTATTTTACAGCTGTGAACTAAGCCAGGAAAGAGTATGGGGAAGCCCAGACTATCACTACCTTCTCTAAGCTGAGACATTTGCTTCCTAAACATGACTGGAGTCACGTATCACAAGACTGTGTGACCTTCATGGCTCATTCAGAACTGGTAGCGATCTGTCAAGCCCATGTCTTCCACTGTCTCATTCTAGCTGTCTGTTATGTGTGGGCCACCCGTAGCAGACCTTCTGTGGAGCCTGATAGAAAGGAAAGTTCCTGAACTTGCCCCAGAGGGCAGAGGAAGTAAGACTGGAGTCTGAAGTATCGTCTCAATGGCTGCTAAACGCACCATAACATAAGGGACAGTGGTCCAAATTTCATCAGTGTGCCCAGGTCTAGAAAGGGCGGGGGGGGGGGGCAGGTGTCTTCCTGTGTATGTCTCCTCTGTGCTCCAAAAATCCCAGTGCACCCCATGGGGCTCCTTTTCTTTTACCTCTGAGTTTCCCAGAGAGCCTCCCCATTTGCCTTTCCCTAAACTAAGACTAGATTTGGGAACCCAGCTGCATGGTCATAAGTGATGAAATGCACACACAAATCCTGCCAGAGAGAAGATCCAGTGAGACTTTGAGGGGACAGCACCAGGCCCCGCTGGATTCTGATCCCTCTCATTTATTCCATTTAATTCTTACACCAAGGCTACAGCCACATCAAGACAACATGCCCAGTGATCACAAGAGCAGAGCTGGCTACCTATGGAACGTGCAGACTCACAATGAGACTAAGATGGCAGCTGACAAGCAGGGTGAGAGGGATGGAAACTGACTCCCTCCCTTCCTCCACCTGGGCTTCTCTGTTTAATCCCTTTACTGGATAAACACTTCTACTACTGTTTGAGAACTTTCTACTCTCCCTTCTGTGTGCCTTTAGCCAACATCCATTTCACTACACTTGTGTTATTTAGTTCTTCTTTTCTGTCTTTATTCTTTCTGACTAAAGAATTGGAAAATATTCTTCCTGATCATAAGGGCAGTTTGTTTTGCTGAGACATGATAGTCAGAGCTGAACTTACTAATTGATCTCTGTCTAGACATTTCCCCATTCAGTCCTCTTTGTGTGTGTATTAATTTTATTTTTATGCATGTGAGTACTTAGCCTACATGTATAGCTATGCATCGTGGCCATGCCAGGTGTCTGTGGAGTTCAAAAAAGGTGTCAGAACCCTGTGACTGGAGTGACAGAGAGCTGAGCTGCCATGTGCAGGCTTGGAACTGAGCCTGGGTCCTCTGAGAGAGCAGCTAGTACTCTTAACCACTGAGCCATGTCTCTAACCCTTTATTCAGCCCTTGTGAACAGAACTGATCCCAGGACCCCCTGACCATACCACACCTAACAGGGGCTCACACTCCTAGTGTAAAATGAGGTGGTATTAGCATGTAACCTACATCCTCTTGTACCATAAATTTCTCATAATATCCAATATGAGGTAAACACTACAAAAGTACTACTCTGTCTTGTTTAAGGAATGGCAAGAGAAAAGTTAGTGTATTTACAGTCTAGATTTTTTTTTCTGAATATTTTCCATCCACAGTCGGCTGAATTTGTGACTGTGGGAGCCATGGATACGGAAGGCTGACGATACTATTCTTATCACCTACAGAAAAGTGAAGAGGGCTGTCTGAGCACAGAGTCTTGAATCAAAACCTCTCGTACCTTCTCTTTCAACTGTTTGTGGTGCTTTTCCCCACTGTGCCTATCAAGTAGCTATCCTTAAGTCTACACTCGCAGCTGACCTAAGCCAACCCACACGGAGACCGGGTGGTCACCCTGGACTCCTGTCCCCTCAATCTGCTCTCTGCCTTTTGGGGGCTTAGCTCGAAGGCCCTTTGCCACATGGTTCCCCGTATCTAGCCAAGCCTTTATTTCGGGATAATGCACGCTGTCCTTGTGTCTAGCTTTCTTACAAGCATTCTCGCCACATCAAGCCAGGAGCTCATTTCCCCCCAGTGCAGCCTCCACAAACGTCATCCACGCCATCTACCCTAAAGCCCTGCTTCATACTCTTTCATCCTGGCATCTGAAACGTGTCTGGGAGCATCCCGGGAGACTCACAGTCCCTGCCACAGAATCTCCATGTGGGCTTTTCACAGTTGCTCCTTTGAAGCCTTCAAATCCCCCAGTGAACAGTTGTCTCTTCCTAGTAACTCTATGTGGACTGTTTCCTTCAGTCTTTGTCCTAGGCTTTGCAAACCAGCCGGGATCTGAGCCAAGGGACAGGCTCACTAATTGGCCTTGGCATGCCACTTGTTTCATCGTGACATGTGTCAAGCTCCTCATTTTATCAGGCTTGAGGCATCTCGTCATGGCACTCTTGCCATCCTAGACCCTTAGGTGCTGGTAACTGGACTCAGCCCCAAGCTTAGTTTAACTTTTAATGTTAAGCTGGCTTTCCAGCTATCTTACTCTCCAGGCCTGCACATCTGGAATCATTCACAACGTGGTGGTTGAAGTTTCCACTAATTCAAATGGAATGCTAGGGATGGAGGCCACTGGGAGGCCTTCAGCGTCCCTCAGTCCAGGCAAGTCATTCCACTGTAAGAAATGCATGTGTCAACAAACATCCTAGAAAGGGCTCACTAGGGCAGAGCCCTGAACTCAGAACTGGAAAAGTATAGCACTGAATATGGTGGCCCAGAGGTAAGGCTGTGGGCAAGGCTGTGGAAAAAAATAGTGTCCCTTCAAAATGTCCCTTTTAAGAAGAGGACTATGTGGTTGGAGAGGAGGCTCAGGGATTTAGAGTACTTGCTCTTCTAGAGAATCAGAATTCAGTTCCCATAATCTAGGTCAGGCAGCTCACAACTGCCTAGAAGCCCAGCTCCTGGGGATCTGATGCTTCCGGTTCCATGGGCACCTGCACTCATGTGCACATACCCACATATACACACTCTTACACCTAATTAAAAATAATAATAAGAGATGACAGGAAGGTATCTCCTCCTTCCCTCTTTCCTTCCGCTCTCAGCCACTAGCCCTGAAGTCACCATGAGAGGGTAACTGCTGTCTGCTAGCTGAAAAGAGGGTCCTAATCAAACCCCAACCATTTGGGCATCATGACACTGGATGTCTCAGCCCCTCACTGTGGGAACCGGAAGCTCTGCGGTTGACACCACCCAGGCTGTATTCTTTTGTCACAGAGCCCAACATGATAATACAGAAAACAAACCCCAATGTCCACGCCCAGTTTATGTGGTACACACATATGAACTAGAATCCAGATATATGACCATTTTTGTCTGCTCAGCCATTGTGCTTAGGAAAGATCCAGTCATGAGGGAAAGCAACAGGAAACTGTCCTCCCATCTTCCCAGCCACCTATAAACACAGAATGATTAGCTTATGTAATCATAAATACTTTCCAAACATATTTACTTGTTTGTAAATGCATGGAATAAAAACCTGTAAGATTATACACCAAACGGACAGCAACGACCATCTCTGGAGTAGACTGGGAGAGAGGAGGAGGAAAAGAGAGGGACTTTGGCTGAGATCAGTGATTTTAATGTGTTTGTCTATAAAATGAAAAGCACACAGTCTTGTATCTATCTGCTGAACAAAGAAGGACAGAAACAAAATTCAGGACATGGTGGGCCTGGCTCTCACGTTTCATGAGACAGCCTCCTTTCTAGCCCTTCTCTCTGGGACAACAGAATGAAAGTCTGAAGGTTCTGAGTGTTTGTCCCATGACTGTCATATTCCTAGTAGTTGGTACCATACTCATCACATGGTAAGTGTGGCTTAGACACATGTGTCCTGATTAGTTTTCTTTTTTTTTTTAATACAACTTATTGGTCGAGTTGACACAAGCTAGAGTCATTTGAGAAGGGAGCTCCTCAACACCCCTGCCACACTTGTTGGGAGAGCCTGTGGTGCATTTTTCTCGATTAGTGACTGACGAGGGAGAGCACAGCTCAGTAGGGCAGTGCCACCCCTGGACATGCAGTCCAGACTGTGTAAGACAGCAAGCCGTCTCTCCACGGAGAGCAAGCCAGCAAGCTGCATCCCGCACGACCTTCGCTTCTGTTCCTTCCTGGAGATCCTCTTGGTGTGGTTCATCAGGGCAACAGAATCCTGACTAAGACAGTGTGCAGGTGTTCATGACTAAAGGAGAAGCCCCAGGGAGTTGCAGAGCTCATCAAGGTTCCAAGAGAACCTGGCCAAGAAATACAGTGAAGCCTCAGGACGGGAATCTGGTGGCACTGGAATATCCATGGGGGTGGCCCAATTAGGAAGGGAACTCTTGATGGTACCTGGAGAGCACACTGGAAGCAGAACTAAGATTCCAGCGCTGAGGGAGATCTATCCCCTAGAGTGCGTGGCCCTGTGCTTTCTGACCAACCATGACCCATGAGGTCCCCATAGAGACCCCCCCCCATATGCAGGAGTATGTTCCAGGGCCGCAGAGCCCAAACACAATGTGAAGGCTGGGAGCGCAGACCTGGGCTTCAGCTTACTCTTCTGATCTCATCTCTCCAGCTCTAAAATGAGGATGTTCCCACTGTCCTCCACACACCATCCTTGGTAAAGGGTAAGAGTTAAACAAAACCCACCTGCATAGGAAGGTAGCCAGGTACAGTCATGTGACCTCACCCACACAGATGGTCTCTTTCCAACTCTCAGAAACAAAATACTTCCACAAACATTCCAGTTGATCTTGAGGTCCACAGACTTGGCTAGACTATACAATAGAGACTGAAGGAAGCAGGCATCCATTGTCCACCGTACCCCCTCACACACAAACCCCCAATTCTGCAGTCAAGCCCTAATTGCCACATTGTTGGGGGAGAGATTTTATAGATTTCACTGAAGGCCTAAATAGTTGACTTTAACTAAAGAAGTTACCCTTAGTGGGCTCAACTCAATTAGCAGCGGGACTGAGCTTTTCCTGGCAAGGAAGGAAGGATGGCAGACAGACCCACAGACAGGCTGAAAGGCTCCAGCAGCTGGTAGACCCCCAGTGGCTTTTCCCTTCCTTTTCTGAACACCCCCTTCCAAACGGCCGTGGACAGCCGCAGCCATGCTTGGAAATCTTTCCAGTGCAGATTTCAGCCTCACTTACCCATCCAACCCCACAGTCTGCCAAGCCTCTGTGTAAGACAGCTCTTCACATACATAGTCTCCCACGGCTTCCCTGTCTAGCTGAGTCCCAACTGAGACACATTTCCCAAAAGTGTTAACTTGGGTGTAAAATAAAGCTACTTCCTCCATTCCACTTTAAACACTGTAAAGTATCCAAGAGCTTATGCAAACAAGAGAGCTGTTTCTCAGTCTCTGTCATAGTTTTGACCTACAAAGTCACTGTAAGCCCCGAATTAGTGACTCCAGCGGTACTGCTTCTGAAGAAAACTGTATCCATTCATTCGTTCGTTCATTTGTTCATTCATGTGTGCATGCGTGCTAGGCAAGTACTCTACCACTGATCTACACCCCAGCGCCACTTCTAGGATAAACATGAGTTAGGTCCTGTTTACCCCTGGATGGAGTAAGAATGGTGTATGGGTCCTGTCTCATAAGGTAGGAGTGATATTCTAGTACTAGGCAGCCATAAAAGCAACAAATATTGGGGCTGGAGAGATGGCCCAGCAATTAAGACCACTGGCTGTTCTTCCAGAGGATCTGAGTTCAACTTCCAGCACCCATGTGACAGCACACAACTGTCTGTAACTCCAGTCCCAGGGGATCCAACACCTTCACACAGACATGAATGCAGGCAAAAAAACACCAATGCACACAAAATGTGAAAATAATAATAATAATAATAACTTTTTAAAGAGTAACAAATATCTGCAGTAATACAATCATAAGGATTGGAATAGGGACTAGTAACCATGGTTCCCATTCTGAAGCAGCTACAGTGTGTCAGGCACAATTATAAATTCTCTGGTTGCTTTATAGTGTTTACATGACACCAAATACATGACCAGGCTGTAGAAAAAAGCCAAGGGGAAATGTCATTCTCCTAGGGTGCCAAGGGCCTCAGTCTATCCAAGACTAATGAGTTTCCCAGTCAACATGACATCTACTGCTAAACTGGGGAACTCTTTGAGAAACCAGAGCAGTCAGTTGGTCAGCTTAGGCTGGTCATGCCAACTTGGGGCCAAATTCTAGCTTGTCCATCGGGGAAGAGTGACAATGTCTTTGAATGTTACTTTCCCCATTTAAAAACAGGTTTAGAGGGAAGGCAGAGGCAGGTGGATCTTTGTGAGTTCAAGGCCAGCCTGGTTTACAAAGCAAGTCCAGGACAGCCAAGCTGGCTTGAAAAACCAAAAACCCAAGCAGGTTTAGCAGCAGGAGCACCTCTCCCCCAAGACTATCCGAGGCAGAGAGCCCTTGACACACCACAGCTACCTATCAAGAGATGAAAACAATGTCAGAATGTTATTCACCCTAGAAAACTTGAGGTCTCTCCCATCACAGCAAATAGCACAATGGAGATATCGGTCCAGGATTGGATAATTCTAAACTAAGTTGAAGTTCCTAAGTATTCAATTCACTACATGTCCATGCAGCTGTGGGAAGGCAGACGAGCGACAACACAGAGTTCAGTAAACCGGGCAGGGCACTTGGGCGGTCGAGACAGATTGACTAGGAGTTCAAGACCAGCCTCAGCCGTATGATGGGTGTAGGGCCAGCTTGGGCTGCATGGTACTCTGTCTCAGACAACAACAAAAGTTATATCAGCTTTCAGCCAAAAAGACAACACAAAAGTTACAAAACAAATGTTTTCCTTTTTTGACAAAGCACAAGGCAAGGATTCCCTGAGAAAGGGGAAAAGAGTAAGGTGAGCCCAGGAGCACCCAATGCTCTGTCTAGAGAGGAGGTCCAGGGCCACTATAGGGAAGAATGAGTAGGTGGGTCAATCTAGGTGCTTACTCTGGGAAGGAATGGTTCATATTCCACCCAGCCAGATTAGAATGTCTTCCTAACATGGGCAACATTGGGTACAGTCCTTCAAGAGCAAGCCTTTCCCTACTGAGCCCAAATTAGCTCAGGCGAGATATTGGCAAACTTCTCCTTTAATTCTAACTATTTCCGGCTGTGGGTCACAGGGTCACTGCTGCAATGCCCCAGAGCTCTGTTGCCAAAGCATTAAAGCAGCCACAGGAAAGATGTCAACAGACAGCCATGGTGTGTCCCAATAAAACTTTATTTCCCAATACAGGCAGCTGGACTGTGGGGCATAGAGCGGCAACCTCTGCTTTAGATAAACACTATTCTAGACTCACCCAAAGTGTGCTGGACAGCAGGGTTACAAAGATCAAACTAGTTCCAAGGAACTCACTGCATCAAACCAACCAAGTTCAGACAGTAACTAGAGAGATGCCAGCATGCCACAATACAGAACTCACAACATCCAAATCCAGAGTTGTCAAAATCTGCAAAGAAACAGGAAAATACAGCCCATAATAATGGAAAGAGCAGTCAAAAGAAGCAGACCCAGAAAGGCCACAGGTGACAGAGTGAGCACACATACACCAAAGCAGAAGCGTAATGGTGTGATCAAGAGATAGAGGAAAGCAGGCAAATGGCGGGAAGGGAGCAGAGAGAGCAGGTAGCAGAAAAGGCCACATCTGCAAAGAAAAAGCAAAATAAATGAAGTAAGCCTCAGAACCAATTGGAGAAAAGGGGTTAATGAACTTAAAATCACAGTAGTGGAGGCAGCAAGATGGCTTAGCAGGTAAAGGCACTAGCTACCAGGTCCAACGGCCTGAGTTCAATCCTCTGGACCCACGTGATAAAAGGAGAGAACTGACTCTTCTGTAACTTGTCTTCTGGCTCTCTCTCTCTCACACACACATGCAAATAATAAATACATGCAATACATTACCACCTATGATGAAAGATTAATGGTAGCGAGCAATGAGGAAGAGAGCAGAGAATTATCAGTAGATGGGGACATCTGTAATCAACAACAAACTGCAACGAGAATTCGGGAAAAGGAAGACAGAAAGTGGTAAGAAAATATATGTGAAAATACAACAGCCAAATTGTTCCACATTTGGTGAAAATGAATCCACAGAGGCAACAGGCTAGACAAATCGCAAGGAGAAGAAATATAAAGAAGAGTCGGTGAGATGGCTCACAGGGAAAGGCACTTGCTACCAAGCCTGAGAACCCGAGTTCAATCCCCAGGAGCCATATGATGGAAGAAAAGAACAGATTCCTGAAAGTTATTCTCTGACCTACACACACACACACACACACACACACAGTTTGGATTTGTAGAGACATGGTCTTCCGTAGCCCTAGCTCTCCTGTCCTGCAACTCACTATATAGACCAGGCTGGTAATTTTTTTTCTTCTTTTTTAAAGACAAGGCTAGGAGATGGCTCACTGGATGCTCTTACAGGGAGGGGACATAGGTTCAATTCCCAACACCAACATGGTAGCTCAAAACTGTCTCTAACTCCACTTCCGGGCGGGGGGGGGCAATGCCCTCTTCAGCCTCCACCTGTACTACATACACATGGTGCACAGACATTCATACAGGCAAAACACCCAAACACATAAAAGAAAACTGAAGGAAAAATAAAAAGAGCTGCCAAGGTTCAGGCTTTGCCCCTAAAAAGTCCAGTATTTGTGCTGTGACAGCTAACGTCATGTTTTAAGTTTAAACTACTGTGCTTAAGAGAATCTACAAGACAGAAATACCTCTAACCTGTAAGCCCCAGTTGCCCAAGGACGGACAATTTCTTGGAATGCCAGGGGCTACTGTTCATATAAGATGACAAACCGAAAGCAAGTTTGGTTGCCCCAACTGCGCAAGCTGTGCTTGATCGCACACGGGCAGGAGGGGCATCAGGATGCTCACCCCCACTGGATGAAGGCAGAAGGTATGCAGCCCTGTGGGGTTTGCCTTTATACGCCTCTGACTGATATAATTTGGTTCCATACTCTGGGAATCCCAGGTGCAGACCTGACCAGTGCACACAGATCAGGTCGGTATTTAATAATGCTTGCTTTAAATCTGGCTCCAAAACTGTGGTAGTGGCCTTCTCAGCTGGTGGGATTAACAGCACCACCATACCTGGCTGAAGAAAAAGCAATAGTTGGGGACATGTCTTTGATAAAAGATATGTATACTGAGTACATGATAGAGCAGTGGCTAGAGACCCCTCCATCTGCCATGCCATGGGCGAACCTGAAGGCTAGTTTGTTAAATGAGATAAAGGCAGATACAAAGGGCCAGATGATGTTGTTACTTATATGCAAAAATCTAAGCAACAAAGACAGACAGACATCATAGGTAGAGAATAAAACAGTGGGGGCAGAGAGAAGAAAGACGTAGATTAGAAAAAGCAAGCACATGGTAGGAACAGGTCTGGGGATCTAAAGCACATTCTGAGACTCCACATAACAAGACTGTACTAAATTTAGGAATCCTGCTAATTGAATGGGTTACAGTTTATCTTAACTTTAAAACAGAGTTGGTAACTAGATATAATGACTGTGTTGCTTTCTTTAGCCATTTTATCAACTATGCTGGTTTATTATTATTATCTTAAGATAATATTTTGTTATTATCTTTCTATGAGACCAGGCTGACCTTGAACCAGATCTGCCTGCCTCTGCCTCTGGAGTGCTGGGACCAAAGCCCAGATAAATGTCAGCTTGCTACTGACCTAAGAGGAAAGTCTTCCCTTGGGAATTTCCCAGATCAGATAGATGGGCACGTGGAGTTGACTGTCTCTGTGGTTAACTGGTGGAGGGCTCCTGAACTGTGTGAGAAAGCTGCAGAAGAGAGGCTACTGTAGGACAGCTAACTACCATCCTCTTCCATGGCTCTTCATGTTCTTACTGCTTTAGCTATGAAGTGAGTTCAGTCAGGGGCTATCCTGGATGAAACAGTTAGCAGCCCTGCCTTCAAATTCCTGACTTGACTTCTCCCAATAATGGATTATAATAACCTGGAATTAGAAGATAAAATAGACCCTTTCTTTCTCTAAGTTGGTTTTGGTCATGATGTTATATTACGGCATCAGAAATGAAACTAGGGCCTGGTGGTGGTGGTGCATGCCTTTATTCCTTCCAGGACAGCAGGAGCTACATAGTGAGACCCTGTCTCAGAAAAAAAATGTATTTAAAAATATAAAAATTTAAAAGGTGCATGCAAAACTAACAGTTTCTTAGAACTCAACTATACAATGAAAGAAACTGAAGAAATAGAGTGGATATCGGAAGTGTCTCATGTACCAGGCATGGTGGCACACACCTTAGTCCCAGCACTCTGGAGGCAGAGGCTGGGTCTCTCAGTTCAGGCCACCCTAGTCTTCAGAGCAAGTTCCAGGACAGCCAGGACCACACAGAACAATTCTGCCTCAAAACTTAAAAAAGGAGGAGGAGGAAGGATCTCACGCTGTAAAAATGTCTCAGTGGTTGAGAGGTTAGAGCTCTAGTCCCAGCAGCTATGTCTGGCATCATTCATAACTGCTTGTAACTCCAGCTCCAGGGGATCCGACACTCTTCTCTGGCCTCCATGAACAGTGGTACATTGTACACACACACTTTTAAATAAATGATACGACCTCTAAGGATTCTTTTTTGTTTTGTGTGTGGGGGTGTTTTCTCATGAATGTGTATCTGTGCATCATATGCATGTCTGGAATTCAGAAAATAGTATTGAATCTTCTGGAACTGGAAAGACAGACAGTTATGAGCTGTCATGTGGGTACTGGGAACCAAATCTGGCCCTCCAAAAGAGCAACAAGTGCTCTTAGTCCCTGAACCATCTTAACTGGGTTTTCTGAGACAAGTTTCTCTGTGTAGCTTTGACTGTCTTAGACCAGGCTGGCCTCAAACTCAGAGAGATCTGACTGCTTCTGCTTCTTACGTGTTGGGATTAAAGGAATGTTTCACCACCGCCCAACTAATAAAACCTTTTTTTTTTTATAGGAGGAGAAAGAAGAAGAAATAAGCAGAAGCAGCAGCCACTGAGCGTGGTGAATGAAATCCCACTTCTTGGGACACTAAGGCAGGAGGAGCATCATTAATGTGATGCCAGCCTAGTGCCAGATGCGGCTGAATGATCAAATCCTACTTCAAAAATGAAGCATTATTACAAATGAACTACACATACAGCAACATGGATAAACACCAAGAAATATCAAGAAAATAAATCAAACCCAAAAGGGCAGCAGACAGGGAGAAATAATACTTAAGATCAGAACAGAAATTAATAGAACAGAAACAACAAAAGGATAAAGACTCAAGGAAACAGTGTTGGCTCCTTAAAAAAAAAAAAAAAAAGAACAAAAAACAAAGGCTGAGCATGGTGGTACACACCATTAATCCCAGCAGTCAGGAAGCAGAAGCAGGTGGATCTCCGTGAGTTCCAGGCCAGCCTGGTCTATAAAAGCCTGGTCTACAAAGCAATTCCACAACAGCCAGGGCTATTACACAGAGAAGCCCTGTCTTGAAGAACCAAGAAAAAAATGGATGAGATTGACAAACTGGCCAAGTTGAGCAAAAGCATCATGGTAAGTAAAGAGGCCAAGAACACCTCAAAAATACCTACTGTGTGATTTAACTTATAGGAAATTCTTTGAGAAGGCATTACTAATGAGGAACAATTTTGAAAAACAGATTAAAAACAAAAAAAAACAGTTGCTAGCAGGAGCAGAGATAAGGCCTTAACCAGATGATGGGTGTTTGAGAGATGATGGAATGTTCTGTATTGTGACTTGGGTACTAGTTAAAAGGCTTCACATAAGTCAGGTATGGTAAAACACACGTACTCTCTCAGAACCCCAAAAACAAAAGCATGAATATTGTGAGGTCAAGGCCAGCCTGGTACACATGAGAACCTGTCCTGAAACAAAAACTTTCTACTTTTGTCTAAACCGCATTGAACTGCACACTTAAAACTGGGCCCACTTGTAGCTAGGCAGTGGTGACACATTCCTTTAATCCCAGCGCTCTCAAGGCAGAGGCAGGCAGACTCTGTGAGTGCAAGCCTCCTGGACTACAGTCCACAAGGACAGCCAGAGAAATCCTGTCATGAAAAATTAAAAAAAAAAAAAAAAAGAGAGAGAGTGAGTGAGTTTGTAATGCTTCAAGTTAGCAACTCAATAAAGCCAGCACACAAAAAAGTATCTGCTGGGGCTGCTAAAGAGATGGCTCAGCAGTCAAGTGTGTGCTGCTCTTTCAGAAGACCTACATGTGGTTCCCCACACCCACACCAGGTAGCTCACAATGACCAGTCAACTACAGGTCCAGAGATCTGACATGTCAGCACCGTCAGCACTGGGCTTACAGAATATTTTCGGCAAATTTTATGGTGAACCCTCTCCTGGGTAAGCCATCTCTCCAGCCTGTGTTTCTCTTTTGAGACAGGGTATCTGCTTTTGTTGCATAGTTTTACATTTGCACATGTGTATGGTATGTTTGTATGTATTTATATGGGTATGTGTAGATGTACATGTATGCTTGCATATTCAAAGGCCTGAGGTTGACATCACATGTCTTCCTCAAATCACTTTCCACCTCTGTGGGCATCTGCCATCACATGCATATACCCACACACACACACATATAATTTTTAAAACAAAACAAAGTAGACTAAAATCAGCAATGAGGCCAAAGAAGAATACTGGAGTCTTCCCTAGGGAAGAACAGCCCAACGTCTATATTTAACTCATCTCCTAAAATATTTATTTTGGTTTACATTTTCTAGTATGCATAATATGCTCATACATTAGCATATGTATATAATTTATAAGTGAGTGTTCAGACATTGAGATCCATACTCATTTTTTTTTCCTGCTGATAGAGACCCATTTAAAACCCTTGGAGACTTCAGACTTCCCTGGGTGAGCCTTTGGCATGGTAGAAGCAGAAGCCGGATGGGAAGAGTTACTGAGACAGACATGACTAACAAGCAGCCTCCTTCAAGATGGAGAGGGGAGCTGGAGCTTCGAAGAGATAAAGGAAAGTGACTGCTTTTAGCATGGGTCACTTCAGTAAAGGTTAAAAGGAAGCAGTCAGAAACTAGAGTTAAGAGACAGAACTAACGTGTTTGTAACAAGAGATGGCCCAGTGAAGACCTAAGACACAGACACTTACAGTGCTGTCATTGAGAGGGGTGTGTGTGTGTGTGTGCGTGTGTGAGTACATCCAGCATGTGGAGGCCAGGGTTTGATGTGGGATGACCTCCTCTACCATTCTTCACTCTTTTTTTTTTTTAAGACAAATCTCTCAATGTAGCTTGGAGTGGTTCAGGGAGGCTGGCTAGACAGCAAGCCAACAGGACCCGCCTGTCCTACTCCCCCACGGGAATACAGGCATAAGCGATCAGCCCTGCTCTTGTATGAGTGGCAGAAAACTGCATTCAAGTATTTCACCTGCTCAGCTGTCTCTCCTATGGGGTTCCTCCCTTTTGAGACAGGATGTCTGTTTTTGTTGTAGACTTTTTCATTAGTACACACACACATACACGGTATGTGTGTATGTTTGCATGTGTTTATGAGAGTGCATTTGTGTGTTCGTGGTGGCTCGGAGTTGACACCTTCCTCAAATCACTGACCACCTCTGTGGGCATCTGGTCTCACATTCACATACATACATATAATTTAAAAAATAAACATGTATCAAAATCAGCAATATGACAGGTTGTGGTATGCACCTTTAATCCCAGCACTTGAGAGGCAGGGGCAAGAGTATCTCTGTGAGTTCAAGGCCAGCCTCTTCGACAGAGTGAGTTCCAGGACAGACAGGGCTATACAGAAAGACCCTGTCTCAAAAAAACCACAAACAACACAACATCAACAATGCCTCTGCCTCCTTTGCACTGGAACTACAGGTAGCCACACACCTACTCAGCCTTCACATGGGTTCTAATCTGAATCTTTGGTCCTCAAACTTATGCGGCAAATGCTTTACCCACTAAGACATCTCCCTGGCTCCCAGACTGAGTTTTGCTTTGTAGCCCAAGTTGGTCTAAAATCCAGAGTCTTCTTACCTCAACCTTCAGAGTGTTGGGACAACAGGCGTGTGCCATCAAACCTGGCTGACCATCTCGTCTTTTAATGCCAAGGTCATCAGTGCATGGAAGGTGATATGGTATGGTAAGGGTAGATGTGGTCTTTGGAACAACCAGTCTAGCAAACAGCACTTGCAACTCGACTTTTCCACATTAATGAGAAACCAACTAAACCTCTAGCATCTGCTGTCTTTGTGGCACCAGGACTTGCCACACAGTGGCATTCTTGACCTGACTCTCAGACGCTCTGCAGCAGTTAGCATTGAGGGAAGCGTTTCCTAATGCTGACGCCAGCATCAAAAACCAAGCAAGAAGCTGGTGGGAATTCAGTGCAAACTAGGAAAATAGTATCAAACTCCATGGTAATTCAATGTAAACTAAGACTTCCATATTGTCTCCAAAGCTAATTTTGGCCCCAGTGGTCAGCGCTAACCTGGGTGTGGTGACTGTGTGGGTAGGACCACCAGGAAGTACGGAAGTGAGTCTGGGTGAATCAGGTTGAGACCTGACTCACCCAGAACCAAGGGAACAGGGGCTGGGCCGGGTGGCCTCATCTCTGAGCAGCACCAAGGCCTTTAGGGACATCATTAGTGGTTGTGAACGCTTGCCCAGCACTCTTCACAGGATGGCTGCCAGGCCTGCCCACACGCCACTTGGGTAATTATGTCCGACTTACCCTCCTGAAGATTCAGGGAGCTAGCAGGGGACTTCCGGACTTAAACTCACTGAGCAAGGCAACAGTAGGGCCTTCAAGATGCACACCCTTCTGAACAGTTCATCCCTTTCCCTCTTTGCTACTTGGGGCAGAACTGCAATCACTTTCTCAGCTCCTCACTGTGAAGTGGCTTGGACAGGTAGCCTCTCTGGTGCAGTGTAGGCACATCTCTGCTCTCCCCCTAACTGATAGTAACCCTACCTGTCATTCAGAGGCTGTCAACTCCACCTCAGCCCCAGGGACAACATGGTTCACAGAAGTGTGCACCAGCTCAGTCAACATGGCTGTTTCCATAATAGTATGTGACCTAAAGAGTGAAGATCCAGTTTTGAGAGCTCTGTGAAACCAAGGAAAGACACTTATCCATCCCTGCTCATGCCATTGAGAGCACAGGCCAAAGCAGCTAGCATGTTTTCCCTTGAAATGAAATGAAATGAAATGAGATGAAATGAAATGACCCATATGCTAAGAATTGCCTTGACTTCTAAGGAACGCCATCGCATCGAATTTCTACACCAACCCTGTAAGTCCTAAGTTCTCCTACATGGAATGAGATGCTGTATTTCAAAGGTCAATAACTGTGCTTCCTGGTTAGTAGTATTTAGACCTTCTGTGCCCCCAGTTTCTTTACCTACAAATGGAGCTAAACACAGGCTCAATCTCACACAATATGAACTGAATACGGAAAGAACTGAGAAGAATATAAATTTTAGCTATGGAAACTGGGATTGGGAATGAAGCCAGGTGGAACAGCATATGCTTTAACACTTATAAAACCCTGGGTTCGATTCCCAATACAACAAAACTAATTAACTAAGACAAGAAAACCAAGCCATAGAAATGCCTTGTCTGTGCTGATACAACTGATTAGGGCATGGAGCAGAGATCAGACTCATGGCTTCTCTATCTCCAGAGACTCTGTTCTTGACCATCAAACACAACTGCTTCCATGCTCACCACCCTAGGGGACATTCTGTATAAAAAGAAGAAAGCTGAAAAAAAATAGCCAAGCTGAGAAGTGGGGAGAGTGGGACAGTCATCAGAAATTGTGTACATATCCCATACCCCTAAACCGGCCAGCAGAAGTCAAATCCTACCACTGGCTTTCGATATTTAATCAAGAAAATCCCTTTCCATCTTAACCAAGTCTAAACCAGGGCGAGTCTCTCATAATTAAAATCCTCTGCAGACTTGACCAGTGTAGCCATCTAACTCACATCCCCCAAACTGCCCTCAGTTCCTGAGCCTGACTAAGCCAAGGACAACCACGAGAGACTCAATTCTTAGAGTGTGCAAATAAAGCTTTTTTTCCAAATCACGTATTCTCATCCCTCAGACACCTTCTACGTGCCAGACACTGTGTTCACATCCTCTGGTGGGTTGAGCACAAAGTTGCATGGAAACAGCAATGGCACTCCCCAAGGCAGAACAATGAGGCCCACCTAACGGATCTGAGCAAGATCTTTCCCAAACTCTGCATATCCACTGCAAGCAAGGCTTAAAATGGAAGAGGTAATGGGGGGAATTTCTGCACAGACTAAATTATTCATGTCCATTGAACTACATAAGCAGCATTCAATCTCCATCTCTGGACAGAGTCTTTGCCTAGATCAAAATTTGATTGAGGTCCAAACAGGAAATGCAGATATAAAATGTGTGACTTAATATACTAGGGCAAAGCCCTGGGCCAGCAAGGTGGCTTGTTCCCTCTTCTGCATCTAATCTCCTCACAGAGTGCGTGTGCGTGCCTGTGTGATGATTGTGGTGGTACTTTTTTTTTAACATCACAAGTATCATAGAAAATATACAATAAAAACCCCAATGATTCCTTAGAGAATTCGCTGCCCTCCCTCATCTTCTTTGATTCCCCTGCCTCCTCTCCGCATCCTTTGAACTACTAAAAAGATACTTTGAAGGCATGACAGAAAGCAGTTTTTCATTCATGCTCCTCTTTGATGATCTTGCTATTCATGGGAACTGTAGAGTCCACAGGATGTCGGCGGGGAGAGCTGGAAGTCAATACTGACAAGAAGAGGCCAAGTGAGAGCCTGAACCCTTTTGGTCAATGGGATGGAAGGCTAAAGGAGGATGCGAGGAAGACCTGAGGGATACAGGCAGAGCTTCCGGCCTCTCCGGCATGTGTCACCTTCACTCTGCAACTCGTGAGCAGAGGCTGTGCACGGCCTGCAGAGGCTCTGAGGAGACACTCCCCCCTGCTCTGACCTCCAACCCCGTAGCTCTTTGTCCATCCTCAGATTTCGGCCCTAGCCCAGCTCTTACGTGGGGTTTTGATCTTTCCACCTTCCTCTAGGTTTCCTGGTGAATGATTCATTCAGTTCTGTGCTAACAGGATACTTGGGGGGAGGGGGAGGACTCAGTGTGCTGAGGAGGGAGGAAGGCAGGCCCCGAATAAATTATTGGAAACAAAGGCTTTTATAGATGACTCTCAGGAAGCCTAAAGCCTTCAGAGCAGCAATGCTGGTCCCCCTGGCCTAGGATTAGGGGTGCAGTGGGAGTCAACAGATCTATGCAAACCCAGAGAGGAATGGGTCAGTTTGTCTACGATGCTTTGGGTGCTGGTGGGTGCTAAGATGAGGTTGTGAGCATTGGGGATGGAGAGAAACAACTTCATCCAACCACAAATATTAACTGTAGCATATTCTACTACTCCAGAGATTTTGAGGTCAGCAGGGACGTAAAAGAACTCATTTGCTCACAAATATTTACTGAGCCCTAGGCCTAAGCCCTGGGAGGGTAGAGTGAGTAAAACAGATGAAGTATCTACCCTGTGCTGAGAGTTATGAGGTCAAATGTAAAGCAGTCCTGCTTGCTCTGTATAACTATAAATTGAGACACATGTCTTAAAGGATATTATGAAAACATATAATCCAAGCACACCATTTGCATATGGACAACAAGTGACATGCAGATCAGAAAGAGAGCATTTAAGCTCAGGCCTGAAGCACAGAAAGAGCTAAAAGGCACAGTAGGAATCACACGATATGTATGGAAGGGGAAAGGGGTGGACAGATAGCATTTCACAAAAAAGAAAACAGTACAGCGTAAGGTGAGATAGGCTGATGGGGTCAGTAGTGTAAGCAGAAAACACTTTAGACACAGACTCAACAAATGTGTACTGAGCCCCCATGACACCCAGACACAGCTTTAAGAACACAGCAATGAGCTTGGCACACAAAGCTTATGCTCCGGATGTTAGCCTAGTGGGAACCAGATACCAGCTGAGCCACCAATAGCTCAAACTGTACAGGAGCGGCGGGGGCAGGGATGGTCCCACTTCATACCCTCACTGTACGCTCCAGCAAATGCCTGCAAATATAAAGAGAAGAACTACTGCCATCCCTTATCTTTCCAGGTGTAGATACCACCCATGGGAATACAGCAGATGGCAGGGTAAACTGAGTCACACTAAGAGATCCACCCCTGAAGCCTGGACTCCTGCCACACCAGAGTAAGGTCTGGAAGTACCCAGTGGCTCCTCTATGATCAAGTGGAAGCTCTGAAGATCATTCTAGGGTATGTTTTGGGACATGGCATTAAGTCAAACAACTTGCCTTTCTTCTCCCAGCCTTGCTACTCACCAACTGGGCCCAACACACTGCCTTTTCTGCTCTCTACTCCTTGGCCTATAGAACATGGTAACTAGAACCTTCATTCCAGAGAAACTGTCAGGATTGAAAGGTAAGGTCATGTGGTAAGCCTGGTGTGGTGAGGGCAGCCAGGGGATGCTAAGTTAGCATCCGCTACTGTGACTGATATAGTTTATCCCGACTGGAGGCGCCTGCTTTAATGCAATTTTCATAAATCACACAATTATAAGTCGGACAATTGAGCGCCATCCGCAACCCTCTTCCCTTTCTTCATCCATTGCCAGGGAAGCCAAGGCACAGCTCAGCATCCACCCGGCATAACCCCAGCACTTCAAAGTCATGAATGCTCATTTCTGAGAACAGTGCAGCGGCCACAGGAAGCACGCTGCAGCGGAACAACTGGCTGAGCCCCACAGGACTCGCTCGGAAATAGCTTCCATTCAGAAAGACTTTGTGAATTTTCCATTGCAAATATTTAATATCAAATTGGGTTCTCTCTTCCGCCTCTGCCAGTGGAGTGCTCAAAATAATTTTAATATTAGCCTAAGCCAAGGAAAATTAGGAAAATAAATCTGAAACTTTTCTTCCCCCCTTCCCACCCCTGTCTCCTACTCTCTCCCTGCCCAGGACACATGCCATTGCCAAAATTCAATGATGTGAAATCAAGCAACTGGAGAAGCCACTTGTAAAACAGATGACACGGCTCACAGGCTGGCTCTGCTATTTTCACCTTAGGGTTCTAGGCTACTCCAAAAGTCTTGGAGCTTCAGTTTCCTGCTCCCCAAGATGGGAAATTGAGACCAGGCGTTGTGGCTCATGCCTTTAATCCTAGCACTTTTATTACAGCACAGTTCAGAGGCAAGTGTATCTCTGAATTGCAGGCCAGCCTGATCTATAGGACAAGTTCCAGGACAGACAGGGCTACAAAGGGAGACCCTGTCTAAAAAATGAGGGGCGGGGGAGGGGATGAGAGCATTAACCCCATTGGGTGACTGTGGAAATGAAATGAAGTTGTATATACTGGAAGCTCCATGGAAGAGCATCGGGTGCTAGTATTTCTATCTGGCCTGTTCCCACTAATGATATAGGTCATCCAGTGAGGCTCTATGTGAGCCTAAAGCCAAGAAGAATAGCATCCTTGACCAGCGCTAGGGTGAACAGGCTTCAGATCTTCCTTGGAAAGCCAAGATGGAAGGAAAGAGATATATAACATTGAAGCTACCAGAGACCAAACTGAATGCAGCTAAATGACATATCTCTTTTTTGTATCTATTTGCTTGTTGTGGGGGAGGGTATATGTGTTGCTCAGAGGACAACTTGCAGAAATGGATTCTCTCCTTCTGCCTTGTGGGTCCCTGGGATCAAACTCGTGTCTACTGACTTGGTGGTAAGCACCTTTTCCTACTTAACCATCTTACCAGCCCTTTGAGCTGCACTCGGAACTACCTTTCCAATCCCCCGAGTCAGAGTCAACAGCAGATCACAATCCTAGACTTTACTAGTCATTTAACAACCTCTCTAGAGTTTTTCTCTCTGCCTTTTTTTCTCTACGGATTGAGCAGCAGCAAGTGTCAGGACTCCTCGAGCTTGCAGCCTGGGAAGAAGATTAACCCTCACCGTCACAAATAGCTGGGATTCTGTGAAGGAGACAGAGTGGGCGGTAAGATATGGAGCGGCCGGAGACACGCCTTGGGGCTCACTTGTGTTACCTGTCTCTGTCTCTCTCTGTGTCTCTGCCTCTATCTGTCTGTCCCTGTGTCTGTTTTTCTATCTCTCTGTCTCTCTTTCTCTGTCTCTCTCTCATGCATACAGGTTCTTTATCCATAGAGTAAGAGAAAGACCTGGAAAGGGAAGGATAACTAATGGTTTTCCCATCTAAGCAATCTCTACTCTTTCCTAACCCCACGTGACAGTTGGCATGATACAGACTCCAAGTACAACCCCAGATCCACATGGTGGGGACAGCTGACTGCTGCAATTTGTCTTTACTTTAACATGTGTACATGTGTATGAACACACACATACATGTGCAGTCTTAGTTACTGTTCTAGTGCTGTGAAGGGACACCACAACCAAGGCAACTGCTATAAAAGGAAGCATTTAACCGAGGGCTTGCTTGCACTCTCAGAGGGTTAGTCCTTAGTCATCACGGCAGGAACAGACAGGCATAACGCTGCAGAAGCAGCTGAGAGCTCTCAATCCTGAGCCATAGGCAGCAGGCAGAGAGAAAGGCCGGGCCTGTCATAAGCTTTTGAAACCTCAAAACCCACCCCTAGAGACACACTTCCTCCAAGAAGTCCACACTCCATAATTCTTCCCAAAAAGTTCCACTCACTGGGGACCTAACATTCAAACATATGAGTCAATGGAGGCCATTCTCATTCAAATTACCACACACACGTACAATGAATGAGTTAAAAAAAAAATAAACCAATGTCCTGAGCTGAGACTCTCACCCTCACACACAAACATGAGTACATATATATCATACACACATAAAAATAAATATTTTAAAAACTAAACCTCGTCACACTGATTTTATTGCCTACTTGTTTGTCCATCTCTGTGACGGCAGGAGCTGGGCAGTCAGGGCTGAACCAACTCCTAGCTTGTAGAGGATGAAGCTCATCAGCTACACTGGCTTTGAACTTCATTGAAATAGCCAGCCTAACCATGCTTACTTCCATTCAACGCCCCTCACGCACTCTGGTACTCTGTGGCTCTATGCAAGAGCCCTCAGCCTCAAGTCCCCCAAACCTTGGGTGAGTCGTGAGGGATGAGCAGCTCCATTGACAAAAAGGTGTCTCTAGTAAAACTTTCCTTCTGCCTTTGGGAGAAGTGTCCTGTGTCCTGCTTTCTCATCTTGTTCTAGTATCAAAACTTGATCTTCCTGAGGGAAGACCATGGACACCTGGTCCAACTACCCACCACCTGTTAAAACAGGTCTTAGCCCCAATGTCAAGAAAGACACAGCACACCCTTTATTAAATGGTACCAGAACATACACACTGGGCCCTCCACCCAGCATGCAGCTCAGGAGGCAGCTCTAGAGTCTCACCAGAGTGGGACAAGATCAATGGACCTCAGAGGCAGGAGGAGGAGATTTTTCAGGCTGAAAATTCTTTGGATTCTGCATTTGATTGTGCCTTTGGTTTTCTTTATCCCCCAGTACTGAGGGTTGAATCCAGCGCTTCCCGTGTGCCAGATAAGGAGGGTTTGCCTAAAAAATAAACATCTGTTGGTATCTAGGATGGAAATTGCAATTTCACATGGTGAGATAAAAATAATGTGACTTTTCAGTCAGAAAATTCAGGATGGCCTCCCAGCTCCTTCCCTCCACAAGCCAGCTGAGGCATTTTAACTTCTGAGAGCCACCATGGAGTCTTCCATGGATGGTGAGCCCTCAGTACCCACAAAGGATATTGCCCAAGACTCTCAGTGGATGTCTGAAACCATAGATAGGCTCTTATTACACACACACACACTATGGCTTCCTCCCATCTACACACCTATAACGACGTTTTATTTATAAATTAGGCAAAATAACAGATAAACAATAACTGATAGCAAAAGTAGAACTATAGCAATGTCCTATGATAAAAATAACTGAAAACATAATTTGCTCATTTCTAGAATCTTCCATCTATTACTTTTGAACTGGAGTCCTGAGCAGTTTACTGAAAGCAAACCCAGGGACAGAGGGGAACACTCTACTTTCTGACTTGAACCATTGGGCACACCACAAATGATGCTTGTTACACAAAATCTTTTTCTAACTTCAGGCATGGAGTGCCAGGACACTGCGGTGGGAAGCACAGAGCACTCCCACAGAACGAGGGAGGAGCAGGAAGGGCCTGAGGTCATCTGAGGGATCGCAGACCGGACTGCAGAGCTAGTATACATGCTGGGGTATTGCACACACTGAGCGGAGGACATCAGGCTTGGCAGGACAGAGTAGACCCAGAGTAGGGTCTTTGCTTGTCTCTCACACACGGATCCCAGATTTTCCAAAATCAGATTACTTAGGTGCTGATGTTCTTTTCTGTGGGTCCAGCAGACAGTGGCATGTTTGTTTATTTCTGTGTCGAAACCCAGAACTCAGCCCCAGACTCCATCATTTCTTTTCTAGATTGATTTTTTATATTTTTTTATATTTTGTGTATGAGTAGTTTATTCCCATTTGTGTTTGTGTACCTTGTGTACACCTGGTGCATGTGGAAGTCAGAAGAGGATGTTGAATTCTCTAGAACTGGTGTTATAGACCAGTTGTTAGCCACCATATCAGGGCTGGGAATTGAATCTAGGTCCTTTGCAAGAACAAATGCTCTTAACCAATGAGCCATCTCTTCAGCCCCCAAATTCTACCTGTTTTTGTTGTTGTTTTGTTTTATTTTAGTCAGAGTCTCACACTGAAACTCAGACTGGCCACAGATACCCTATCTAGACTAGGCTGGTCAACAACTCATAGCAATCCTCCTGCCTTAGACTCTCAAGGGCTGGGAATATAGTCACAAGTCTGTATTGACACCTGGTGTCTTAGTTAAGGTTCCTATTGTTGCGATGAAACACCAAACCCAAAAAGCAAGTTGGGCAGAAAAGTGGTTATTCAGCTCATGCTTCCACATCACAGCTTGTCATCAAAGGCAGTCAGGGGAGGAATTCAAGCAGGGCACAAACCTGATGGCAGGAGTCTTTTGCAGAGGCGATGGAGGGGTGCTTGCTGTCCCTGCCTTGCTTTCTTATAGAACCCAGGACCACTAGCCCAGGAAGAAACCGCCCACAATGGGGGGAGCTCTTTGTGTCAGGCTAACCTATCCAGCACACCAGCTTCCATATTATTTCTGCTGAAGAAAATGTTGGTTCACTCTGTCAAGGAACGTATACATTTACTGACCCAGTGCAGCAAACACTCAGATCAGCTTCCTCCAGTGCCTCAGCTCCGTATGAGGTTCAAATGTCACTGTCTCAGGCAGGCCTTACCTGATGACCTAATGAGGTAGGCCTCTCCTTGCTTCCATATTACAGCATCACCATTCGGCATGGAGGGTTGCTCAGAGGGCAGGCACACAGGAGAGCGTCACTTCTGAAATGTCTGCCTCTTCTTCGCCGTCAATAGCGCAAGGCACGGTCTGTTGTGTACCTGGCACCCGGAAACAACAAACACTCAGGACTGAGCAGCACATAGGTGAATGAATGGCCTGACAGATGGACAGACTGATGACAGGGAGGGAAATCAGCCAAAGGCCTATTATCCCTAGGAGACACGGATCCACTAAGAAAGCAGTGTGCTGGTGGGAAATTTTGAGAGTAATTTTCGAAATAATAAGCCAAAGCCAGTTTAGCCAGTTTAGAAAAAGTGACATAGAGGAATCTAACCAATTTGTGACTTCTTCTGGTTTGTACAAACTTGAACTTTGCCTTCCAGAGAGGCAGTCCTTGGAGGGGATCTTGGGGCTGATCAGGCCTCTGAGGATAGCCCTATGCGGCCCCAGTCAAATGTCCCCATGGCTCCTTGCAACCTTTCACCAGAAAGAGGGACCTACACGTCCAAAGCCACTCTCCAGGGAGAGTTCACTGAAGCACTGTGGCCCAGACGACAGAGCCAAAGCGCTAAGCACACACCATCTAAACTCAGGGCTCCCATCCACAAAGCAGGAACCTGGATATGTGGCTTTTGTGGGGCAGGGAAATTGGGTCCCAACCATAACAACACTTTGAGAGATTTAACAAACACAGCCTGAAGAAAAGGTCCACAGAAAGAATCACGGACAGGGGAGGGGTCATTATGGAATTCAAGCCAGAGCCATGGGGGTAGAAAGCCTTCTGTACTCACTTGTCATTAGTAGGGTTGAGATGGAATACCTCTTTAACATACAGACTAAGGAAAGCATAAGGGGGAGAGATGCAGGAGACTGGGTTGGGAGGGGACTCCATTTTGGAGCAAAGCTGTTCTGTGGGGCATCACCTCACTGCAGGGTATTGTCTCTCTGTTCCAGAAAACCCTTTCCTATGCATGTTTTTGTTTTCCCCTTTGACAATGAGGTCTGCGTCTTCTCAGCTTCTCTCTCTCTCTCTCTCCTCTCTCTCTCTCTCTCTCCCTCTCCCCTCTCCCCCCCCCCCTCTCTCTCTCTCTCTCTCTGCTTTCCTGTGGTCTCTCACAGGCCTCCCACACCTTCTGGCTTCCAAGAGTACCCTAAGGGTATCTACCAGTGAGGCTAAACAGGGAGGGACTTGACACAATCCCTAGATGACATAAGACTTGCTGACAAGCTGCCAAGTCAGCCTATTGAACATGCAACTGAAAAGCCAGCATTTCATTCAAAGTAGGTCACCTCCGAGCCTCATAGATGTCAGCTGGCAGGTCACCACAGACCTAGAACGCAGAGCCAAGTGGTTAGTGGTTTTCCTTGGGGACAAGCTGAGGTCACACAAAAAGATGAAAACTAAGAAAGGAGCTTGTAAGAATGGGTAAAGCAGAACAGAGTAGGCGGGGGACAGTGGGCAAGCTACGAAGGTGAGCCTGCCCAGCTCTGTGCAGTTTGTGGGTCCGCAGCCTGCGCCACTCACGTGACATCTGGCACCGTAGTCCCTCACATTTGTTTCTGTTTGCTCGACAAATAGTAGAGTCTCCACTGAGCTACCAATGCTCCCTCAAAGAGCCAGCAATCAATCTTCCTCATTTTTACCAAGCACTGTGTCAGACCCCTCCCCTCCTGCCAAAACATAGCCTGGAGACTGCACAGGTGTGGAGAAAATCATAACAGCGATCTTGTGGAACACCTTGGGTTAGCCATGTCCGAGCACACTAGTTCTATCTCCTGTTCACTGTGTTCCTTAAACTTTTCTAAGTTCTGCACGCTGAACTTCTTTAAGAATGGCATTGTCAGCCAGGGAGTAGTGACACAGGCCTTTAATCCCAGCATTCGGAAGGCAGAGGCAGGCTGATCTCAGGAGTTCGAGCCAGCCTGGTCTAGGCAATTCCAGGACAGCCAGGGCTGCACAGAGAAACCCTGTCTCGAAAACCAAAAATGAATGGGCATTGTCCAGCCTCAGGGTAGTTAAGAGGCTAATACAAGATACGACATATGATGGATCCTGCACACCCAGTTCAATAACTGAGCTGTTACAACATTCCGATTCCCGCCACTACCACGAGTGGCCATAGGCTGGCAGGAGTAGCCACTGCCCTGCCCTGAGCGTTCCTGGGAGTTGGAAAATATACCTGAGATGTTCTTTTTTTTTTCTTTTTCTTTTTTTTTTTGGGGGGGGGGGGCAGGGTTTCTCTGTGTAGCCTTGGCTGTCCTGGACTCAATCTGTAGACAGACTGGCCTTGAACTCACAGAGATCCTCCTGCTTCTGCCTCCCTGAGTACTGGGATTATGGGCATGTGCCACCATGCAGGCTTATACCTGAGCTTTTGTTTGTAGAATAACACCTGAAAAATAACAGTGTACTCAAGCCTCATGCACTAACTTAAGGGACTCCCTTCCAAATGTGTAACAGACTGGTAAGCATACTGTTTTACACCTTCTGTCATTTTCCCTTCTGATCACCAACAGAGGAATATAGGCCAGAGAATAATATCACTATATAGGCTGTAATAAGTTGAACATCCATATAAGCTCATCTCAAATCCTGCTTTCTAGAATACTAATGCACAGAGTGTACTCAGCACTGTTAAGTGGTGTGTGGTGGGAAAAGAGAGACGACTCCTTATGGTCAAATGTGTTTAGAAAACTACTCTAACACCGTCTTTTCTCCAACGTTTACTATACACTGATAATCATGGTGAGTCTTAGAGAAGGGGTGGTATATAGAACATTCTCTCTGCACATTTGATCTTGGCCCTACTTCTGAGGAACAGCCTGAGGATGTTACCATGGCACAAACTTTGAGAAACGCTCATCCCATGTCCAAAGGGCTCGAGGTACCAGTCTCCAGGGGCATGCTGTTGACCCCGTACATTCAACATCAGTAATGTGTTGTCATGCTGATCAGACATGAAACGATGCTAAGCTGCATGGGGAACCCGAGAGAGGAGATGGTGCCATCAGGACTGTGGTCTAATTATAGAACACTCCAACAGAACGAAGAGCACCTCCTGCACATGTGACCTGAAAGCAACACAAAGCATTTGGGATGGCAAAGGTGGCACCTGGAAAGATGCTGCTCAGGCCTGTAACCTCAGCTAGTCAGGAGGCCGAGACAGGAGGAACACAAGTTCAAGGCCTGCCTGGGCTACAAAGTGAGCGTTAGACAAGCCCGGACAACTTATGAGACCCTGTCTCAAAATAAAATGTATATTTAAAGAATTAGCAGCATGGCTAGTTGTGGAGTGCTTGTTGAGAATGCCCAAGTCCTGTGTTCATTCCCCAGAATCACATAAAATAACTTAAAAAATAGAGACAGAAAATAAAAGACAACGCCATGCTATGCCTGACAGCTTGTGCCTACAATCCTAGCATTCGCACTCGAGGCCTAGTACCACACACTGATAGCCTATCTAACTAATAAAAACAAACAACAACAAACCTCTGATATCTAGTGCTCACGGAAAAAGACAAAACCCGGTCCTTGGTCATGGTACTTGACTGAACCTTTGGATCATGGCTTGATCAAAGCTGCAACTAGTCCTCTGCCCCTAGTCTAATAAACATACAGAAAATAGTCCTCTAAGGTCAACTTGCTAAAGGTTCGGCCCCTAGGGGGAGAATTGCTGAAAGATGCTATGAATGTATGGAGAAAGGGCTTCTAGAAAGTCATTAGGTAGCTGCCCTTAGGAAGAAGGGATGTGTGGGGCCCCTGACTCTTTTGTTATTGTCTGCTTGCTTGCTTCTTGGTTATGGGGCAAGCAGCTGGGCCCACTGCATGCTCCCGTCATTGCCAGCTAGCACTGTCACCAGAGGCTCAAAACAAAGGGGTCCACTCAACCAAGGACTGGAGCCTGAGTCACACCCAGCATACTGATACATACTTGTAACTTTAGTACTTGGGAGTTTGAAGCAGGAGGATCATGAATTAGAGGGTACTCTGTGGACTGTATTTAAGCCCAGCCTAAGCTACATAGCTAGATTCTGACTCAAAGAGGGGTGGGGGGAAGTACAAAGAGCCAAAATACATTTTTAATTTGAAGGTCCAATATTTCAAGTATTTTGTTACAATGACAGTAAGCTAATACAGAAAGAACAGCGTTTGTATGTTCCTTAAACACACAAACACATTAGGCATTGGTGGCCATGGCTGACACCTGCAATCCCAGCACTTGAGAAGATGAGGTAGAAGGATCACAGGTGAAGGCTAGCTTTGACTACAAAACCTGTCTCAAGAGAAAAACTGTGGGAGGGAGGGAGCTCAGCAGGTGAAGGTGCCTGCTGCCGAACCTGATGACCCTAGGAGCCAGCTCCCACAGGTTGTCCCTGAGCTCAACAGGCATGCTGTGCTGCACCCACACCTACCCACACGCAGAACGAATGAATGCAGTAAAAAACGAACCTATGCCACTACTATTCCAAACCGGGGGCATTACCAAGTAGACTAAGGTTCCCAAAGATGTGCCACCTTTAAGAAGAGGAAAAATAAAAAGGGGGATCCCTTACCTTTCCTGCTGGGGCACAGCTCTTGGAACCTATACATGGCCTGGGGTGCCAAGCATAAGGGTACACAAGAAAAACTAAAACCTAGATCACCTAGCCTTCTGTTGGCATAACTCCTTCCCTAGGAGAGATGTAAACAACCTCGACCCCTTCTCCCAAGGTCCCAGTGACAGAACAGGGCACCACTGCACCAATGTTTACTCTGGAAAACCAATTGAGCTGATTATTAGATTTACTTACAGAGCAAAGAAATGAGAGAGTACAGGCATAAGGTGCCTGAAAGCAGCCGCAGCGGAAGGTCGGCACCCAGCACAGACACTATCTCCAGGATGCTCCCTTGTACTTCCACAGCAGTATAAGCTGTCCCTTTCCAAACCCCAACGCCTCACAGAGTGAGAACAGAGCTGCAAACAGCTGGTTGGAAGGGGTGGCTGGATACTCCAGTGCGGACCCCATGACCCTCCCCAGCTCTCCTTCAGCAGTCAACAAGCCCAGCTGTGATGATCAGTTGCAAGTGGGCACAGCTGTTCTAATGAAGATGGTGGCAGTTTGGCTAGAAGAATAGTTATATATACCCTCCAAACAGATGGGAGGGAATACAGCATGCTATGGAGATTCAAGGGGAATTCACTGCTCCTCCAGTCTCGAGTAGGCGTGTCCAACCTTCTGAACAGCATCGTTCACAAGGAGAACTATACAACTGGAGATTCCAAAAGGAATCTCAAGGTTTGTCATGAGTATGTGATTTTTGTGTCAGGCCACGTTCAGAGTGGGGCATGCCTTTGAGAAAACAGACCCCAGGAAAAAAAACTGCTAAAAGCTACAGGAACTTCCAGACAAGAAAACAGGCAAAGAAAATTCTGCAGATATTTTCAAAGACTGCTGATCCTTCATGGCCACTTCTAGTAGAGTCCCAGACATGGCTATCTCCCACTAAAACGCCAAACGCAAGGATGTAAATGTCCACTATAGGCCAAAGTGAACAAGTAGAACCTTAGGGAAGTCCCTTCAGGAACGAAGAAGGCATCAGCTCAACAAAGGACTGGCATACCTCATCTCTGCCATCTGGAAACAAAGACTACCTGGTAAGACAGCTGTAAGTCCAAAAACTAGCTGAAAGTTTTCTAGGAAGTGAAGAAGTCTTAAGTCTCAGCCATGCCACTGTGCCAAGGAAGTCGAGTGAGCCAGAATACAATCTTTCTAAAGCTGCTTTGGTCAGTAACTAATATAGTGATCATCTTCCCTTTTCTTCAATTTTTTATTACATTTGTTTACATGTGTGCGCGTGCACATACATGCGTATGTGTGATGTGTCCTGGTACTCATGTCGTCAGAGGACAACTTTCCAGGTTCAGGTCTCTCCTTCTACTGTGTGGGTCCCAGAGATCCAACACAAGTTGCCAGGCTTGGCTGCAAACACCCTTACCTACTCAGTCATCTCAGGCCCTCTTCCCTCCTCTAACCCGCTTTTGGTGCTGGTGAAAACACAGGATCTTGTTACCACTGAACTTTCCCCCAGCGCCGTGACTATATTTTTTTTGCTTGTTGTTTTTGGGATTTGTTTTTGTTTTGAGACAGGGTTTCTCTGTAGCCTTGGGCTTTCCTGGACTCCCTTTGTAGACCAGGCTGATCTACAAAGAGATCTGCCTGCCTCTGCCTCCCCTAGAGCTGGGATTACAGGCAAGCGCCACCACAGGCAGCTCATGACCACATTCTTTCATAACAGATATATTTATCAAGGGCTCAAGGGCAGTGCCACATACACTGTAAAGCGCTTTTTAAATCCCTCCTCTTACTCAGTCCTCATAATAACTCTGTAGGATGAGTGCTGTAATTTCCTTCTCCCACTCTACGGAGAAACCTAAGATTCAGAGCACGAGTGAGTTCAGTCTGCACAGTTAGTAAACCTGGCACTAGGTCTCTAAGCCAAGATCAAATTCTGGACCACTAAGCCCCAGGCCTATCTCCCACAGAAAAAAGTTACTTGCTTCCTACACCGTTCAGCACACAGACAAAACAGTCTGAAGGCCATCAGGTTCCCACCGGTTGACCACGTTATCGAGGGATCCAGCCAGGCTGCTGGCGGGCTCGCTCAGACACAGGTGCACCGGGCTCAGATCTCAGCCTCCATTATGCTGTGTTCATTACACAGGAAGACTCCGAGGTCATGCTTTCAAAACCTAGCCCTTTCCTCATTATCTGCACAGCATCAGCGTTCTTCCAAGTCCTGTATTGACTCGCTTCGCTCCTGGCTGACGGCCCATCTCCATTAGATCCCAGGCATTTGAGCAAAATACACAGCTATCCAGTTCTGACTGAACAGAATTGACTCGCCATCCCTCCTCTATAATTTTGGGCAGAGTCTGAGAGGATTTAGAAGGTGTCATTGACTTGGAATTACAGTTCATTGTTATAGAATGAATTTCCGGACTATGCTGAAGAGAGCTGGGCAACACACACACACACACACGCTCACACAAGCAGCTTTGTTCCCGTCAGAGTGTCCTTCTAATTGCACTGTGCACATTCACTCAGGACTGTGCTGATTCTCAAGGCAGAGCTGTATCAAAGGGAACTCGGCTTCTTATGGCACTTCACATCTGCAGCCTTCACGTGGGCCTCAACCTTGCCCTGAGAAGTCTCACTCCTACCTACTGTCCTCTGGCACAGCTGGAAACACAGAAGTGCCATAGAGTCCGGGGACCCCAAATCACCTGGTAGGACAATAAGAAGGACAAAGCCCCCTTTCTGAGCTGCCCTTGTTACCCCTTGCTCCATCTCCCAAGTCACTTAAGGAGAATAGTAGGGGTGCTCAAATAAACTTGCCTGAAAAATCTGGTAAAACTGTTCCAATTTTCATATAATGACCATGTCAGTGAAAAGAAAGACATTAAAAAATCAATCGATCCTTGGTGATCCTAGCTAGAAAAAGCAAGGCATTTCCTCAATGTCATTTTTTCACAAAAGTTGTTAAAATTTTAATTTTTAAAATGTACAGTTATTCTGTAAGTGTGCAAACAAGTGCAGGGTACAACTTGAAAGAGCCTGTTCTCTCCCTCCACCATGGGGGTCCCAGGGATCAAAGTTAAGCTGAGCCATCTTGCCAGCTCATAAAATATTTAGCTTCTAGTAGGTGCTAATACAGTTTTTAAAATAAATTTATTAGTCTTTTACTCCCATGACTCAAGAGGCAGAGGCAGGTGGATTTCTCTGAGTTCCAGGCCAGCCTGGTCTATATGGTAAGTTCAAGGCCAGTCAGAGATACACAGTGAGACCTTGTCTCAAAATAAATAATTTTTTTTAAACCATAGCTGAGTGTGATGGTACCTACTTGTAACTCCAGCCCACAGGAAACAGAAGTGACAGGATGGTTTGTTTGAGGCTAACCTGGGCTACACAATAGGATAAAAAGTCTGGCTGACAATCTCGATGGCCACAGCTTTACCACAAGCCTTCATCAAAAGCATACTATAGCTATAGTTTCGCTTTTAGCACTTCCTCCTTCAATATCACCATGAGGTCTTCTGCACTGCTGGCAAATTTGACCACCCTAGCCTCTAACTGGGCTTCTAGCAGAAGCTCTCCAAACCACATAATGGGAAACAACGCAATGTGCAAAGCACAGCCACAGGGCATGGCAAAGTTAGGAAGTGAATCCAGCCTGGTTCAGATTCCCTTCCTTCATACCAAAATCGAGGCTGAAGTCACAGTGAGAGATGAACACGATACTCTGGTGTTTCCTTGCTCAGTAGGAGAACAGTGATACACTGTGCATTTTTTTTAAAGTTAGAGGAGGGACAGGAGTAGTTGAAGAGATGGCTCAGCAGTAAGGAGCATCTTAAGACCTCTTACAGAGGTGTCAGGTTAGCTTCCCAGTCCTCACATGGTGGGCTCACCAGGCTCCAGGAGATGGGACACCCTCTCCTGACCTCTGCAGGAACCAAGCACATATATACAAGCGAGCAAAACACTCACATGTAAAAGGAGTAAATCTAGCTGGGCATGACGGTACACATCTTCAATCCCAGCACTAGCAAAACAGAGGCTGCAGATCTCTGTGAGTTTGAGATCAGCCTGGTCTACAAAGCAAGTTCTAGGACAGCCAGGACTGTTACACAGAGAAATCTCGTCTCAAAAACAAAACAAACAAACAAAAAAACAACTAAAAAAAGGGGCTTGAGAAATGGCTCAGAGGTTAAGAGCACTGAATGCTCTTCCAGAGGACCAGAGTTCAATTCCAAGCACCCACATGATAGCTCACAACTCTCTGAAACTCCAAGATCTGACACCCTCACAGCAGGCATGCATGCAAATACCAATGCACAGAAAACAAAAGTGAAATTTTAAAAACTGAGAAAACGAAAAGAATAAGTTTAATAAAATATTTAAATATAAATTAATTAATTTTAAAAAATCAAGGGGAAAGGATTTTCAATGTTTTTAATATATACAATGATAAATGGTTTTTGTTGCCTTTCCCCATCCCCCCCAAACCAGGGTTTCATCATGTAGCCCTGGCTGTCCTGGAATTCTCTTCATAAACCAGGCTGGCCTCTCAAACTCAGAGAGATCTGCCTGCCTTTCCCTTTTGAGGGCTAAGATTAAAGGCGTGGTCATCACATAATGATACATGTTTAAGAAGATATGTTTAACCTGACTTAAACAATAGACAAGGTACACAGGTACTGTAATCTCTCATTACCCCATAAACATAATCTACCCCTCACTTGCAGTGCTGAAGATGAAGCACAGCCTTGAATTTACTAGGCAAGTCTCCGCCACTAAACTACAATCTCCAGCCCAACGTGTACAGTTTTTCTTGGTATAAGCATCAGTTAAAGAGTAAATATTAATTTTTTAAAAAAGAAATAAATGATCAAATTTTTAAGTAAATAAATTATATCGGGCTGGAGGGATGGCTCAGAGGTTAAGAGCACTGTCTATTCTTCCAGAGGTCCTGAGTTCAATTCCCAGCAACCACTTAGTAGCTCACAACCATCTATACTGAGATCTAGTGCCCTCTTCTGGCATGCAGGTGTACATTCAGGCAGGACACTGTATACATAATAAATAAATAAATCTTGAAAAAAAAAAAGTCAAGCCTATGGTTCATGCCTGTATTCCCAGCACTCAGGAGGCAGAGGCAGGGGGATCTCTGTGATTTCGAGGCCAGCCTGGTCTACAGAGTGAGTTCCAGGACAGTCAAGACTTAAAAATAAATAAATAGGGGATGAAGAGATGGCTCCGGAGTTAAGAGCACTGGCTGCTCCTCTGAGGACCCGAGCTCAATTCCCAGTATCCACATGGCAGCTCGCAACTGTTTGTAACTCCACTTCCAGGGGATCAAACACTCTTATACAGACATATGTGCAGGCAAAACGCCATGGCACATAAAATTTTAAAAAAATATTTTTTAAAGAAATTCAAAAATAAGAGAGAGAAACTACAATTATACTATTTGGAACAGAATGAAGATGAAAATATCAGTAGGAATTGAGCTGGGAAATGGGTGGGAAGGCTTTGAGGAACCTGGTTCTTGAAAGTGAGCCATTCCAAACAGGTAAAATATTAGGCTCCAAGTTCAATCCTTAGAACAGAACGAAAGAACAAAAGACAGACAGACAGACAGACAGACAGACAGACAGACAGAATGACTGACAAGATTGACAGACAGACTGACTGGATACAAATGGGTTACTAGGTAAAGTGGGCAAGGACTTGATCAGAAATAAGTGGACTAGTGGAGACTGAGGCACAAAGTTCCACTCAGGGTCTGGCTCGATGGGGCAAATGTCGTGTCGTGTCTGAGTAAGACTAGCTCTCACAGGCTCATAGATTTGAATGCTCAGTCGTTTGGGAATGGCACTACTTAAGAGGGATTAGGAGGTACAGTCATGTTGGAGTGGGTGTGTCTTTGTTGGAGGAAGTGTGTCACTGGGGATGGGCTTTGAGGTTTCAAAAGCTCACTTCCTGCCTTCCCGCTGCCTGCAGACCCTGATGGAGAACTCTCAACTTCCTTAGGTCCATGTCTGCCTGCACGCCAGCACACTCACCACCATGACAACAATGCACTAACCCCGGACACTATGAGCCAGCACCGATGCTTTCCTCCAGAAGAGCTGCTGTGCCCATGGTGTCCCTTCACGGTAATAATCACAGACTTGTAAGCACCATGCAAAACAATGGTTCTCAGCCTGTGGGTCACATATCAAATATCCTAAATATTAGTTCTTTATTTATATTATGATTCATAATAGTAGTGAAATTACAGTTATGGAGTAGCAACAAAATAATTTTATGGTTGGGAGGGTCATCACAACATGAGGAAATTTATTAAAGGATCAAAGCATTAGGAAGGTTAAGAAACACTGGTGTAGAAAAACAAAAGGCGTCTTCTCATAGGGTCCTAGAGAAGGAAGCACTAAAGCTATATCAACCTGGATGCAGTCGTTGAATGGAATATCTCAGTCCCCACGGCTGTTTAGACTGGCTCAGAAATCGGTGTTAGACCCAGGTGGGGTGCTAGGTATGACTACTCTCAAAGGCATATCTATAGCTGTCTGTCTCTGTCTGTCTCTCTCTCACACACACACATATACACACAGGCACGCGCACACACACATGCACACCCTACTGGGGATTTCAGCCACTCATGTGGGAAATCTCAGCATACCTTCTGGTCAGGGACCTCAGGAAGAAGTCTGACCCTGCTTAGAAATTCAAAGAATTCTAGGCCTCAGAACTACTGTGATAGCCCTACCCACACCAGACTATGGGTTTCTCAGGGAAACCGACAGCTTGGTGTTTTCATGCCGAGCAACCCCTCAGAGCTGAAGGGTTATCTGAGGGGCCCTGTCTTCCTGAATTGATGCAGTTCTTCAGAGAACAACCTGGTCCCTTGTTCTGTTTCTCACCAGCCCATGCATGCTCCCTACCCTTCCACAGACTACAGAGAACTGCCTAAGGCCTTTCCTACAATTCCTACTGAGCCACCACTTATGCATCTGCTAGCACTTAGCAACAGGAGGCTTAATTAAAAGGAAAATGGGATGGGGGTGGACAGTGACTAGGAAAAGGAACTGTATCTCCAACCCTTATTAAACTCTTGTTTCCGCATTTGATTCCTTTAATCTATCCTAATTTCTTTCAGGTGCTGGGCTGTCCTTCCCCACAGAAGAAACAACAACAAAAACAGTTATGAAGCACTGTCTTTGGGTCCTTCATAGCCTCACCTCTCAACTGTAAGTATTTAGGCAGCCTGCTTCTGGGTTGCCTAGTAACCTATGATGTCATCATGTGTCGCAGGCTAGGTAGCCACACCTGGCAGGCGTGGTTACTTTGCTCCTTAAAGGGACCAACCAGCTACTTTGTCTCTCTTTGCTCTTGCCCTCTCCCCTCTCTTCCCCATCATGCCTTGCTCTCTCCTTTCTTACCCTCTTCATCTCCATCTAATAAACCTCTTTCATATAAAATCTGCTGTGCGCATCATCATCATTTATTTGGCCCTAAATCAACAATCCTGTAATACAGATGAAAAGATCAATTCTGATTGTGATGATGAGCCCACAGTCAGAAAGGGAGGTGAAGAATCTCCCCAAGCCAGCTTCAGGTGGGGGTGGGGATAGCAGCAGAGCACACCTTTGATGCCAGCACTCAGGAGGCAGAGGCAGCTGGATCTCTTGAGTCTGGGACCAGTCTGGTCTATGTAGTGATTCTAAGAGCCAGGGCTACATCAAGAGACACTGTCTCAAACAAACAAACAAACAAACATCTTGCCCACTTGCCCAATAAATAAAAATAGATGGTAGATAGATAGATAGATAGATAGATAGATAGATAGATAGATAGATAGATAGATAGATAGATAGATAGATAGATAGATAGATAGATCTTGCCCACAGCTTGTAGGTGGTAAAACCAGGAGTCAAAAAGGAGCCTATACCTCAAAACTCATGCTCGAAAGAATCAGCTACCTTGCCCATCTGCCTGTAATTGGGCTTTCCTAGCATGTACCCTGAACTAGAACCATGGGAATGAAAACCCAATCTACTACAGTCTCTGACTCTGAGTGGACACTGCATCTTCCCTCCTTGCACTTAGGTGCACTTCACCTCTGAAAAGACCCCTGAAGGTAAAAACAAGACCAGAAAGGTGAAAGTGACACAGTTTAGGAAAATGCTACAAAAATCTGCAATTGAGCCAGGTGTGGTGACACACACCTTTGACCCCAGAACTTTGGGAAGCAGAGGCAGAGGCAGATGAGTCTCTGTGAGTTTGAGGCCAACCTGGTCTACAAAGTGAGTCCAGGACAGCCAAGGCTACACAGGGAAACCTGCATTTATATAGTAATAAATTTTTCCAGTTAGGTGTGTTTTCTTAATTTCTATGGTACTTTTTAAATTATAGAAGCAAAAACAAGTAACAAACAATAGCAAAGTTCACAAAATAAGAACAAAAGACGGTTTCTCTGGCATATTCCAATGCCCTGACTCTTTCTGAGTCTAAGGGACTTTTTTTTCCTCTTTTTTTTTTTTTCTCCTCTTCTGTGGTGCTAAGGAATCAAAAACCAGGGCTTCATGTGTATAGGACAAGCACTCTACCACTGAGCTATACTCACAGATATAAGTTTTTCTACGAATATATCAACACAATGTGTGTGTGTGTGTGTGTACACGCACGCACTTGTACACATGCATACATGGACCAGGTGTGGTGTGCCCATTTGTAATACCCGTACATAAGAGGTTGAGGCAAGAAAATGGGTTCATGGCCAGCCTGGACTTCATAGCAAGGCTCTTTCTCAAATACAAAGCAAACAAACAATAACTCACAGACTATTTATTTCTATATTGCTATAAATTTTTGATTTTGAAATCAGAATCTTATTCTGTAAAATTCTGTAAAAGTTTGCCAAAACTGGGGACCAAATCCAGGGCCACACTCATTCTAGGCAGACTCTGTACAGCCCTGTCATATCCATAGTTTTAAAACTTCTCATTTGGTGCTGGAGAGATGGCTCAGTGGTTTAGAGCACTGTCTGCTCTTCTAGAGGATTCTGGGTTCATTCCAAGCACCCACAAAGCCACTCACAACTGCCTGTAACTCCAGTTCCAAAGGATCTGATACCCTCAGACAGACAGACATGCAAGCAAAATATCAATGCACATAAAATTAAAAAGATCTTTTAAAAACACTTCTAGTTTTGCTCAACCTTGCATTTATTTCTGTATCTCCACATCAGTCGGCCCAGAACCATATGTCTTTTAAACTAACACAAGCAACTGTGTTATATGTATGGCTTGAGATCTATTTACCCAGTTTCCTGTAAGAACACTTGCTTCATGACTCTTTGATGTCACGATGGCCATGGACAATGTTAAGAATGACTAAAGGCAGCCTATGCAGAAAAAGAGAAGGTATTTCTCACTTGTACCTGCTCAGTGGTTAATTTCCAAACATGTAAGGAACTTTAACAATACAATAACACCAACAAGAAGAAAGTAATAACCCAATTTAAAAGCAGACATTTCTCTAACGAAGAATAGCCTATATTCTATATTGTGCAATAGCCAACAGCTACAAGAAAAAATGTTTGGCCAGGTGGGTGCTGTGGCACACACCTTCAACCCCGGCGCTTGGGCGGTGGAGGCAAGAGAAACCCAAATTTGAGAGCAGCTTGGGATATACATAAAGACTTTGTCAGGATGAGGAGAGGGAGGGGAAGAGAGAACGAGGAGGAAAAAGAGAAGTAGTAGAAGCAGCAGCAGCACCCACTGCCTTAACAGAGAATATCAGCACAGCCATTGTATAGCAATAAAAAATAGCAATTTGACAACTCATTGGTACACAGCTCTTAAGATGGGAAACTGTGTATTGCTGGTGAGAATGGTGGTAGCCACGATGGAAAATGGCATGGGAGTATAAAAACCTTAACTCTACTACCCTTCTAACCAACAACACCACTGCTAGGTATAAATCCAAAAGCATTGAAAGTGGGATCTTGGCCTGGCAAGATGGCTCAATAGGAAAAGACACTTGCTTTAGAAGGCTGACCTGAGTTTAATCCTTTGAACCCATGTAGATAAAGATGGAAGGAGAGAAACAACTCAACAAAATTGTACTCTGGCCTCCATACATGCACTGTAACCACACACATACACACATGTATACATACACACATCACATCATATACACATAATGAATAAATGATCTCAAAGAGATCACACCACATCTTATTTTCAGCCCTATTCATTATAAGAAAAGTGTAGATAACCATACAACTACTCCTATAATTCCAGCACTCAGAAGAAAGGTAGAGGCAGGAGGATTAGGAGTTCAAGGTCAACCTGAAGTACATGAGTCCTGGGTCTCAAAATCAAAATAAAAGATATCTGGGAACAACCTAAATATCTATTTAGGAATGAATGGATTCTTCTTGACATACTACACAGATAAATTAAATAATATTCAACCTCAAAATAAAAGGTTGGGTATAGAGGGTCATGCATTTAATTTTAGTACAGGTAGACAGAGCTCTTTGAGTTTGAGGCCATCCTGGTTCAAATATCAAATTGTAGGCCAGCTTGGGAAAGAAAGAAAGAAAAAGGAAGGAAGAAAGAAAAGCAGGCAGACATAGTGGTATACACTTGTAATCCCAGTAGCCACCTGTAATCCCAGCATTAGGAAGGTAGAAGCAAGAGACTCATGAGTTTGAAGCTAGCCTGGGCTACATAGTAAGTCCCTGTCTCAAACACAAAGTTGTTAAAAAAAAAACAACACAAAATTCTAGCTAACAGTACGTGTGATGATTAGTGTTAAGTCAACTTGATAGAATTTAGAATCACCTTGGAGAGCAGGCTCTGGGCATACTTGCGGCGGGGTTATCTTCAGCTCAAAACTGAGGTCTGACAACCCTCTCGCTGTGAATGGTGCTGTTTCCTACCTGGGATCCTGGACAGTGTGGAAAAGGAAAGCTGAGCAGAAATATCCATTCTTCGTCTCCTGCCTGCCTGTGGATGCAATGGGACCAGGTATTGTAAGCTCCCTACCTTGACAGTCTTATATCATTGACCTGCGCATGAGCCAAAGAAAATGGCTTCTCTCTGACATTGCTTTTGACCTGTATCTATGACAGCAGCAGGAGAGGTCACTCTGAGAGCAAGTGTCCAGTAACCCAGTGTGAGTTACAGCTGTTGGTATTGTTAATGAAATGGAGCATATGTTCAGCTTAATAAAAGAGCCAATTCATATGTCATAAATAGTAAAAGATACTACAGCTTCCATGGAAAGGAAGCTGAGATGACCACACTTCAGTAAGAACCTTATTAGGAAACAGAGTCATCACAGAGAACATGAAGGCATCCTGAAGGGCAAGAGCCATCAATTCCCTTCACTTCCAAAGCAGGAGAGTTATAGGCTTGTATCACAGGCGGTGTGATGGGGCCCTAAAGGGAGAAAATTGCTTTAGATCCTGACCATCAGGCGATATAGTCATTGTGGATAGCACAATACTGGTGAAGGGATGCCTTCAGTTTCCAAGAAAAAGGGAAGGTGTCTGGGGGAGGGAGAAGTTACACCATGTGACCTAGCCTATGTAGCAGGAGTCACAAGGCAGAAGACCCCAGATAAAAGTAAAGTTGTAATTGAAAGTTGTCTCAGGCCTGGGGACTGGG
>CM053764.1:6386460-6481170 GCA_028658305.1 Pachyuromys duprasi
ATGGGGGAGGGTCAAAGAGTCAGCCATCAAGTTCATGACTGAAACAGTCCCTGTTTCCCTCACTAGGGTCTTCAGTCCGACACCGAGCCATCATGGGCCCCATCTGAGCGGGGGTTCCAGGCCACATCCACACATGGTCCTTGATTGTAGAAACCGTCTCATACAAGACCCCTGTGCCCTGCTCAGTTTGGTCTTTGTGGAGCTCTTGTTCTCCCCAAGTCTCACCAACCTCCCCCAGATCTATCATTACTTCTCGCCCTCTGCCAAAGTCTTGATCTCGAGTCTTAACATCTGCTCTGATACATCTCTACATTGACCCCCCCAGAGGTCCTCCTTGGTATGCCCCTGTCCTGTTGCTTGTTTTCTCCTCCACTCAATGTCCATCCCATTTGTTCAGAGGATCTGTAATCTTATGTATAAAAACCATTCCAGCTGCTGAAGGAACTAATTTTTTAATGGTGAAGCACAGAATTAAGAATTAATTCATTCACTTATCTATTCAAGTACTTGTGGCCTATGAAGACCAATGCTAAATCCCAAAGTTTAAATAAAAAAGGGTTTGGCAAAATGGGTTTAGTGGATAAAGGTGCTTGATCCCTGGAACCTATTCCTAAAGAGAGAACCAATTAAAGAAGCAAGGCAGTGATTGTTCACAGCTTTAATCCCAGCACTAGAGAGACAGAAACAACTGGATCTCTGTGAGTTCGAAACCAGCCTGGTCTACACAGTGTTCTAGGACAGCCAGGGCTACATAAGAGAACCTGTACATATATATATATATATTTAATGTGTATAAGTATTTGCCTGCATTTATCTCTGGGTACCTTGTTCATGCAGTGCCCATGAAGTCAGAAGAAGGTGTTAGATCCCTGGAATTGGAGTTACAGATGCTTGTCAGCCGTCCTGTAGGTGCTGATTATACAACTGGGGTCCTCCGTAAAAGCAGCCAGTGCCCTTTGCTCTTAACCTCAGAACTATCTCTCCTGCCCACACTTATAATAGCACTAAAAGAAGAGAGAGATTAAAATCCTTACATTAGAGGAAGAAAAAGCTAGTCATTTTAGCCAGCCAGGATCTGTCTATCTTTGCTACTACAAGTGATGGAGCTGCAAGCACACATATGCCTAGCTTTTACATGGATACTGTGACCTGAACCTCAGGTATCCAGGCTTGGCCTTCACAGCCAGTGTGCACATACACTGAAACCCTCAAGCTAAGAGAAAGTAACGAATATCTGTGTAAGTGAAGAAGCAGACCTGCTCGTGGATTTAAAAGTGTATGTGTATGTGGTTTTAGGGCCTTGGCATATGTGAGGTTTTGGCTTTAATCTCCAGAACCTCAAAAAAAAAAAGTGTGTTTTAGCATTTCCTGTGTGATAGGCACTGCTTTAAGATCTATAATGTCTGTGGGTGCTTTCCCTGTGTGTATGTCTGTGTACCACATCTGCACTGCCTCAGAAACCAGAAAAGGGCATCAGAGCCTCTGGAACTGGAATTTTTTTTAATTAGATTTATTCATTTTATTTTATGTGTGAGTGTCTTGTCCACATGTATGTATGTCTCTATACTACGTGTGTGCTCAGTGCCATGGAGATGAGAAGAGGGCACTGGATCCCCTGGAACTGGAGTTACAGATGGGCGTGAACCCCTATGTAGGCATTGGGAATCAAACCCAGAGCAAGAAGTACTTGTAACCACTGGGCCATCTGTCCCATCCTGGACACTTTTTCGTTTGTTTGTTTTTCCAGCTGGGTTTCTCTGCGTAGCCTCGGCTATCCTGGACTCTCTTTGTAGATCAGCCTGCCTCTGCCTCCTAAGAGCGGGGATTATATGTGTGCACTGCCATGCTGGACTCTGGGCACTATTTTAAGTGCTAGGAGTTTGGCAATGAAGAGGGAAATAATTCCAGGTGTGGTGTGTGGTGGCACACACCTCTATTTCAGCCTTGGGAGACAGGCTGAAAAATCACTGTGTGCTGAATGGAAGGAAGCCTAGCTATCTAGGAAAATCCTGTCTCAAAGAAAAAAAGTATTGGTCAAGATGGCTCAGTGGGCAAGAACACTTATAAGCCTCAAGACCTGAGTTCAAACTCTATTACCCCTGTAAAAGTTAAGCATGGCTGCCTATGCTCATAACTCCAGCATCTTATGGAGCAGAGAGAAGCCTGTCCTGGGA
Organism: Pachyuromys duprasi; assembly: GCA_028658305.1. Classification (NCBI taxonomy): domain Eukaryota; kingdom Metazoa; phylum Chordata; class Mammalia; order Rodentia; family Muridae; genus Pachyuromys; species Pachyuromys duprasi. The sequence goes on from CM053764.1 coordinate 6,388,635, forward strand.
GCTCCCTAGGAAGCTAGCCAAAATGGCAAGCTCCAGATTCACGGAGAACCTAGTGTCAAAAGGCACAAAACAATGGAACACACTACACACACACACATCACACATAAAAAGAAGAGGAGGAGGAAGCTCTCCCAGAGCTTACCTTTTAATTGAGAAAGATAATCAAGGCAAACATTTGTGTGTCCTCTGGTGATAAGTTCAAGGGAAGAAGGAGGAAAAAAAAAAGGTAGGGAAGAACATCAGATGGCCTGGGGGAAGGAAACAAAATCAAGTAAGACCTGATAAGGAAGTGGAAGCGATGCTTGCTCAGATGGGGATGGGGTGGGGTCCAGGATGAGCCAGTAACACATTCTTTAAGGTCTGACTGTGGGGTGGAGCTCCAGGAGAGCCAGATTAGACCCAAAGCAGCCTGTAATCAAATTCCTTAGAGCAGCAAGCCCAGAATGTTCTAGGATCAGGGAAGGCAGGAATGCTAGGGGGCATGGCTCCTCGGGAGAGTGCTTTGCATGAGGATTTGGAAATCCGGATACGGATGAACCTAAGTGCATCAGAAAAAATGAAAGGGGGGGGGCAGGAGAAGGAGGAAGGGAGAACAAGAGAACCAGGGGGAGAGAGAGAAGATGAGGGCAAGAGGCAGACCAAGGGAGGCCTTCCGGCTCCTTACTGTAAAGAGTGGCTTTGACTTTGAGTGACAGGTGCACCCACTGAAACAGCAAGCACTGTACCAGCTGAGCCAGCCACCAGTCCTGAAAGACCCTGAGCAGACGGACATAACCCAATGACATTTCAGAAGGTCTGTTTGGTCCCGCAAGTTGAAAAGGGCAGGGTCAGCCACAGAAGCCCTCAGAAGTGACTGAGATAATAGAGACAAGAAATAATGGTACCTGAGATCATAACAGATGGGATGAGATGTGAGAAGGTTCCACACTGATATGTGCTGGTGGCACTGAATATGAGGACTTGGGGGAGTCTGAGGTCTGAGCCATAAGTATCTGGTAGGGTCATTCATTACCTGCTGAGCTGATCTTACTAATTTTGAGGTGCCAAGCTGATCTGGGTAAGCAGTCAGGGTGGTTAGCCCCAGCAAGGAGCCTTTGAAGCTGGAGATGCAGAGTTGGGGAGGCAGCATTTAAAGCTCTAAGATGGGAAGGAGAGCAAAGAGGAGAGACTCCTCAACGGAAAAGGTTGGAAGGAAGACAAAAAGGAAAGCAGAGAAAGTTGGAGGGGGGATGGAGGCAGCAGAAGAGAGCAAAGCCTAGGGAGCCAAGTGAAGAAGTGAATGGTCAGTTGTGCCAAATGCTGCTGACAGGTCAAACAAAGTGAGCCTGAGAAGTGGCTGTTGGATTTGGCAAGGACAGCTGAAGGGCTGGCAGCAGCTGGGCTGTTTACTTAGGGAGGTGTGAGGAGGGAAGAGTACAGGGCGCTCTCCCGTCCCTCAGGGGGCTTTTGCCCTTTTTCTCAAGGCTTCCTTTTTCACGTGTGGACTCCTCTGCTGAGAGCACACCTTCCACACCTCTTTACCAGTCGATTGCCACACACTCTGAATCCTTTTGCTAGGAAACCTTACCATACTGGCCACCTCCTCACCTGGCAGATTCACCCTTCCAGGGGCCTGTTCCCTTTCCAGAACAGGCCCAGTGATACTGAAGAGTTTAAGTTAGCCTAGATGACTCCATTTTGAAATAAGGAGCCATCTTGACTGAGAGCTGAACTCAAGTACCAGGAAATATCACAGAATGTGCACCTGGCAGAAAACAAAGTTAGCCCTTCAAGCAACGGCCTCTAGGAAATATTGCAGAATAAATGTTTAATAAAATATAGAGACAATCTCCCTGGGAATAGTAAATGGTCACCTCTCTCCTATGGCTTTAACCCAATTCTGTAACATCAAGGCATGAACCCCCCTGCTTTCCCTCATGGAAACATGTACCCCCCTGCTTGCTGTTATGGAAACCCCCTGTTTACAGTCTTTCCCTTTAAAATCCCTGCCCACTCAGGGCTCAGGGTCCCACTTCTCTACCGCTGTCTGTGTCAGTGAGACTTGGGTCCCGAGTTCGATTTCGTAATAAAGCTCTCTTGCTCGTCTCCTGGTGGTCTCTGAGGGTCCCGTGATCCTGGCATTACAATACTTCCCTTGGGTCTGAATGATGATACAGACAACACCTTTGTCTATCTTTGGGGTGTGCAGGGCTGGCTGTGTCCCATTAGCTGTGAGTGTATCACCCACTATGTGACCTGGTGAGCAAGAGGCACACAGGAAACACGAAAGAGGTTGGGAAAGGGCACTAGTGTGATGAGACATGGGACCTGAACCTGAGGATCAGGGATAAGATCCCAAGAGAAGACATGAGGACAGGAAAGAAGTCCTCACTTCAGGGAGGGAGGGAGGGAGGGAGATCTACCTGGCCGGACCGGAGGATCAGGCCCCAGGCTCTGAAATCCTGCCTCCCTGTTTAGACTGCAGCTTCCAGGGAAGCACGAAGCATGGGTGGACTTTGTGACCAGAGATTGGGAAAGCCACAAGCCACGGGGCCAGGGCTACAGGACAGCAAATGTTTGGCTCACATGCTTGTTTGGGGGAGAGAGAAGGGATGCCACCTAGCTCATTTTAAAAAGTGATAGGGCCGGAGATAAAATGGCTATCATCAAGGGAAGGCTACCAAGTCGATTTGTAGTAGCTGTTGTCTGGAGCTATCTCATTCCCATCACAGACTCCCTTATCTCAGGCCACTCCCTCCGGCCATTGTTTATTCCCTTCAAAGCATTGGTCATCAAAGTTAGCTGTTTGTAAAATTCTCTTCTGCTTATCATCAGCTCTCCCCATTGTAATCTGAGTTCCCTGAGGACAGGAACTTTGTCATTGTGTCACACCCTGCACGGGCAAAGCTTCCTAAGCTTATCAAAAAAAGTGTCCCAATACCTGCCATTTCAGAGTGCAGCCAGGCCTCACTCAACTTCAGCTTCATCTGCCATAGTATTTAAACCTTTAAAGCACTGCAAATTTTCATTTCAGTTTCTGTGATACTGGGATGCAAACCCAGGAGGCTCTTCCATACCCAGGAAGCACTGGGCCTGGAAGACCCAGTGTTTGAACTGGAAGTGTGATCAATGTGTGTATGTGTTGTAGGGGGGTGCACTCCTCAAAAGATCTGGGAAACAGTCTCTCTATTCTAGTATTTGCTGAAAATCTTCAATATACCCTGGCTCACAGCTACACAGCTCCAACTTCACGATACACACATGCCTCATCACCTTATCTTCATATAAGGACACCTGCCATGTCTGATTGGGGTCCAGCCTGCTCTTGTATGACCATATGCCCAACTAAGACACTATATTCTGAGGCACTGAGTTTAAGACTTTATATCCAGCCGGGCGCATGCACACCTTTAACCCCAGCACTCTCGAGGCAGAGGCACTCTGTGAGTTTGAGGCCAGCTTGGTCTACAAGTCCCGTACAGCCAGAGCAACACAGAGAGACACCATCTCAAAACACAAAGACGGAACAAAACAAAGACTTTATATTCTTGGCAGGAAAGACAGCTCCAAGGTTAAGAGGATTTGCTGCTCTTACAGGGGACCCAAGTCCCAGCACCCACGCAGCAGCTCACGACCATCTGTAACTCCGGTTCCAGGGGGTACAATGCCTCTGGCCACTGCAGCCACCTGCTCTCTCAAACACATATCCACACACATACCTACACATAATTATAACATACTAAAAATCCTTTAAAAACTTTTACATTCCTTGTGGGGGTTACAATTCAACCTGTAACAACCCAAGAAAGTGGCCTCTCCTTTACTGCTTGCAGCCATGTATGACTTTTATCATACTATGCTAGAATTTCTTGTTTGTCTGTTTGGTGTTTACATATGTTATATAATTATATATTACATAATATACATAAACAAAGAAAATATTTTTATCTGTATATCAAAGACTCTAAGGTTAACTGGTGATGTCAAGACACAAAAAAGGTTTGAAAAGCTATGGATTCAACCTCCTTGATTGTTTTATGGAGCATCTGATGCTCCCCGGGGACTCGTCAGCATGGTGTTTGTTTGAAACAGAGTCTCAACAGGTAGCTCTTGGTGGCCTAGACCTCAGAGACCCGCCTGCCCCTGCTTCCCCAGCGCAAAGGAGTCCACCTCCGGGTGGTGAGCACTAGAATTAGTTTTAAACTCTCTGCTGTTGTGACAAAGACTTCACCTCCCGTGCTGACTTGCGGTCATAGGGAAAATTCTTTAATTTAGTGACGTGGGCCATGGGCAGAAGGACAAGGCGAGCAGCTTCCCTACACCAGTGACAAACAAAGCCAATGACACTGTCGCCTCGGGTTTGCTGAGCTGAGACCGGACCCTCCCAGGGGCTGCAATTGGTGCCAGGCCAGGAACCATCCTTCCTGGTAAGGACAAAGTGAGTGACACGTTTATGCCACATAGAGTCAAATGAAGTTACCAGGATAAATTTCAAAGACCTACTTAAAAAACAAACAAAACAGGGCAATTAAAACAACAACAACAAAACACACACAGTGGTGGTGCACGCTTTTAATCCCAGTACTTGGGAGGCAGAAGCAGGAGGATCTCCGTGAGTTCAAAGACAACCTTGTCTACACAACAAGTTCCAGGACAGAAGAAATCCTATGTGTGTGTTTGGGGGAGGGGGGGAAGACCGTGACAAACAACAACAAAAACCCCAGGGCAATTGGAATTTTCTCCCTTTGAAGAAAGACCCTCTGTCAGGCCTGTCTGACTATCATCCTTAGCCTAAAATTCCCTATCTATTGCTCACCTGTTTGTTTTGGAAGGGGAGCTGCTCACCCCCTGCATACCAGAGGTCTCGGCTGAGGCCTCAGCTTTGTGCAGTTACGGAGGGGAGGCCAGAGGAAGCGGGTTAATCTTCTCCCCTCCCACTCCTGCTGGCCCAGGGCTTCCTGTAAGGAAATGCATTCTCTCTGCATGCCTCAGAGGATAGCAGGGGCCTTGCACGTAACGAGGTTGGAGGTAGGGATGCCATTTAGCAACCTTGGCTTCCTGTACGCCTTCTAATTAATCATCTCCAAGCCTTGACCATCCCAGGCCCAGCCCCAGAGCCTGAGGTTAGCTCTCCACCAAATGGTACCTTCGGGCTGACGGAGTGTATGCTTGGCTCCAGCTGCTCTGGAGGCCCGTGCTGGCAAGTCAAAGGATGCTGTCACATACATAAGCACAGGCACGGGGTCATCTAAGAACAGCATGGTAACTTCTGAAGTGGGTGGCAGGAGCTTAGAACACCACAGCCCGACATTCCCTCACTTTCTGCACACATAGTCCATGAAAAGCTGGGCACAGACACTTTGGAGACCCTGGCTTCTTAAAGAAACAGAAGTATTGGAGTCCTGAGGTGTGTTCAGTGGTAGGGTGACTGCATAGCATGCTTCAGGCCCTGAGTTTAGTCTCTAATACTCTCTCTTTCTCTCCCCCTCTCTCCCATTCATCCGCTTTGCTCCAGCTGATGTATGGCAAGGGGAGCACATAGTTTTCAAAAAAGAGAGAGGAAGATAATAGATACATGTATGAAGGAAGTCAGAGGGAAGGCAGCAAGAGAGACAGGGCTGGCCAGGAAGAGACAAAAAAAAAAAAAAGGCTGAGTGGAAGAAACACACCTTCTCCTCTGAGAACTTTGGAGAAATTTTATCTTCCAGATCTTCCCTACACAGAGGGCTTTTTCTCCTGGCCTTGGCAACCAGCCACAAGGCACAGGAATGGGAAGAAGAGACAAGTTCCAGAAGCCACTGAGGATGAAGTCTGAGGGACTTGGGCTAAACTTACCACTGCCCTGGTGCACACAGGCTCACGAGTGACTACAGAGCCAAGCAGCTGGGAGCTGCACAAAAAGGCAACTGGAAGAGGAGACAACCAAGAAGATGAGGCCCAGATTCACCCACCTCGGGGGTGGGGGGGGGTGCAGGCTGGGCCAACACAGGACAGAGCAGATGGCCTCTGAGCTGACCTAATTCTCCTCTACTGAATGAAGAGTTGGGCTAAATGCCCAGCCCCTGAGGTCTGACTCCTGCAGGCTCCGGAGATGGAAGTCTAGAGCAGGGAAACGTTTGTGTACAGTCTGTGCATGCATCAATTCATACAAACATACACATTTCCACTTAGAGCCTCAGCCTAGAAGGGTACGGGGTTCACAGAGGTGCTCTTAGGAATGTGGGGTTGGTGAGTCCTGGCTGGGAAGCTTACAATAGCTGTGTACATTTAACAAATAACTGTTTCTTCTTTTCCCTGCTAGGTGGGTCTCACACATCCTAAGCAAGGTAGGCAAGTGCCATGCTGCTGAGCAGAGCTATAGCTCTGAGAGAATGACTTGCCCCTGAAGACCACACCCCTCCCATGCTGAACTGTGTTGAGGGGACCCAGAGAACCACCTCCACTTACAGGCTCCTGTATACAAACAGCCAAAACAAAAAATATATATATATATTATTTATTAAGTGTGATATAGTTTAAATATTTATTCAGAACATATCTAACACACACCTTCAATCCCAGAAGATTCAAGCAGATCTCTGTGAACTCCAGGCCACCCTGGTCTTTAAAGCAAGTTCCAGAACAGCCAGGGTTTTATAGTGGGATCCTCTCTCAAAACAAAACAAAACAAGGGCTAGAGATATGACTCTGTAGTAGAGTACCTGCCTATCTTGTACAAAGCCCTGGGTTTGTGCTGGACTCATGTACAAGCACACAAAGACACAGTCTCTAGACAATATCTAGAGAAAAAAAAAGAAGAATCTACCACTGATACAGCAGAACATTAAATCCTACCCTCATCTAGGAGAGATGCTTTGAGCTCTGCTAATGTCTTAAAGCAACTAGCTGCTACCTCCCTCCAATGTACAGGTCCACAAAACATGGCATAATGTACCCACACAGGTCACTAATGTACCAGATGTATATTCTTAACCATGCACATAAGTCCATGTTCAAAAATACTTCCTATACAGATGGACATAGTACCAAAAAGAAGAGAGTATTAGTGCAGGCGAAATCAGGTCATGGAAAATGTCCGGGCCAGGACAGCACAGGGCACAAAGACCTTTCTGTGGGTTTCCCACACTCTAGTTCCTATGTGTGTTGGACAGCACAGACCCGTGCCTTCCTTCCCACGACTGCCTGCCTTCCCACCGCTGCCTGCCACCTCCTTCGTTGGCACCTTAGTTTCAGCACATGACAAGACAAACAAGCTTGGAGAGGAGGCAGAGAATTCTGCTCCTCGCCCTCCTCCTGGCTTACCCCGCAGTCACCAGGGCCATGCTGCTGTACATGGCTCAAGGCAGTCCCCTCATTCCATGTGCAGGGCCCCAGGCAGGCTGTGCTGAAGCGCTGCTCCTGCCCCTTTAGGCCTGGTTACATGGAGATAAAATACCAGCCTGTCCAGGGGCTGCCCAGCATGTTATGAGGAGGAAGCTATGAAAGCTGCTAACATGGGGTTACTTTAAGCATTTTCCTCAGACACATGAGGAGTGAGGACCTGCCTTCCTTTTTTTTTTTTTAATTTCTTTTTCAGAAATGGCTCTCGGTGTCCAGCCTGTGTTTACTGACATCTCAGACTCTCACCCGTGCTAAATTCACCCAAGTGATTCTTTCTCCCTTCTGACTCTTCAAAGTTCCGACTCACTGCCCATAACATGCTCCCACACACCTGGCCCACTGTCTTCCTCTCAAAGTCTGGCTGGGAAAACAAATAAAAAGCTTTTCATTGATGTTCAAGTTTATGTGCCACACCTCGAAAGCCTTATTTTCATGTCTTACACAGCTTCCATCTGAATACACTCATAACTTCCTACACTTCATGTAGACCAGGAAGCTGAGAGGAGGTCTGAGGGACAGCCCCTCTGACTCCTGATGCTAGAGAGCAGGCAGAGATACCAGGTGATTCTAAGGGTGCTAAGAGCCCAAGGGAGTCAAAAAATGCACTGCTGAACCTCTCCCAAGCAACTGGAGGCCACAAAGCCACAACTCTATTTTTGTAAGACCCTTAACATCCTGGCTTCCAATGGGGCTCAGCAAGTTCCTGGTGATGTGTTATTCTTGAAGTACAAGACAGGCTGAAAACCTGTTTCTTCATCCAAACTGTAGGAGAAAGAACTCAGAGAGAGGTGGCTACCCAAAATGAGTAATTCTGATATGTTCTCTTGCTAGTGGCCTGTGAAAGTATGATGAAATGTTTCCCACAATAACAGGTGTGCTGAAACCACATCCCAATGGATGAGCTTCATACCAGTCCATACTGGGCTCTGAGAACAATCAAAACTGTCTTTCAGGCCCAAATATTTCTCCATGTGACAGCAAAAACAGACACACACACTTAACATAGCCATTTCAATCACCAAGATGCCTCCCATTTTGTTCCAAAACAATAGTGGGAATGCATAGTGGAACAAACCACTCATCCTGGTGAACCAGGAAGCAGAGAGACAGAGAGACAGAGGGACAGAGAGAGAGAGAGAGAGAGAGAGAGAGAGAGAGAGAGAGAGAGAGAGAGAGAGAGAGAGAGAGAGAAACTAACTGGGCATAGTAGAGCATGCCTTTAATCCCAGCACTCAGGACGGAGAGGCAGGCTGATCTCTGTGAGTTCAAGGCCAGCCTGGTCTACAGAGTGAGCTCCAGGACAGCCAGGGCTACACAGAGAAACCCTGTCTCAAAAAGCAAACAAACAAACCCTGCTTCAACAACAACAAAAACAGCGAAGAACTCAGATCCCAAGAACTACACATTTGAGTCTTTCCCTTATCGCCTTTGCCCCAAGATCTGTAGTTGCAATGCATGAGAGGAACAGCAGATCATGACCTAAATCCCACAGGCTTCCCTGGGGTGCTTTCCTGCCCTGGTCATCTAGTACAGCCTTCAAGCAAATGAAAGACACGGCCTGAAGGTATTCACAGCCATGTTCACAATGGGTGTGGAGCACGTAGGTTTGATGAAAAGGAAAAAGAGGCCCAGGAAGTCACACATAGACACAGGGCAGGAACACATGGCTGGCTTGCAGCAGGAAAAATATCTCCAGTCCAGATCACTGTTGGCGCCAATGGCTCCAAGCCCTCCTTGGCCATCACCAAAGACCCCTTGCTGAGAGAGGACTGGGACCCTGCCCTGTTAGGCTAAGGCCCTGCCTGTGCACGCAGCCATCAGTTTCCCAAACTCATCCCCCGTCACTATCTTCTCTACCTGCTCGGGTTCCTGTAATAAAAAAAAAAAAAAAAAAAAAACCAGGGAAATTCTGAGAGACTCTCTGATTCAGTGTCTATTCTTCCACCCCATCATGTCCTAGGACAAGAAGCTCTCCTTTTTTCAATCACCACTGTATAGGTCAAAAGGCTGCACCACTGCAAAAACCTCTATAAGTGATAGAAGGCCAAGTCAATCTGGCTTAAGTGGGAAAATGACAGAAATCATTAGCTCATGTCCCTGGAGAGTGCTAGGTCCAAAGCCAGATCATGCATGGCTGGCTCTCAAGGCTCACACATCTGACCTAACTCTGATTGTACTCTGCATGATAAGCAGGTTCTTCATCAGAGCCTCACACTCTCTTCCAACCAAGTAGAGCAAAAACTAGACCATCTTCCCAAACAGCTCTGGCTTAAGAAAGGAAAAAAAAAGTGCCGTGGATAGCAGTGGTGGTGCGCACCTTTATTCCCATACTGGGAAAGAGGCAGGCAGATCTCTCAGTTCAAGGCCAGAGTAGCCTAACGAGCAAGTTTCAGGACAGCCGCAGCTACACAGAGAAAAATCCTGTGTGTGTGTGTGTGGGGGGGGAGAGTATCACAAGAAATCCCCTGCTTCAGGTCATGAATGTTCATAGGGACACCCAGAGGTGGACTTTATCCAGAGGAAGAGGAAGTTGTTGGAAAGAAAGCCAGCAACAGATCCCTCTACGCAAGTAACTTCCACTTTAAAAACCAACAGGGCCAAGGGATTGCATTCACTGTAATCTGAGGCAAGGCAGAAGGATTGCTAGGGCTGTATAGAAACACCAGTGAAAGAGAGGGCGTGGGAAGAAAAGAAGAGAAAGAAAAAGGAAGGAAGAAAGGAAGGCATGGAGGGAGGAAGGGAGGAAAGAGAAGCAAGCTGGGTATGTAGAAGGCATACACGATGATAAAGAATTTAAAGTAGCCTTGAACTCTAGGTGACACAGAGCTCAAGGCTAGCCTGGGTTACAAGACATTGTCTCAAAAAACAAAAACAAAACCATATTTTGGGCACATGCCTTTACTGGCAATATTTTTGTCTCTTGTTTTGAGATAGAACTGTATAGAGCTGGTTGTCCTGGAACTTGCTCTGTAGACCAGGCCGGCCTCACAAGCTGGCAAGCTGGTCTCTGCCTCCAGAGTGCTAGGATTAAAGGTGTGCACCACTACAGCCTGGCATGACACAACAGGCTTTATCACTTTGTTACTCAGGGACTTGTTATCAGTTTTTTGTTTTTTTGTTTTTTTGGTGTGTGTGTGTGTGTGTGTGTATGTGTGTTTGTGTGTGTGTTTTAATCTCCCTCCCCCCCCCAAAAAAATGGCTAAATATACCAGGCATAGTGGCACAACCCTTTTAATTTCAGCAGTAAGGAGGCAGAAGCAAGTACGTGTCTGTGACTATGAGGCCAGCCTGGTCACAGAAGAGAGTTCCAGGCTGAGTGGGGCTACAGAGTGAGATCGCATCTCAAAAACAGACAAATAAGAAATGTCAAAATATGACTCCAAAAAGGAATTTTTTAAGTTTATTGTGGTAAGAGTTATAAACAATAAAATTCACATGTTTTAGTAAAATGTCCTATGAATTTTAATAAATATTTACTAAACCACAGTCAGGGTAGAGACTGATGTGATGTCCTTTGGGCTGGGTCGTGGTGGCACATGCCTTCAATCCCAGTAGTTGGGAGGCAGAGGCAGGCCTCTGTGTGAGTTTGAGGCCAGCCTGGTTTGAGGCTGTCCTGGTCCTGTTCCAGGACAGCCAGAGCTACACAGAGAAACTTTGTCTCGAAATACACACAAGAAAAAAGTTTAAAAAATATTTTTTCTTCAAGGAGGCAGAGGCAAGAAATCAGGAGTTAGGCTACAGATCAAAGTCAAGGCTAGCCTGGGCTGCAGATTAAGAGTTTGTCTCAAAAAGAATTTTTTCCCTTTGTGCCCTTTGTCATCAACCCTTCTCCTCCGACTCCCAATCCCTGGAAAGCACTGGAGTGCTCCCTCTGCAGAACATGGCAGCCACTGAGCGTGGAGCCTCTGCCTTCTTACACTTGTCACTGAACCCCTGCAATCCATTTGTGTTTGTGCACACAGACAGATTGCTCCTTTCACTACTAGGCAGCATGGATGTGGTCCCAGGCTTTACAAATGCATCTACTGGAGGGCACAATGGCACATGCCAGTAACCCAGCACTCAGGAAGCTTTGGCAGGAGCATCTGCCTGTACAGCAGGTTGGCCTCAGACTCACAGAGATCAACCTGGCTGTTTGAGACCAGTATGGGCCAATAGTGAGTTTCAGGCCAGCCTGGACAATTTACTGAAACTGTCTCAAAACAAACAAGGAACCAGACATGGTGGCCCACATTTTAATTCCAATACTTGGGAGGCGAAGGCAAGTGGATCTCTTCATGTTCCAAGCCAATCAAAGTTATACAGTGAAACCTATCAAAACAGAAACAAACAAACAAAATCCTGGGAAACTAAGAAGGCAGAATTTGCCTTGGGAGTGCAGAGAGTATGCCCTCCAGAATTCCCAGGGCTCACTGGCCAGCCAGTCTAGCCTACTTGGTAAATCCCTGGACAATGAGAGACCGTCTCAAAATAAGATAATACTATTCCTGAGAAATGACATCTGAGGTTGATTTCTCATACACATAAAATAAATAATTTTTTCTTTTAATTTTTGAGACAGGCTCTCCTCCTGTAGCCCAGGTTGGCCTCAAACTCACTATGTAGCTGAGGATAACCTTGAACTTCTGATTCTCCTGCTTATGGCTCCCAAGTGCCTGGATTACTGGTATGTACCACCACACCAGGCCCAAGCCCTGTCCTGAGGCAATTTCATTTTAACAGAAACTAAAAATAAATCATTTACTTGCTATGTCAGGAGGGAGGAAATAACACAGAAAGCATCGGGCAGAAGATGGAGAAGGGTAATGCTTGGAGGAGGCGTGTCTGAGGCTAAAGGAAATGCAAGAGTTTCTAGTACCCAAAGGGGCGAGGAACGTGTGAGGGGCAGCTGCAGGGCACGGTGTCACGGCGGGACGGAAGCCATTTCATGTCTTAAATCATATATAGGAGCAAAACATGAGTCAGGCATGATGGCACACTGGATCATAAGGAAGGAGCAGGATCTCAAGTTTAAGGCCAGCCTGTTGCTCTGAGATATGAAAATACATACATATACATATATGTGTGTGTAGATACATATGTGTATGTGTGTGTCTATGTAAAAGGAACTTTTATTCTCCTGTTACAAGTATTTTCTCTGGGGCTTACTACCTTCTTCCACTAACCTAGACATAGTCCTGGAAGCTTCTAGCCTCCATACAAGCTAACCTAGCCAATGATGCTTACTGCTGAATAGGCTCACCCTTTCTGTTTATACTGAGCTCTGGGCTGGCTGGTTCAATTCAACTGTTCTGGCTCAAACTCCTCTTCCAATTGACTTACTTGATCTGGCTTGTCTCTTCGCCCCCGAATTGCTCTGCTTGGCCTCAAACTGACTCCAGCAACCTGCTCTAACCCTCTAAACTCTCTCTACAGCCTGTCTCTCCATCACTGTCCGGTAAAAGCCCTCCCTCCCTCTCCTTTCTGTTTTGCCTCTTAAGTAGCTTCCCTTTCCTCTCTCTTCTCACGAGAGTTGGGTGTATCCTATTCTGTCAAGTCTTTCTCTGATTCATCACTGTTTCTGCCACTCAATTAGATATCACTTTCAAACATGGGTGCTTCCTTCTACAAACCATCTTTACCTTCATTGTTTGGGATTAAAGGCATGTAGTACCATGCCTGGATCTAAGTTTTTCTTTACCTGAAACTTGCTCTATACCAGGCTGGCCTTGAGCTCATATCTGCCTGCGTCTCCTGGATTAAAGGTGTGTTATATTCTAGCAGTATCACAGACCTAGAAGATCTTTGGATATGATCTCTTGCCCGCTAGATCACACAGATCTAGAAGGTCTTTTCGGGAGTGATCTCTTGCCAGAACAGCTACATTCTGGATTAAAACTCCTCTACATGTATACATACACACATACATATTTCATGGCACAGAAGGTGAGTGCATTAGATGTTGTTCCCCTCACAAATCTCTGCCTATTAACTGGGGATCCGAGCACAGAGCCACTGAGGAGCTTTCTCCACTCCCCTCTGTAGAGCATGACAGACTGCCTCAGTGTAGTGCGCACCTAGGAGGTCCCTCAGTGCCACACTCCATGCTGCACAGCATGCCCCCACACAGCCAGAGGTGTAACCAGGCATCTAGACTCCACAACTTAGTATCACCTTCAAGAAGGGAGGTTGCTCAGGTTGCCAAAAGGAAAAAAAAAAAAGACAAGAAGAAAGAAGTCACCACTTTCCTTCCTTCTGTCCCCTTCTTCACATTGAGTTGGCCACAGGGCAGTGAGGGGGGCTGGAGAGATGACTCGGTGGTTAAGAGCCCTTAAGAGCTGGGTGTGGTGGAGCACACACTTAATCCCAGCACATGGAGGCAGAGGCAGGCGGATATGGGAGTTCAAGGCCAGCCTGGTCTACAGAGTGAGTTCCAGGACAGCCAGGGCTACACAGAGCAACCCTGTCTGGGGGAGAGAGGAAAGCACTTATTCCTCCTGCAGGACTGGGGTTCAGTTCCCCGCACCCACAGTGACATAACTACCAGTAGCTCCTGTTCTAGAGGATCCAATGCTTCCTGACATCCAGGGGCGTGCGCATGGATGTGGTACGTACACTGGCACTCAGGCACACACACAAAATACAATAAAGTAAATAAGTTAAATACAAAGTCAAAACTCTGGATATTCCCGGGGAAATCTGACTGGCGCTGCTATCTGGTGACACAGCTCTAGCAGGGACAGTGCTGAAGTCATTTGAGTACTCTATGATCCCTTTATAGCATTGCCTTGGGTTTTTTGTTTTCTCTTTTTACCAGGCTCAACAGATCCTTAATTGACCTCAAAGAGTCAATCCTTCTGCCTCAGTCTCCTGGATGCTGGGTTCATAGATGCATTCCCCGAGACCTGGCTGTTATATCCTACCCTGATAGCTTTCTGTAGCTTACCCTAGCTGGGGTACAAAGCCTATACCCTCAAACTGAGATGGTACACTGATTTTTCTTCCACATGTGGTGCTTTGAAAATTTCAGTCAGCCTCTTCTCACCTGTCTGGGGTCCCTCTCTCTACCTCCTTAGCAGAGATAACACAGAGAAGTCGAAAATTAAATCCATCTTCAAGTTAGGTTCTATCTTTGGACCCAGAGAAATGCCTACAATAAAAACTTGACTCAAGCTTTTTTGGAAGTGTGTGCATGTGTTTTACTTTCCCCTAACTTTGTGGCTGGGTCTCACTGATGTAGTCCTGGCTGTCTTGGAACTCCCTATACAGACCAGGTTGGTTCTGAACTCACAGAAATCTGCAAGACTCTGTCTCCAGAGTGATGCCATTAAAAGTGTGCACTGTCGCATCCAGCAGGAATATTTTTTAAAATCTGTGTGATGGGTTGCTGGGGACTATGCATGTGTACATGTTTGTATGTGAGGCAAGCATGTGGACATGCCTCTACATGTGCATGAGGAGGCCAGAGGTTGATGCCAGTGTGCCTTCCTCTTCCTCTAGCTTTCTACCCTATTTCTGAAGACAATGCCTGGCTGAAACCGGAGCTCACTGATTCAGCATGGCAAGGCCAGGAAGCACCAGAGACCCTCCTGTCTCATCCTCCCCTGCACCAGCTCCCATTGCCATGCCTGACTTTTTATGAGTACCTGGAAACCCAGATTTAGCTCTTCATTCCAGAGGGTCAAACACTTTACTGGCTAAGCACAGAGCTCATCCACAAGATCCTTTTACCCCTTTGTCTTTTGTAACTTCACTAACAGGGCGGGGGGACATTTCTGGCCCTAGGACAGGGGATGATTGTGGTGAAACAAGCAAATCCAGCGAAGCTCCCTGGTCCCCATCTGTTCTAAATCTTCCCCTCACAGGATGTCATGTCTAAAAAACAAGAAAAATGTTCCTTCCTCTTCCAACATTCGGCAGGAGCTTGCATGCAAGGAAGAATGTCTGGTTACTCTGTGGGTTTTCATCTGCTGTTTAACTCACGTGTTGCCAAATTATACTCGCTCCTCATCCACTTCCCACTCTCCCCTTAAAACTGCAGTGGTGGCATGGCTCACCAACAACAGGAGACCATCTCTACTCTGGCAGGGAGCTGACTTCCCCTCTGTTTCAACAGCCCTCTCACAAAGGATTAGTTCTCTTATATCAGGCCAATGACTTTTGCAGATTTCTCTCCTGAAGACCCGCCAGAGAGCTGCGCCCCCCTCCTGAGGAAGTGAAGGCATCCCACCAGGGTAAAGAGAGTGGTCTCACAATGACCACCTTCTGGTACCATGCCCACCTTGCTTGCTTCTGGGCACTTGCCTGCAGCTGTGTGCTGACAGTAGACTCTCGGACACTGGGACCAGGAAGGATGTTCCCCAATAGCTTCCAACAGCCCTGACGGCTGTGTTTCAAGGATATTTATAGGAAGGGCAACCAGCCAAGCAAGGCCTGTTCCAAGTTTATTTGAGCTAACTCTTCCCGTCTTCTGTAGTTCTTCAAGTTAAACGATGAGGCGTTCTTCCCTTTATGGCTTGATTTTTCACACAGGGGCGAAGGCCTTGAGAATCCCTGCCTGAAAAGACAGAAAGGACCAGTGTGCCTGTCTCACCCTCTTTGGCAAGAGCTCCTGTCCTTTGCTCAAATAACTGGTCACATCTACCTGCTTCCTCCCTGGCGCACACTTCTTTGCATCCCCTGTGACACACATCCTCTGTAAATGGGCAAAGATCTCTCTTACCCAAGTCTAGACTTTCTTCCTCCCTGTGTACTCACCTCCTTCTCATAGGCCCCTACAAGGCCTTGCAAGAGCTATATCCTCTCACCCTCACACATGCACACCCTGCCCAGTACCTCACTCAGCCCTTCCTCTACAAACTACCTCCTGCTTACAGCTGCTCCAACACATTCTCAGCAACTTTTCAAACAGCCACCTCCTGGAGTATTTGGAAGTTTAGGTCTGTCCCCTTACTGGGGTTCTGTCCCTCAGAGACTTTGCTAACACATTCTGTCAAAACGCATCATTGGGGTCAGGGACATGGCTCAGTCGATGGAGGCAGCTACAGCAGAGCTTGAGCACCTGAGTTCCGTCCCCGGGACCCACAGGGTGAGAGAAGAAAATCCACTCCTATGTGGTGTCTTCTGACTTCCCATGAATATGTACCTGAGTGTTCAGGCACATCCGTACGCACAAGCACACATGAACAAAGTAAATGAATCTTCCTTCCTTCCTTTTTTAAAGAAAAGCAACCCTAAGTTGGATGTGGCGTGCCATGCCTATAACCCCGGAATTTGGAAGGCTGAAGCACAGTGGATGCCAGTTCTAGTTCAACAAGAGCTACTATATAGAGTTTTGGACCAGCCTGGGTTACAGTGTAAACCCTATCTTAAAAATAAATAAAACATGGCTGGAGAGATGGCTCAGAGGTTAAGAGCTCTGGCAGCTCTTCCAAAGGTCCTGAGTTCAATTCCCAGCAACCACATGGTGGCTCACAACCGTCTGTGCTGGTGCTCTCTTCTGGTATACAGGCATACATGCAGACAGAACCCTGTATGCATAATAAATAAATACATCTTTTAAAAAAGTAAATTAAAAAATAAATAAAACAAGCACCCTTCTAGCCATGTTAATAATACTCTTTTTTGTTTCAGGGTTTTCTTGTTTTGTTTTTTGAGACATGGTTTCTCTGTATAGCTCTAGCTGTCCTAGAACTCACTCTATAGACCAGGTTGGCCTCAAACTCATACATTTGCTTGTCTCTGCTTCTGGAGTGCTGAGATTAAAGGCATACACCACCACTGGGTAGTACCTATTCTTAATCCCAACACTCAGAAGGAGATCTCAAGTTCAAGGTCAGCCTAGGCTACATAGTAAGATTCTGTCCACTGCCCCCTTCCCAACAAAGGACTGAAGATGTAGCTCAGGATAGACAGCTTGCCTAGCATGTATAGGTCCTAGTTCAATCCCCAGTGCCACTCAAAAAGCACCCCTATCATTCTGGGACCTCACTAGGTTTCTCCCCATAACACCCACAGATTTATTCCTTGAACACACTGTTGTCAGTGTGTGTGTGTGTGTGTGTGTGTGTGTGTGTGTGTATTGGGAGGACGGCACAGATGCTAGGCACCACCACTGTGCTCTACCCTCTAGCGCCATACACTATTTTCTTTCCCTTTTTCCTTCCATTGGACTGGACTGAAGTTCTACAAGAGGAGGATCTTATGTTCTACTAGATCCCTAAGTTCTTCTCTTTTGATCTCAATGTAGCCCAGGCTGGCCTCAGACTCTCCGTGCAGCTGAGAAGTTCCTTGTGCTTCTGATCCTCCTGCTGTGTAATACCATACCCAGTTCTGGCTGATACTGGGATTAAACTCGGGACCTTGTGCATGTCAGACCACCACTCTCTCAGAGTCACTACATCTCTATCCTAGCAAACAGTTACTCAGTGAAGAAAGCTCTGCTTCTCCGTGGGTCTCCAACTTACCTGAGAAGTCAATCTTGAATCTTCTACCGTTTGATACTGTACTTCACAGAGCCATGATCATCTAATCTTAGGGGAATTCTATGGTTTCATATGTAATCTGAGTTACTTGACTATAGAATACCTAGCTGGGTGTGGTGGTGCATTTAATCCCATACTTGGGATCCATTAGCAGGAGGATCTCTGTGAGTTTGAAGCCAGTATGGTCTACAAAGAGAGTTCTAGGACAGACAGCACTACATACTGAGACTTTGCCTTGGCAAAAGCAAACAAAATAAATAAATGAATATGGAATACATTCATAAGCTGAATACACCACAGACAGCCTGCCCTCTCCCCTTTGTGACCTCTGCAATACATCTAGCCTTTTTGCCACGTCTACACATCCCATGTATACATCTTCATATATGAAACCACCACCCATGCACACATTACCTAGCTCCTTCTAGGGCTTAATGTTAAAGGGAGAGGAAGAGCCACACTCCAGCAACTGAGATCAGCTCCATGCTACTCAAAATTGGGTCCTTGAGCTTAGAGCGCTGCTCAAAGGTAGAACTAGGCCTTCCTAGCATGCATGAGGTCCTGGTTTTGTCCCAGGACAAGGCTGGTGGCAAGTCCAATTATGCCCTCTCTCCCTGCCTCTTTCCACACTTGGGGAGGGAAGAAAGCACATGTGCTGACATGTGCACAAGAGACAGGCACCCTGCCCGTCCAGTCCAGCATACATCAGCTAATCCTGAGTCTTCAAATAGTGCTTCTAGGCAGCAAAAGGGTCCACTAAAACCCAAAACCCATTGTGGGCCAATGGCTAGTGCATTCAGAGCACCCAGGGCTAGGTGCAGGCATCAGGTTGGAGGAGGGACGGCTGGTTATGGAAACAGCCCAGGGACGGTCCACATAAAAGATAAGTAAACAGACACCGGCTTTTCCTCAGCCTTTGAGCCTCTCAGGGGAGGGCAAACCTTCCACTGTTTTTCGGAACACTAATCCGATTTTCCAAAATGCTCTGACGGAACTAGCAGAGGAAAAACCAGCTCCCCCTTGGGCTGCAGGTTAAGAATAGTCCCTCTTCAGGACTGGTTCCTCCCCAAGTAAGATATAAAACACAGGGACCCAAGGGACAGGAAGGTCCTGGGGGCAGAAGAAGGAACCAATCTCCTCACTCCCAACCCCCAGGACCATACCTCAAGCTGGTCGGAGCCAGCAGTTGCCTGCACTGCTCTTCATGCCAGGCAGCTGGCACTTCACACCCTAAGAATACAAGGCTAAAACCTCCTTGCCCGTCATCTGGAAGGCACTCCTGCCCACCTCACCCAGGTGTGCCAGAATCTTGCAGTTGTTCTGTTCCCTGAGAAAGTAGGTACAAACGGCTTCCACAGAGATCTGCTACACAACACAAGGGAAAACAGGCCCTTCCTCCTCTCCCTTGGATCACTCCCCCAGATCCTATCATACACAGTCATCATGTTAGGGATGACTGAACACCCGGGTGTACCAGAAACTGTCTGGGCTCAAGCCTTCAATCCTAGCTTTGGGGACCCGGAGACAAGTAGGTCTCTGTGAATTCAAGGCCAGCCTGATCTACACAGTGAGTTCTAGGACCACTAAGTCTACACAGAGAAACCCTGTCTCAAAAAATACATAAAAAAAAAATAAATAAATAAGAGAGAGAGATTGAAAGAGAAAGGGGAAAACACCATGCTCTAGTATGGAGGTGGGATGCTGTGGGCTTGGCCCCAGGTTCAGAAAGGTGGCCCAGCTCCTAGAAATGGCTCTTCCTTGCTTCTCTTTGCATGGCTTGTTCCCACATTGGTTTAAGAGGGGATGGAGTTCCCTTCAAGGTTCAATTGGTTTCTCTGAAACAGAAGCTTTCTCTTTAAAAGCTACTGATAAGCATAAGAACATCTCTGTGGGGTGGGGTGATGCGCACCTGTAATCCTGAAGTAGGAGTTCAAGGCCAGCCTCTGCTACATAAGACATCCTACAAAAACAACCATATAGTAGTGCTGAGTAGCCAGGGATTGTTAACCTGTAGGGGGTCAAAGGACCCTTTCACAGGGGGTCACCTAATACCATCTGCGTATCAGATATTTGCATTCAAATTCATAACAGTAGCAAGATTACAGTTATGAAGTAGCAATGACAATAATTTTATGGTTGGGGATCACCACAGCATGAACTGTATTAAAAAGGGTCACAGCATTAGGAAGGTTTAAACTACTGCACTTAGCTTTCTGCTTTATTTTAATTAATTAATTTTTGAGACAGGGTCTCTATTATGTAGCTCTGGCTGTCCTGGAGCTCTGTAGACAAGGTGGGCCTTGAACTCACAGATTCACCTGTCTCTGCCTCCCAAGAGCTGAGGTTAAAACCGAGGGCCACAATGAGTGCCCCCTACTTAGCAATTAAATAGCTTGGGGCTGTGCTGCAGTTACTGGTACATTTACCTAACGTGTTAGAGTCCCGCGCTTCTGCTCTCAGCACTTAAAAGACCAACAGCAACAAAACCCTGAAGCTTCAAGAGGTTAACTAGAACTGCCCATTGCCTATGCCCACTGTCTGTAAAGGGAAGGGTCAGGACTCCAAATATCGGGAACCTGCCAGGCACCGCGCCCCGACAGACAGTGGCATCCTTAGTGTAACTACTGGCTGTTAAGGTGGGCGTCCTACAGTTCCAACTTTGTCTACATGGTTTTACCTCATCGGTGTTTCTTGTTCATAACAGTCTCACTCTGTAACTCAGACTGACCTTAAACTGTATAGCCCCTCACAATCCTCCTGCCTCAGCCTTGCAACACCATGCCCAGCCTCCCTTCTGAAACCGGGCCTCCAGGGTTGCCAGGCTAGTCTACGCCTCCTGCACTCAAAGCACTGCTCCTGCCCTAGCCTCTTGAGCAGCAGCGATAAGTCACCCAGCCCAGCCTAAGCCCCGTCCCTACCCCAGTGCTGAAGGGGAGACAGTAAACAAGGAAAAACACCCTGGAAGGTGCTCCCTCTTCTCTGAGTTCAAAGCCCTCCAGTTTGGCCGCTGCTGCCCTTCTGGGAACCTCTCCTTTCCCACGGTTGTAAAGGCCCTAAGCAAACCAATTAGGCGACAGGGCAACTGCCAGGGACAGGCACAGGAACGGATGTGGAGAGGGAGTCCACCTTAGGCTGCACCTTGCTGGCTGCAGCAGGGCCTGCCAAATGAATCCTCCATATCCACTGTGTGTTGGGGACGGGGGTAAGGGGCGGGGGGGGAGGGGAGCAGGCAGCATTCAACAAAAGCAGCAGGAGAACCTAGAGCCCAAAGCTGGGCATGCTCTGGGATGCCAGGCGTGATGACACACACCTCTAATCTTAGCACTCAGGAGGCAGAGGCAGGCGGCTCTCTGTGAGTTCAAGGCCAGCCTGATCTACAAAGGGAGTCTTGGACAGCCAGGGCCACACAGAAAAACTCTGTCTTCAAACAACCTCCCTCCAAAAGAAAAGCGTGTCAGACGGGCGGCCAGCCTTTCTGGGCCTGGCCTCTTCTATGACAGCAGGAGAGTCTTCCCCAGTGAAGGGAGAGACGTATTTGCAAAACACTGTAAAGGGCTAACTTGGCTACCACACTTGGGCAGCAGCACCAAGTGTGAAAAGTTGTAACAAAGCCTCTCCAATTTCCCCACTTGCCACCTCTCTGCACACTAGAGCCCTTTCAGAGAACAGAGGCCATGGTATCACTCACTAGATAAAGCTAGCTGACAATGATTCTCGGCTCTGACCTTGGCCTTGGGAACATGTCGGAGTGAGGCTGGGTTAAAACACAGGTCTTCAAGCCCACCCTCAAAAGTTCTGACTCAATAGATCCTACTAGGACTTAAGCATCTACATTTTTAATATACTCTCCCAGGTTACTCTTATTTTGGGTTTTTTGTTTGTTTGTTTGTTTGTTTTGGTCTTTGAGACAGAGTTTCACTGTGTATGTAGCCCTGGCTGTCCTGGAACCCATGCTAGCCTCAAACTCACAGAGCTCCGTCTGCCTCTGTCGGGATTAGAGGCCTGCACCATCACAGCCTGGTGCCACCAACACTGCTCTCCTGTGGTACCCTATTGAAGAAATTCTCATTTACAAACTGGGATGGTGATTCAATCCTGTAATCCAGTGCTTGGGAGGCTGAAGAGTTTGAGGCCAGCCTGGACTAACAGAGTTCACGCTAAGCTGGCTACAGAGTAGACCCAGGGTCTCCCTACTACATGCCAGGCACACTGAGTATCATTCAACTACAGCCCCAGCTCACTTACTTTCACCTTTTAAACAAATGTGATACAGGGGCTATGGAGATAGGCTCAGATGACTAAAGTACTCACTGTGCAAGCATGAGGACCCAAGTTTGAATTCCTAGTACTCATGTAAAAGATGGGCACGGCAGCACACGCCTATCACTTCAGGGCGGGGATGGAGGCAAGGCGGGCAAATCCTGGTGGCTCATTGGTCAGCCATGTTAGCTCAAAATATCAAACTCAATGTTTAGTAAGAGATCTTCGACTACTAATAATAATAACAAATAATAATAATATGGTAGGGAAATAAGTGAGGATAACCTGACATCAAACTTGGACTCCCAGAACACCACAAGTCTGCAGTTACCTTTAGGAGTCATGAAAATGTCTCGGAACTAGATAGAGGTTATATTTGCACCATTTAATAAAGATAGAAAACGCCACTATCAAGATGGTTCGGTGGTTAACAGCACTGGCTGCTCTTTCAGAGGACTGGGTTCAATTCCCAGCACCTACATGATGACTCACAACCATCTGTAAAACCAGTTCCAGGCCATCTGATGTCCTCCTCAGGCTTCCCTGGCACCAAGCACACACAGGGTACACAGACATACACATAAGCCAAATACCCATACACCTAAAACGGTAGTTTTTAAAATTAAAACTAAAGTACCATAGATAGACATTGCTGTATTCTCCTGTAATGCCATCACAGATACAGGATCTTAAGCCTGAGGCCAACTTGGGTTCTATCCAGTGAGATCCTGCCCCAGTACACACACAGTGACACATGGTAAGGCCTTGCCTTTGCATGCACACACAGTGGTGCACACGGCACTCTCAAAATGATTGAGTACAAGTCAAATTAACACAGCTCTTTTGAAACTGGCAGGGTGTCACATACCTGTCATGCCAAAACTTAGGGAGCAGAGAGAGGCAGAAGGATTTGAAAATCAAGGTCACCCTACACCCTACACAGTGAGTTCCAGGCCAGCACAGCATACAAAAGACAACTTCTCGTAAAGAAAATAAATAAATAAAACTGAAGGGGGGCAAAAAACAGCAAAAAAAAAAAAAAATTCCCACAGCCTTTTTAGCAAGCAGTATGAGCTTGTACCTTCTCAATGCCATGTCTAGCTCTCCCCAAGGACACCATGCTCCTGAAATAGTGTGTGATCACTTAAAATGACAGCAAGAAACACCAAGAAAGACGATTACCATGATGGCAGTGATGACGTAAGAGAAACAATCAAAATAGGATCCAAACATTTCATTTACTCTCTGATAGTCAATTTTGTTCTTCTGGGTTTCATTTACGCAAAGCAAAGGAAATAAAGCTGAACTGCTAACAGTATGACCTCCTCCGTGCTTTTTCTATTTTTCCCTCCCTGGAAAGGCTCAATACTTGGACTTTGTGGACACAGACAAATAGGCTGAGAAGAAAATCCATCTCCCACCTCTCCATGAAACACTGAGAATAGTTCCCACAGCCTTAGCTTCCTTACAAAGATAATAGATCTTTTAAAAATGGCCCCTTAATTTAAAAGTATTAAAGAAAACAAACAAAATAATAATAAAAAAGACTCCCTAAACTTGCCTTGAGAATTTAAAAAACAAAACAGAAATATGCTTTCTTATCGATACAATAAGCAAGAGTTGTTATTGTCTATCTATTTATTTTAATGTGTATAAATGTTTCCCCAAATGTATGTCTGTGCACCACATGTGAAGGGCAATGGATCCCAAGGACCTGGAGTTATGGATGGTTGTAAATCACTATGTGGTTGCCCATGATATATAAGGTAAGGCTAGCTTCTTAAGCAGGAAGGTAAAAAACTCAAAATAGCTTCAGGAAGTCCCTGAAGCTGACTAGATTCACTAGGCCCCTTTTTGCCAGAATAATCAATAAAAGCCGAGAGTCATCCTCAGACCCAGCAAAGCCAAGCTGTAAAGGGCAAAGACGACTCTGAGACCAGACCAGCTGCCTGGAAGAGGTTTAGACACAGAGGCGCCTGGAAAGGACACTGTCCAACCTGTTAGGCCGCCTGCAGGCCGTGCTGTGTGCTCCAGGTCCCCAGTTTTGTGAGCTGTCACCTCTGAGTCAGGGGGCCTTGATGATACAGCAGTCTTTGAGTCATTTCAGCTCCTATAAGTGACCATTAACCCATGGTCATGTAGGCAACTTCAATAACATTCATTGGTTTACCAAATTAGATTGATGGTATCCATATTTTCTTCCTATCTGGGGTGAGTGGACTTGTGTATTGCATCTTCCCAGAAAAAATTTTATCACACAGTAAGCATGCATGAGGCCCAGAGGTTTTATCCCCAACACTGCATAAGGGAAAGGGAGTGGACTACAAAAATATAAATGTCTAGCTAAAAAAATAGATCTTCTAAAATCCTCTGCACAGTGGTGGTGCAAGCCTTTAAAGCTCAGGAGGCAGAGGCAGGCAAGGCAGATCTTTGTGAATTCCAGGCCAGCCTCATCTACAGTGCGAGCTCCAGGGCAGCCAGGACTACACAGAGAAACTCTGCCTTGAAAAACAAAAGAACAAAACAAAACAAAAATATTCTGCATACAGCTCACTTTGTCTCTCTTTCTGCAAAGAATTATTAAGTCAATGTGTATTCTTCCAGACTGCTCCTTTTACAAATAGGAGTACATGTGTGCAGTTTCTTTTTTTACACGCCCTATTTTTCTGCTACCTGCATCTTTCACTTCAGAGCAAATCAAAAGCATGTCTGCATGGGCATTGTATGGAAGTCAGTGTCTCTGAGGAGGAAAAGTTTGAGCCATGTTCTCTACTCAGTGGTGATGGAGCCTTTGCCTAGTTACATAATACCCCTTTTCCTCATAAGAAGAAGAAAAAAATTCTAATACCAGAAAGGAAGTATTATTGGGAAGGCTCAGTTAATACTGTAAGTGAGCTAATTTCCTAAATGGTGGCCGTGGGAACAGCAGGTTGGCCTAAGCATCATCTGCATGCTGCCCACTGTTTTTATTTCCTTTTTCCTTCTTAATTCCCATACAGTAGTCCAATGCTTAGATAAACCGTAATCCATTGAACCTGTCCCTTCCTCATAGACTCAGCTGAGTCTCTTTTTTTTACTGCAGTGGGTACTATTTTTCAGTAAGGACTGAAGCCAAGGCCTTAAGCACACTAAGTAAGCAAGCACTCTACTGCTGAGCTACACCCCAAGCCTTGCAGGAAGCACTTCTGTTCAGGTCCTTGCATGTACACGTAGCGATCACAGCAGGACTGGTTCCAGTGTGTGAACTGCTGCATCCAAGGTAGGCTCATTTGTTATGAAACATGTTGCCGGCGTTTTCCCCCAAAAGGCCACACTGATTTATATTCCTGCCAACACCTCATGTATGCCGCTTTCCTAACATCTCTGCCATCTTTCTGCACTTGCCTTCCCTAAAGGAAACCTAAATCAAAACCACCAACAATGCTCTGGTTAAAGTCCCAGGGACACCTAATCCCTTTGTCTCTTCTAAACAAAATTAGGCTTTTCGGCTCTTTGTCAGGCCTTCAGTTGCCTGGACACGGTTCTGGGATGACTGTGAAAAATATAAATAAAACACACTTGCTGTTTCCTAACACCCTCCAGAGAAGCCTGAGCAGGCCTGCATGAGGCCCCACTGTCCTGCTTTCTATCACACGCAAAAAGATTTGCAATAGCAGCTGGTGTTTTCCTGGGTGGAGATCAGAGCCAACATTTGTATATAAACATTATCCCAGGGCTTAAGAGAGGAAGGGGGAGAGGTACTGGAGGCAAAGGCTGCACCATCCCACTGTGTCTTTAAAGGACAGGGCAGACATGAATATCCCCAGACTGTCCAACCAGAGGCCTCATGAGAAGGGGAGGCATTGCAGACCCAGGCCAGCCCTATCTAGGCACACTCAACACAGTTAGAACCAAGTGGAAGCTGGTGCAGAGTTCAGCTGGAGCCCAGACAGAGGAGAACCTGGACAGAGGTCTGGGACACCAGCTTTGCAAGGTTACACCTGCTCAGTCCATAGCGTCACAGCTCCCATCAGATAGTGATAAGGCACATTCTGACTTCGTCTTCAGGTTTTGGAGACGCAGGGTAGCACTCCATAATTTGTGTTCCCTTTGGAATACAGGGGAACTGTGGGGGACGTCTCTGAGGGGGTGGGCCTCTGGAACTCCCAGGCAGGAATGTCAATAATCCTCAGGGCTGCTCCAGCTAAGCCCCACAGACTCAAAGCCGTTCATCTCCCAAACTTGTTTTTCAGGCTATTTTATGGCTCAAAATCATTCACCTTTGATCTTACCGCTGTCTCCTTACCTCCAAGCAGCTCAGGAACTCAGGCTGGGAGGGGAAGGGCACAGAGTCTCTGTCCAGAGGCAATACCCAGGGACCTCCCTTCATAACCCTGACTGAGGGATAACTCAGACAATCCATGCAGGTTAAACTCTTCAACCTGGCCGCCTTCACCTTTGTCTCTAACTGGAATACAGTGCCCAGTGTGCTCCGAGTCATGACAGTCCTTTTCTCTGAGACCTTGGAGCTAGCTTACTGACACATCCAAAGTCATGCACTGGAGTTAAGAATTCCATGTTAGACATTAAGCAGAGAGTGAACAGTCATACACCTGCCCTTGAGGGGCTTATACTCCCAGTGAGGGACACACTGTTCCTGTGTCCTGATCAACACATTGAATAACCCTAAGTGGGCCCCACAGCTCTCTCAAAAGCACAGCCCTGGCCAAGTATAGCAGTCCATACCGGTCATCCAGCACTCCACAGGCTGAGGCAGAAACATGGCTCAGCTTGGGGTACACATCAGGACCCTGACTCAATAAGCAACAAAAAACAAAAGTCACTTCTCTGCTTGTTTGAGACAGGGTCTTACTATGTGGCTCTGGCCGTCCTTGAACTCACAGAGATCTATTTGCACTGCCTGCAGAGTGCTGGGATTAAAGGTGTACTCCACTACGCCAGAGAAGGATGTTAGGAGAAGCTAGTTGGGAGCCGAGAGCTGTGGTGCACGCCTGTGATCCCAACATTCGGGGAGGCAGGGGCAGGGGGATCTCTGTGAGTTTGAGGCCAGCCTGGTCTACAGAGTGAGTCCAGGACAGCCAGGGCTACACAGAGGAACCCTGTCTCAAGAAAACAAAACAAATGAGAAGAAGAACAGCTAATCAGGTCCACATACAAGCTACAACAGCGGCGCTCATGGCCCATTCTTTATTAGCTTTTCCCAAGGCTCCGGGAAGAACCTGCAAGGAAAATGTGTACCTACAGTTCTGGGCTTCTCAACAACCATTTGCCAACATCCAATTTTATTATTATTATTTTTTTTTCTTAGTTGCCACAAAGTAAACACTTCTGCCTCTGTCCACCGTGTTCACCTTCTGTTACTCTCCAGCAGTGGAGCAGCCACAGGCATTCTGGAATGAACCCACATCAGAGCTGTCCCGAGAAAACGTCAGAGTCAGGCAGGGTGTATCTAGTTCACAGTCACCTCCACAGAGAACACACATCACCAGTCACTACCCAGCGCAGCCATGGCCCCACAAATAGGGATTAGCAGTCCTGACACGGCCTCAGCTCTTAAATTATTGTGTGTGGTGGTCTGAAAGTGGCCACCACAGACTCATAGGAAGTGGCATTATGGATGTAGCTTTGTTGGAGAAGTGTGTCACTAGAGGTCTCAGATTCCCATGCCAGTGGCTCATCGTCTCTTCCTACTGCCTGCTGATCACGATGTAGAACGCTCAGCTATCTCTTCAGTCTGTGTGCCACCATGTTTTCTGCCATGAAGATAATGGACTAAACTTCTGAACTGTAAGCCACACCTAGTTAACTTTTCCTTTATAAGAGTTGCCATCTTTATGGTGTCTCTTCACAGCAATGGAAACCCTAAGAGCCTATGTAACCAAACAGGTACTAAGGGAGAGTGAGGAAGTGAAAAACAGATGTTTCCTTTGAGAAGCGTTTCCACTCATCAGTCCTGCAGAATTGTTCATGAGAGGACTGATGTTCCCTAGTCAAAAGAGAAAAACCTCACCTGCCACAGATATATTCAGTAGCCCATACATTCCATTATATAGCACCATAGGCTCTTTTTTCATTTTCAGTGGAAACTGCACAGAAGAGAATTTACCAAAACTCTGTTAAGACACAAACGTAGTAACACTACAAATAACGACTGGCTCTAGATGTCGGTTTGCCCTTTTTATCTATCTAAACTGTCTTAATTAGCAATTTCTACTGCTGTAGTTAGGTTTGCAGTGCAGTGATAGAAGAAACCTGGGCAGGAGAAACTTATTCACAACTTACGAGCTCTCAAGACGCCCTCCGTCATGGAGGGCCATCCACAGCAGGAACTGAAGCACAGGCCATGGAAGAACACTGCTTACAGGCTTGCCTGGCCTGCTTTCTCGAACAGCTCAAAACCACCTGCTGGTGTGTGGGAGGGGGTACCACCTACTAGAGGCTGGGCCATTCCAGATGATCATTAAAATGTTCCACAGGATTGCCTCTAAACCAATCTGGTGGAGGCATTTCCTTTTCAGATGAATCTAGCTGTGTCAAGTTTACAAATAAATAAATAAGACAACTGAGCCATTGTCAATTTGACACATTAATCCATTACTATTAAACCATAACCTTTCCTTCATTGTTTATCCCCAAGATGTCCTATTAGTATCAATTATCTCAACATAAAATATATTCCAACTTACAAAAGTCCCACAGTCTTTCAAAATTCAAACACTTTAAAAGATCAGTCTCCTTAAAATGTCCAAAGTCTCTCTAAAATATCCACAGTTTCTCTAAAATTTCAAAGTCTCTTAAGTGTGGGATCCTATAAATTAAAGATTAAATTATACACTTATTTCAGGGATGGCCAGGCCACAACTGCAATCAGATCAAGGCAAAACCAAAGTTCAACAATATAAAAAGTTCAGTATTAGATGCCTGGGGTTCAGTCATGGTCTGCTGGGTTCCAAAAGGTCTAAGCCGCTCCACTTCTCTGGGTCTACCCTGAACAGAACGTGAAGATGGTCTCCTAGGCTCAGGCCAGTAGCTGCTGCTGTCCTTGGTCCCTCATGGTATGGCATCTCCAAAATGCCAGGATCCCTGCTGTGACTGAGCTGTACTTTCACCAACAGCTTCTTTCAGGCTGTCTTCAGGGACTCTGATCCCGCCACACAGTGCAACCTTCAACCTCTCTCCATGACTCCTTCAACCCTGGGGTTTCTGCTGCAGCTGAGGCCGTACCTTTGGCCTCTCCTAGTGCCAAGCCATCGCCATTACCACCTGTGAAACTCTGACACATCATTGGCTTCAGTTGGCAGCATGAAGATGCTAACCTTGAATACTAACAAGAAGATCCACCTCAATGATGCTGTGTTCTTCTTTCTCTTTTTTTTTGGGGGGGGGGTGCATTTTTTTTTTTTTTTTTGAGACAGGGTCTCTCTACATAGTCCTGGCTGTCCTGGAACTCATTATGTAGACTAGGCTGGACTCCTAAATCACAAAAAATCCTCTTGTCCCTGCCTCCTGGGTGCTGGGATTAAAGAAACACACTACAGTTTTCCAGCACTAGTCTCTTAGTCACAGCTGATTCTTCAGCTCCCTCTAACTGCATCAATTATCTGAGCAAAGGAAAGGTTTCCCTTTATTGGCTCTGGCCTTTTGTTAATCACAGTCAATTTTTCAGCTCCAACTGACCAGAATCACAGAGCCTTCTTTCTCTCTTTTTTCAAAACAGGGTTTCTCTGCATAGCCTTGGCTGTCCTGGAACTTTATTTATAGA
Organism: Pachyuromys duprasi; assembly: GCA_028658305.1. Lineage (NCBI taxonomy): Eukaryota > Metazoa > Chordata > Mammalia > Rodentia > Muridae > Pachyuromys > Pachyuromys duprasi. The sequence goes on from CM053764.1 coordinate 6,418,479, forward strand.
CCAGGTTGGCCTTGAACTCACAGAGATCTACCTGCCTCTGCCTCCTAAGTGCTGGGATCAAAGGCGTGTGTCACCACCACCTTTGGAAACAAGGTTGTAAAAGCTACAAGACCGCTCCTGAGGAACAATGCTGAGGTTGCCCTCAGGCTGCAAGTGCACATGTGCACATACACTGAACCAGACATGGCAGTACCTGCCTCTCATCCTCTGCTTCACAGCAAGCGGATGATCAGACTGGACTGTGTGAGATCTCAGTTCAGGCACTGGAGAGATGGTTCAACACGTAGGAGCTCCTCCTGCTCTTACAGAGGACCTGGGTTTGAATCCCTCTGGAATTTCAGTTCCAGAGGACCTAATGCTCTCTCTTGTCCTCTGAGGGGACCAGGAATGTATGTGTTGCATGTACATACATGTGAACAAACATAATAATCATAACAAATAAAAATAAATGTTTAAGCTGGGTGTGGTGGTGCAAACCTTTCATTCTAGCACTCTGGGAAGGCAGGCAGGTCTCTATGAAGTTCAAGGCCAGCCTGGTCTACAAAGTCTAGGACAGTCAAGGCTACACAGAAAAACCCTGTCTCAAAACAAACACAAAACCTAAATAAATAAATGTTTGAAATATCCTTCAAATAGAAAAACAACAGTAACTAATAATAATAGCAGTGAGCCAGGCCGTCGTGATGCATACCGTAAGTCCCAGCACTCAGGAGGCAAAGGCATGAGGCCAGCCTGGTCTATTTAAGATATCCAGGACAGCCAGGGCTACACAGAGAAACAGAGAAACCTTGTCTCAAAATAAAGACTAAAGTAAAATAAAAATAACAGCAGTGGGATACTACAAAAGGGAAAGCCTGAAAATGTTGCTAACACGACAGTAACAGCACAAACTAGTGTTTCGGGGGCCGCTTCCTTCCCTGGTTGGCCCAGGAAGCGTTTCATGGGCCTCCATTTTTATTTTTTCATTGCAAAAATAGAAATGGTTGCATTAGCAAAGACACATGAACTTTTAACAACCCCTCTTCCTAAAATGATCTGCTCACATTAGTGAAGCCTAGCCTTCCCTCTGCATCTATCTGCTCAATGATATTTTCCACACAGAACTTGGTAGGCCTGCAATCCCAGCAACAGGAGGCAGAAGTGGGAGGATTCATTGCTAGTTCAAGGCCAGCTTAGTCTACTTATCAAGTTCTAGACCAGCGAAGTCTATACAGCGAGAATCTACCTCAAAAAACAATTCACTAATTAAGAAAGAAGCAAACAAAAATATGGTGATAGTGACCACTGGCATTTGTGTTTTCGTTTTAATGACATACCTTCCAGCAAAGTAGGAAACTCTTGCCTGGGTGTCTGCCACCTCAGAGAGTTCTTGTTTGTGCTGTGTAAAGCCTTCAGGCTTTCACTGCCCGTGAGGCCAGGCTCCTGCTCACCCATCTGCACTGGCCTGAATGCAGTCAGAACCACAGCACCGTGACAGGTCTTTCTTTTCTTTTTTCTTTATTTATTTATTTATTTATTTATTTATTATGTATTCATTGTTCTATCTGTATGTACACCTGCACACCAGAAGAAGACACCAGATCTTATTAAAGATGGTTGTGAGCCACCATGTTGTTGCTGGAAATTGAACTCAGGACCATCTGGAAGGGCAGTCAGTGCTCTTAACCTCTGAGCCATCTCTCCAGTCCCAGGTCTTCCTTTTCTGGCTGTAATGAGTGGAGGCAAGCTTAATTATTTTCATCATATGGAGGAAACAAAAGCAAGAAGCTTTTGATGAGTCTCATCAGGAGAGGCTGCCAGGGAGAAGGGAAACTGAAGGCCCCTCCCACGCCTGCAGTGTCTACAAGCATGGTGCCAAGGGGCAGGCAAGTTGTAGAAGATGCCCTGCCCCGTGGGTCTCAGAGGACAAGGCTGCATCTCCTGTGTTCACGTGGCCAGAGCTCCATCAATACCCAAGTGTTCCAGCATCAGGAGGACTCCAGATGACTGGAAGCCCTCCCACCGCCTATGCAGCCCAGCCTAGGCCTCATCCTCTTCAATGGAAACAGAATAGGAAAGGGTTTCCTCCCCACCAGGAACTGTGTTAAATACATGGCACACGTCTTCGTTCATCCTCCCAACATTATCATTTGGGCACTGTTAGCATCCCAAAAGAGGAAAGCGAGAGCTATGTCTTACCCAGGTAATAGGTGTCAATAAACCAATAAACTATGGTCTGTCTTGCACCAGGGCCCTTCTTCCCTCCCTCTCTCCCTCCCTCCCTTCTTTCCAACTGTTGTGGACTTGCTATGCAGTTAGGATTAACTACATTAAAATTCTAATCCTCCTGCCTACACCCCCTGAGTTGCAAGTCTGTGCCACTATGCCTGGAATATGCAGAGCTGGGGCTCAAACCCTGGCTTTGTGGATGCTAGGCCAGCCTCCTTCTAACTGAACCACACCCCCGCCCCTCCATCCAACATTCTTTTTTCTTTTCCTGTCTTTCTTGCTTCTCCCCTGAAAGCTTAATAGTCCCCATCCCTTCACCCCAAAGCAGGTCCAGGACCTTTGAGGGGATCATGGGCCACTGGGGAGGCTGAGCCCTGCAGGTGGAGGAGGTCCTGCTTCTGAGATTCCTGAGGAACAGGAAACCTCCCTGTTGTGTCTGCCTATAATCAGTCCAAGCCTCCTTCCTTTGTGATTTCTCATCACTGGCCGCTGGCCACTAGCCGGCAGGAGACCTGTCGGGAGACTGGAGGTGACCTTGGCAGGGCACATACACATCCAGTGCCTGTTTTTCTGTGTGACAAGTGAGCAGCCCTTGCGGGGTTTGCTGTGGACTATCTGGATAAACCCAAAACATGTGGAAAATAATCTTGGAGAACAAACTCACAGCACTGACAGCTCTCTACTCCATCCACACCAGCACCTAAAGCCACTCCCATCTGAGCTCTGGATGAGAATCCCTAGCACGCCTGCTGCCTTCCTGGTATGCGGTCAAACCAGAGTACTGGGGGACTGGCAGGTGGCAGGAATACTAGCTCTCTCCCACCTGTAACCAGCCCCTCCAGCACCTCAGTCATCCCATTAGCAGCACTGCCTGGGTATAACAGCTTAGCATTCCACCCAGCCCAGAAGAGGTGTGTGCTTTATTAAAACTCCTTTTCCCCACTTTATTCCTTTATGAAGAAAGCAAGTTACCAAAAGACTAGTAAATTACCAAAAGGTAAGAGCCACATGGCTAGGACATCAGTCTGGCCCACACTAAACTGTCTTTATAATGGGCTCGTAGAAGCTGCTTTTGCTGAGCAACACCATCTGTGCACTTGGGTCCTCATGTAACTAAAAGCTAAAGAGCCTGCCATCTCTGCCTTCCTTCTGTATCTTTGTCCTTTACTTTGGGTCAGTCCTCTGCTCAGTACAGCAGAGTAGGTGTATGACTCACTCAGGAGTGTCTATTTAAAACACAATGGTTATCTAACTCAGCCCCCTCCAATGCTGAAGGCAGAAAGAAAGGAAGCAACTGAGGAATCTGTCAGTGTTTCCAAAGTCCTGCACTAGAAGCCCCAAAAGGCATCCAGAGGTCTCTAGTCATTGCTGGTAGTAACCCCGGATTCCAGGAATTGCACATCTCCCTGTGATGAGATCAGCCCTAGAAAAGGAATGGTCATCTTGGAATGGTCATCTTCTGAGGTCCAGCTCGAACCCTCAAGCAGTACGGACTTGCTCTAACAAGGCCCCTCTGCAGAACCAGAACTCAGACGACACTTTGGCCAAGGCTGTTTAACTATGCCTACCTCTGTGCATTCTATAGCACACTGCCTGTGACATCCTCCCTTACCCAAGCAGAGAGGGAAACCCACAAGACGGATGCATTCATTTCTGCCATGTGTGGGCACTTAAAACGTCTGCCCTATAATAATCGCTCAGTAACTACCTCGGCCTCCAAACATTTGACCAAAAATTTCTCACTAGCCATTTCCAATAATCCCTTACCCTAAAGTCTAGAACACGTTCTAGAATCCAGACTGTAAATTTGGTACTCCTGCCCCATTTCTGTTGCCGTATTCCTCAACGCTGCAGCTGAAAACAACACTGTGAACATAGTACAGTATGACAGCACTTGATCTGGGGCTTCGGGTGGCCTGCTTTTCAAAGAGCTTACTCTTTCTCCCTTTTCCCGTTGCAAACATGTAGACAGCAGTCTAGGGAGAGCGGAAGAGGCTTGGCCCCTGCCCGCCCTGGGCTCAACTCCTGGCCCCTGCTCTCTGCCACTCACGTGCAGCCTGCTGGATTCTGAGTCACATCTCCCTGGGCTGTTGGACAGGGGAGTACAGGTCTGCAGTCTACACAAACCAGCCGCTCAGCAGACAGAGCAGGCACTGGGAAATAATGAGGGAGGAAGGGAGGGTGTCTAAGCAGAGTAGGAAGAAAACTAAGCAGTGTCAGGAAGAAAACTCAAGCAAGTGGCAATTTGGATACCTGCCTGCAAATAAAAGAGGCTGCCCTTTCCTCTTCCGGCTCCTGTTGGCCCTATAAATCTCAGTTCCCTAATCCAAGTGTTTTAATTACTGCTGTATAATACAGCCCGCTGTGTTGGGCCTATCATGGGAAGATTAAAATGAACGTGAGGGGGCTTGTGCGTCCAGGCTAACCCAGGTGTCCCACTTCTCTTGTTTACAGTAATCCAAAGGTGTTTCTCTCCCTTCTGCCATAAACACACCATGGGATTTTCCAGAATAAAACATACTGCTTCCCTCCCATTCACGAAAAAGGAACCGTGTCTTAAGCTGGGATCAATCATGCCTCTCCTGGGCAAGCCATCTCCTTGGTCAGTGTGACACTTAACCCTCTTGAAACCAGAAGAACCAAATCATGAATTAAACACCAGCTGGTTTGTTAAAGAGGAGTCCTCAGCGCAGAGAAGCTAGCTGATTCAGAATGGCGTATGAGAGAGCCAGGAGCATGACCGTAAACTGCACTCAGGAGGTGACATTAAGACTGCCATTTAAATATCTCCTCCTCCATTTAACTGGGTGGTCATGAGGAAATCACACAACCTTCCTTTTTTTATATAGAATTTATTTATTTTAATTTTATGTGCATTGCGGTTTAGCCTGCATATATGCCGGTGTGAGCGTGTCATATTTTGGAGTTACAGACGGTTGTGAGCTGTCATGTGGGTGCTGGGAATTGAACCTGGGTCCTCTGGAAGAGCAGTCAGTGGTCCTAACAGCTGAGCCATTTCTCCAGCCCCTCACACAACCCTTCTGAGCTTCATTCTTCATAAAGCTCAGTGACTGCAGCAGAGCAGGTGCAGCAGAGCACAGTCCCACCCTAGCCTTTTCCCGTTGATATCCCAACTGCCTACTGAAAGCTCCTTCCCAAAGTCTGTTCACGGTTCACTCATCTGATCCCTGAAGCTTCCTGAGCACCCTACACACACACTCTGCAGCTCCCCCTTCACTGTTTCTACTATAACCCCGAAGTCCAGCCTGCTGCTTCACAAATGTGCCTGCACATATGTATGTATAGTATGGATATCTGTCCGTATACGTAATTTGGGGATCTTGTTAACCTCTGAGCAGGCCTGTGTTTTGTTGACTGCTGTTACCTCTGAAATTTGTGATGGTGATGCCTGGCATGCAATGGGTGTTTAATAACTATTAACTCAAGGCTTTTGCAGAGAACTCAGGTTCAATTCCCCAGCGCCCATAGCATGCAACTCACAGATGCCTGTAATTCCAGTTCCTGGGTATTTGAAGCCATCTGAGCCACATACATGTGATGCAGATAAGCTCATGGTGTGTGTGTGTGTGTAAGCAGGCACAACATACTTATTAAAAATTTAAAAATAAACATTAACTCTGTGAGTACATAGGATCCATTTTTCTCATAATGGCTGGAAAGGCCGTCTAAGACCAAAGTTATTCCTACCAGGAAACTGATGTCAGGAAGCTTGAGATAAACCTGCCTTACAGTTCCTACTTCCCTAGACCCACGAAATGCAGGATGAGGACAGGCTCCTGGTCGCTTTGCTCTCGTTTGGGCCTACCTACCTAGTGCTCAGAGTATTGGTGGTACTGCTTACCCTCACAGGCTGCATCTTGGGAATGCAACAATCTGCTATCTGTGCGCACTTGGAACGTCTGTGCCTCCATGACTGGCATTCTATAAAAGGACAGGTGGAAACACAGACCCACTCTGGAAATCCGGCAACAAATGTGCTCTGAGCTGAAGAAAGACAGACAGCTGCAGCACACAGAAGCCAAAGCGGCTGCAAATCTCTCTGCAACTCCACCAGCACCAAGGACCCTCTTGTCCTTCTGCAGTGATTGAAGGCAAGCAACTGCATCCAGAGCGCCTGGGTGACTTCCTTATGCACAGGGGATCCACAGAGGACAAGTCTCACCCCAGCTTCTCAACTGTTAGGCATACAACTTCACCCAGGCCCCTGAGGGCCAACTGCTCATCTCTTAGGACCAAAAGGAAAAAAACAAACAGCATTCCACACAGGGCATAGCCCATGACAAATAACTAACATTAACTGCTTTATGTGATGCTATTGGTACCAAAGTCACATCCCCATCCACCTCAGAAACTCATCATTGCCTTTAGAGTTGGGAATCTCTGCAGCCTGCTGAGTTCCGGGGCTATTGAACCTTACAAGTGTAACACCGGTATCTTTATTTTTTTCATTCAAGTAGAGCGGAAGGTTGGGTTCTGGAGCACTGACTTGGTATGCAAAGGACCAGGGTTCAATTCCTAAGATCAGTACATACACAGCCAAGCAAGTACAGGCAACTGCTCAGATTCCACACCAAGCCCCATGCCACTCAAGACCCTCTCTGACCAATCAGGAGACTGATTTCCAGCGTTAGCCTGAAAATGATAGCCCCAGCCTGAGAACTCAACCCAGGTTTCAGAGAGACACAAGGACTCAGACTCGACCAGGTCCCCCTGAAGTTGAAGAGACAAAAGACCCAATACATAATTCCCCTATAATTAGTTCAGCACCAATTTTAACATTCAATCTGTTAAATTGAAAAAAAAAACCCACATTTGTTAAATTTGTACATTTAACTAATTTATATTTAACAAGTATTAAGGAGGGATCCCACCAGTAATCAGAATGGTAACAAAAATGTGTCTGGGCTGGGAGAGCTGCTCCAGTTCATCTTGGAACCTTCCTCACCAGCCCATCTAAATAGCATTATCTACCTCTTGGTTTTAACGCAAAGCTTACGGGCAACAATTTGGATTAGCACGGTGCCTAGGGAAATCAGCTGCTGCTTTTAATATTCTAGAAGCCCAGGGAAGACAATTCTAGAATAAACAGTAATTGCTCACAAGAGCACTCCGTACAAGCAACCCCTTCCTACACCATAGACCAGGCAGGTCATCCCGTTATGGGCCAAGCCACTGGGTTTAGAGGGTGAACTACCTTAACAGAGACTCCCAGCTACCTTCAACTGAAGGCAGCAAGCGCCAAGGACCTGGGGAGGTGAAGTGGCGCAGCCACGCTGAAACCTAAACAAGAAAACGCCAGCTGCAGAGGCGGGCGTGTTCCCCATGAAGTAACTGGGATTATTTATCCCTAATTTGGTTTAGCCACTGAGACTGCCCCCACTGCTGGGCACCATATTTCTAGAATGTTTCCCCGGCATTGTATCTCACTGATAAGGCATATAAGCTCTTGGTGACATAAATCAGTTGTGGGGAGAAATGAACTGCTGACTCAAGGCATCTCCTCCTCAGTTTCTCTCGATATTAAAGCCAAGATCGCGGCCCCTGCTTAGACTGCGGGGCGAGGGTGGTGCTTCCCGGGCAGCGTACACAGCAACAGCAGAAGCAACAATGCATGATCGATCAGCCTGTGCGCCCACGTGCTGAGGACCATCCACGGCTGCAGCTCCTTAAAAAAATCCTGCTCGTCAGCAATCAGGGGACTAGGATGCTCCCGCAAGCGCAGGGGGTGCTCCCTGGAGCCAGAGCCCGGAGGCCGGGCCGAGAGCCGGAGCCGAAGCGGCCCCGGGAACGCAGAGGCCCTGCTGTGCTGGGCCGGGCGGGGGCGGCGGAGGCGGAAGCGGGGGCGGCCGGAGCGCGGTGGGGATGTTTAAAGGAAATTTACAATCATTTCCTCTCTGTGGTTTGGTGACAAATCAACAACATCCTGTTCTTTTGTGAGACTCCGGGCGCCTGCGAGGCGGGGGTAGAGCTCCGCTCTTAAAGAGACAAACACAGGCCCCTCCCCCCAGCCCTTCCTCGTGGGCTCCCCATCCCACCCCAAATCTATTATACATCCAGCCTCTCCGAGGCGCCGCCTCCAAACAAGAATGTCCAAGCTGCTGCTCTTGGGGTTCCAGGCCACCATCTGAGATCTGGACTGTGACCCCTCTTCTGCAGTGTGCCCCCTTCTCCGAGGTCCTGGGAAAACAGTGGCCAACCCCACAGAGAGTTCTAGGGTTGCACAGCCTCGACAGCTGTGCCTCTGGGTACTTCTTTATCCCCTTCTGCCAATCCCCTTTCCTCAGAGTTTCCAGCCCCCAAACTGGATTTATGGTTAAAATGTCGATGTGCGCACACGAGGTTTATGAAACGGCAAGGCGGAGAGAGACTTTCCGAGCTGTAGAAGTAATGAGAATCAGATGCTCAAGACTACGGAAAAAAAAAAAAATACAAGAACACAGAACACTCAACTGCCCTCCTGGGATTTCGTTAATTCGGTCACTTAATGATTTTTTACTAAGTGCTGGTCAACACTGGTCCACTGTACAACAGTAATGTCGCACACAGTGTCCTTGGCCCCAAGATGCTCACATCTTTACTTTTTTTTTTTTTTCGTCTTTACGACTGTTAAAGATGGGTGATGGGTGCGTGGGTGGAGAGTTTTGCACCTTCAGACTAACATCAGAACAGCTGTCCTGTGTAAGACCTGAGGAGATGGTCAGCTCACCCACCGGAGACTAAGGCCCTACCCCTAAAGAACTGAGTGGAATGGTCCAGGCAGTATTGCTGTCCGGAAAGAGCAGGAATCGTCCATCACCACCTGAAGGATGTCTCCAAGGCTTCCCGGGCCTCTCCGTGTCCCCTCTGGATGCAAATTAGAATTCTCAAAGAATAATGTCCAAACTCCTAGTCCTCTTGGACTGAGAACTTGCTTCACGTAGGTTTGATCTCTAGCACTGTCTGCTGAACTTCATTCTTGGGGTACCCATTCTGATCAAGAGGTCACTGGATCCCTTTGCTTTTTTTCCCAAGGTGGCCACAATGAATAAAATCTTTTTTTTTTTTTAATAACTACTAATTTGGTGGTTTTAAGGACAACTCACCTATTTTGACTTCTTGTGACCCCAAGTTGAACAGTGCCTCAAAAACCAAAACCACTAACCCACCTGATATTTAAGGGGTCAGAGTCCTGGTAAGGAGGCCTAAGCAATATAGGAAGGCTCAGGGAACATGTTTCGGTGAACAGCCAAGATCCAGAGTAGCAATGGTGCACTCTAATCCAGCAACCAGGAGGCAGAGGCAGGTGGACCCCCAGGAGTTCAAGGCCAGTCTGCTCTACATAGCAAATTCCAGCTTAGCCAGGGATATGCAGTGAGGCACTGTCTCAACAAAGAAAAAAAAAAGATTCAGAGAATCTGAAGTTTTGGTGTCAAGGCAGCCAGGCCCTGAGTGCTTTCACCTAACTTAACTCACAGGAAAAAACTGCCAAAAGGGTGGGTATAATGACCATTCCCACTTTTCAGATGAGGAAACAGGTACAGGGAGAAAGTGGAACTTGGTCAGGGTTTCGAAGACAGGCAACCCACCTCTTGCCCATTCCTACACGACGGTGGCCAGAGCTGCCTCGGATGCACAGGGTGGTCCTCCCAAGTGACAGAGGACAGCCCCAAGTAAACAGTTGTTTGGGGGAGGGGGGTCTCCCGCTGATTATCTGAGTCCTTCGGAGATGATTCCCATAAACCCTGAGGTTCTGCTTCAGCCAGAGAAACCGTTTGGCAGGACACAGGGACCAAACAACTGCCTGGGTGCTGAGCACTCCCGGGAGGCCACCACTGCCCTTTTCACCTTTCCATCTGTGCAGTTGCCTGAGGCAGGACCCAGAGGAGGGTGTGGCGTAAGTGTGCGCCAGGGGAAGTTCCCCAGGGAAGGAAATGTTCCGTTAAAGCTGAGGCTGGAAGAAAGGAAGGGGTGGTGCTGTAGAGCCGACGAGAGGCCGGGGGAGGGGCTGCACACCTTTGATTCCAACACTGTGGAGTCTGGTCCAGCCTGGTCACTAAATGAGTTACAGGCTAGCCAGATTTAAGTGGTAAGATCCTGTCTACAAACAAAAATACATAGATAGAAAGAGTTCTACTAAGCAGAAGGAACCCAGAGAGGCTGAAACAAGAGATCACAAGTTTGTAACCTGTAACCGTCTGAGCTACCTAAGGGAGGAGAGAGAAGGCCAAAGAAACACAAGAACAGGAAAGGATCTTTCTGCAGTGTTTAGAAAGCACGCACTGCAGTGTGTGAAGACAGGAGAACATAAACCCAAAAACATCAAAATCTCCAGGAAGAACAGGCTCCACAGGGTTTCAAACTCATGGAGATCTACGCCTTGACCACTGTATACTGTGACTCTCTGCTTTAGCCTCCATTTTATTTAAAATGTAGTAATAGTTTTTAAGGACGGTGCTGGGCCAGAATGACGGCTTCTCATAAAGGCACTTGCTTTGCCAACCTGAGGGCCTGAGCTCCATCTGAGGAACCTACCACAACTGGATGGGGAGGCATTCCTCCTCCACCCCAGCACTCATACAGAGAGATGGGAAGCAGGAGGCAGGGGCCTGAGGAGCTACAGGCCTGCAGACCTGGAGTGGGCAGAACAGAGCTGCAGGAGACCCTGATGTAAGCCGGTGGAAGGAGAGAACAGACCTCTGCACTCTTGCCATGGCAGGCAGGCATAGAGGCACACACATAAATACACAACAGTTTCTTTCTTTTCTTTTTTTAATGCTTGTTTTTGTTTTGTTCAAAACCGGTCTCTTGTACCCTAGGCTGCCTATGAACACCTATTGAACACCGAAGCAGGTCCTCCTGCTTCTACAGAATGCTAACATTACAAGTGTGCACCACACCCCCGGTTGCATGTGGAGACGGTGCCACTTCCCATCTCCACCCACAGGGCATCCTCAGGGCCTCTCTAGGCCTCAGTACCCTCTCCAGAAAATGTAAACAAAATCTAGTACTTCTCAAATCCGGATGGAAATTATACTCACAAGGAAGTGTCCAAAACCACTGGGGACTAAAGCCAGGGCTTTGTGCGCGCTAAGCAAGCAGTCTTTTATGATGAAATAAAGCTTTTTAAAAACTTGTTTCAATTTTCATTTTCTGTTTAAGGGTTTTGCCTGCATGTGTTGTTGTGCACCACTCGTGTGCCTGGTGCTTCTGGAGACCAGAAGAGGACATCAGATCCCACGATCTGGAGTTACAGAGGCTGATCTACTGCCACACGGGCTGGGAATTGAATCTGGTTACTCTGGAAGAGCAGCCAGCACTTTACCCATTAAGCCCCATGCACTACCATGAAATAATCAAATCATCAGAAGTGAGGCTGGGCCCTAGAACAGTCATGTAGAGTCAGACCCTTTCCAGCCCATTTCTCAAGGTCTGTAGCTGGGAACGGCCCCACCACGTCTGCCATGGTTGCTTCTAGTCATTGTGCCTATAATCTCCCACCTGCAGTCTCACCTTCAGGACCCAAGAAGAGTTCTGGATTCCAGAGGGCAGATTTGAGAGCTTCAGACTTCAACAGATGGGAGATGACAGCATTTATGTGAGAGGGGGAAATGGTTCAGCTGGTCAGAACCTAAGTCAGAAATACAAACAACTGGGTGTTGGGGGTTAATGCTTATATCTTCACATGGAGAACGGTCTCTTTTAATAAGGACCAACTGATTCAGCAAGTATATGACCTGGGCCAACAGCAAAAGCTGCCATGTTGGGCTCTAAGAGGACTGTCTTGCAACTCTGGGATTTCTCATATTTATGTTTTCTTATATATTTGATTGAGAAACAACAAAACATTCTGCCTCAGAGCAAAAGCTAGGGAGACAGAGAACTCAGTGAGACAGCTAGTTCTCCCACCTTCTCTAAGCCTTCCTTCCCTCTTCTTGAAAGCGGAGTTGATGGTGAGAATTAAATGCACTAATAAAGCCAAGTCCTCAGCCATGTACCTGGCACACACAGTACATGGTAATTGCCAGCTTCAGAACTACAAGTACAAGACCCCAGGCAGTCATTAACCTCACCTAACAGCTGAGGAAGGAAAGTGACTGAACTAACCAGCTTATCAGCGCTCACACAATGAATTGGTCTCTGGAAGTAAGAGTCATCCAGGGGCTTGAGCTCACCCAAATCCAATAGTGCTTTGGGCTCTTATTTGTTAAAAAATTACCACCTTTGGGCTTGGAGTGTAGTTCATGATTAGAACACTTGTCCAGCCTGCATGAGGTCCTGGGCATGCTAACTAATACCACACACAGACACAGGCACACACACACTTTGCATACCTTAAATCCCTACACCCAGAGGCAGAGACAGAGGCAGATGGATCTCTGAATTTGCCACCAGCTTGGTCTATATAGTGAGTTCACAGTGTATTGCTACTATATGGTAATTTATATGCTGAGCCTAGTTGTTACAGACTGACATAGATAAAATCCCTTCTGTGCTCCTACAGGGGTCTGACCAGCTCTGATTCCTCCCTCCCCAAATGCTTCAAATATTGTTTTACTTGTTTGCTTTTCTTTCTCCATTCCTCATTTCTTTCTTTCTTAAAAGCAAATAAACAAACAAAACAAAAAAACAAAAACTGCTACCTCCTTTCCAATTTGGTTTGGCGAAAGTCTCTCTGAGAATGGGAGTTTTAAACTGATGGACCATTAACAGCAAACCATAACAAAGCAAAAGAGATTTTTCCAGTTCTCTGGCCAACTCTAGAACACTACTATTTAAAACTTTGCTCTGGGAGAGGGACAAGAAGGGTTTGCTCCTGGCCGGTGGTGACTTGGAGAGAACGCCCATTTTTATGGCCAGCAAAACCAGTAAACATCATCACAGCGCAGCCTGGCCTGTGTAGAGGCATTTTTAATGGTTTTGTGTGAAATGAAGATTTGGGAGAAGAAAGTTCCTATCTGCAGAGAGCATAGCTAAAAGGTTCTCTTTGGCTTCAGATTTAGGGAACCTGGATCCGTGCTCTGGCCTCAGTGGGAGATCTGCTAAAATACAACATGCTCTTAAATACTGTCTAAAGGCACTGAGCATGTGGGCATCACACACACAGAATGAGAACGAGAGAGAGCACACCTCTTCCCAGCTATGGCATACAGCTTGACTGATTCCTATCATTCCTGATGATCAGAGTCCAGAGTGCCTAGGCAAAGGCAGCTTGAAAGAGGCCTTTCTAGTACAGGTGTTCTCTGGGATCACCTGTGCTGTGAGGGAGACTGGGACAATGAAGTGTTGCTGAACTCTTGTAAGGAGAGAGGCTTCCTCACCTCTCCACATCATCATCAACAACAGGGTCTCTCTACATAGCCCTGGCTATCCTAAAGCTCACTATCTGGCCAGGCTGCCTGCCTGCCTGCTGGAATTAAGGGTGTCCACCACCACCCCCAGACTCCACCTCATTCTCCAGTACACTGAGCATCCTGCTGGGCACAGCCTCAAAATCCCTATGAAGTCTTTGCTTTTATTCGTTTTCTCTCTTTCTGTTTTGTTTTGTTTTTTTTTTTTTAAAGAGTCTCACTTCGAAGTTCTGATACTCTGTGACTCAGGGTAGCTGCTAACTTACAGCAATCCTGTCTCTGCTGCTGCTTGAGTGTTGAATTTAGACATGCAGTGGCAGGGCCACCTAATTTTTCTGGTTTGCTTATTTGAGAGCACAGTAATCCTCCTGCCTCTGTATCTTTAATGCTGAGATTTCAGGTATGAACTACCCCAAGTCCAGTAAAGTTTCTTTAACCTACTGACTCGGCATCTCCCAGAGCCTGCCAAATTACACAAAGCTGCTTAAAGAACACAGATGGCTCAGCTTATGATGGTTTGTTTCAAACTTCAAGACAGTCCAAAGTAATATAATATTTCTACCAAATAAGTAGAAAACATATTTCCTCTTTTCCAATCTAAATCCTTCCTGGGCTATCTATGTGCAGGCACTGGGAGGCTAGCAGCAAAAGTGTGTTTAATGTGCTTTCAGTGCCCAGTGGGTTTGTGGGAATGGAAACCCCACCATAAACTGGGAGTCTACATATTTTGTAGTTTTTCCAACACTGGTTTCCAGACTTAAAAAAATTTAAGAAAGGCAGCAGAATGCTTTTCAAAGTAATAAAACATTTAATTTTTTTCCTTTTCTTTCTTTCTTCTTTTTCTGTGTGTGTGGGTTTTTGTTTTTGCTTGCTTGTTTGTTCGTTCATTTTTGTTATTTGTTGTTCAAGACAAGGTTTCTCTCTGCAGCCCTGGTTGTTGTGGAGCTCAATCTGCAGTCCAGGCTGGCTTTGAACTCAGAGATCTGCCTGCTTCTGCTGCCCAAGTGCTGGGATTAGAGACTCAGTCTTTAAAACAAACAAAAATTTAAAGAAATAAACAAAAAACACTCAAGATTTCAAAATTAAAGTGAAAGAAATCTGTTTTAGAACACCGTTCTACTATTTTTATAAAACGTAGTTCTGTCTTGCCAAGTGGGAATGTAGCTCAACAGAGCTTGCCTTGTATGCCAAGGCCCTGGTCCGACCCCCAGAAAGAAAGGGGAAAAAGACAACTCAGTGAAGACCCCACCAGACTTCTTACCACGCCAAAGCTTCTGCTAGGTCCTGCCTGCCTGCCGGCATTCTCCTGGCATCCAATCATTTTCCAGATTTTCTTACAGGTTTTCCTGGGCTCAGTCCTCCAATATGTTCCTAGAAAGAGAAATATAGGTGGTAAGTTTCTTGGACCTTCATATAGGAAAATGACTTCATTTTTATTTCTTAATTTGCATGGTTTTTGTTTTGGTTTTTCTTTTTCTTTTTTTGAGGCAGATTCAAGCAATCTGCCTACCTCAGCCACCAGCAGCTGGAGACACTCCGCTCATTCTACCGCACCTGGAATTCCTCATATTCTGATTGAAGCTTTCACAAGGTACAAAGTTCCAAACCTTATTTTCCTGGCTTGGCCACCTCTGCCCCTAAGAAGTATGAGAGTCTCCTCCAGTGTCCAGGTCTTTGGATAACAAGTTTCTTTTTGTGAGCCACCATGTGAGGGCTGGGAATTGAACCAGAGTTTCCTGAAACAGTATCAAGTGCACTTAACTGCTGAGCCATCTCTCCAGTCCCTCCTTTTGTACAAAAGAAATTCATTCATACTGTGCCCTGCATACCTGTAAAGACAGTGGGGTCACTATTCTCCTCTGGGAGATTTCCCTGCCAGCCACTTACCCCTGAGCACACACCAAGGGTAAGTGGCTTTGCCTCTTAGGAGGCCACACAAAACCTAGTTAGTGTGTATCACATGCATTTACCCCACATTATCACTATTTGTTTACAAAGTTGGCTCTTCTGATAGATTATGAGCATGAAGGATTGGGGATTCATAGCCATATTGAGTTCCACTCCATGAATACACGCAGAAAAACAAGAATGAATGGTCATTGGGGATTTTTTGTTTTGTTTTATTTTTGAGACAGGGTTTCTCTGTGTAGCCTTGGCTATCCTGGACTCACTCTGTGGACCAGGCTGGCCTCGAACTCACAGCAATCCACCTGCGTCTGCCTCCCCAACTGCTGGTATAAGAGACATGTGTCACCTTGCCTGGGTGAGGATTTTTTTTTTTTAATGTATACATACCTTAACTAGGGTTACTATCGCTGTGCTGAAAAACATGAGCAGAAGCAACTTGGGGAGAAAAGATTTTATTTCACTCACAGTTCGATTTAACAGTTCATCAAAAGCAGTGAAGGCAGGAACTCATGCAGGGCAGGAACCTGGAGGCAGAAGCTGATGCTGAGGCAGGAGTGTGGCTTACTGGCTTACGCCCCATGGCTTGCTCAGCCTGCTTCCTTACAGAACCCAGGATCATCAGCCCAAGAAAAGCACCACCCACAATGGGCTGGGCCCTCCCCCATCAATCACTAATTAAATTCTCTACAGGCTTGCTTACAGCCTAGTCTTATGAAGACACTCAATTGAGGCTCCCTCCTCTCAGGTGACTATAGCTTGTGTCAAGATGACATAAAATTAGCCTGCACAAGCTGGGCATGGTGTCACATGCCTTTAATCCCAGCACTCAGGAGGAAAAGACAGGTGGATCTCTGTGAGTTCAAAGCCAGCCTGGTCTACAGAGTGAATACAGGACAGCTAGGGCTACATAGAGAGAGCCTGTCTCAACAAACAAACAAACAAAAGTTAGCCTGCACAGTATGTCATGTGCACAGATGTGTGCGTGTTTGCGTGTATATAAGCCTGAGCTTATCATCTGTAGTCTTCCTCAAGATCGGTCCATCTTATTTAGGATGGTATCTCAGCTGAGCCCAAAGCTCTCTGATAGCTGGTCTGGCTATCCAGTTTGCTCTGGATTTCCCATCTTCACCTTTCAGGAGCTGGAACTCCAGGCAGGCACCGTGGCTACCCAGTCCCCTGGGTTCTGCCTCTAAGATCTCTGGTCCTCACACTGGTCACCTCAAGTGCTGAATCCACCGAGCTACTTCTCTAGCATGCATATGCATATATGTATTTTGCATGTATAAATGTTTTGCCTGCATGTATGTCAATGCACCATACACGTGCCTAGTGCCTTCAGAGCCAGAAGAAGGTGTTGGATTCCCTGGAACTAGAGTTAAAAAACCAGTTGTGAGCTGCCATGTGGCTGCTCAAACCAAACCCATGTCCTCAATAAGAACAGCCAGTGCTCTTAACCTGTGAGTCATCACTCCACCCCACCTGGTTATTTTTTATTGGCATATATTCATTATATATTGACAATTTCATAAAGACATACTCATAAAGTATATCATGTACTGTGAAGTTTTTTTTTTCAATTAAGTGATATAATCTAGTGCCAGGCATGATAGCACATGCTGAAAGATTGATGGAAAAACACTGTGAATTTAAAGCCAGCCTGGGCTACACCTCTCAAATTAAAAAACAAAACAAAACAAAACCCTGAAGATATAATCAATTATAAAGTGTTTGAGAAATGCCCTTACCAGTTGGTACATGGTCCTTCCAAATTCAGTGGTAGGGAAAAGGATTGGTCCGGATATCCAAAGCACAGAAAAAGCTCTTGCTGGTTTTCTTCAGTATCTGTCTTCTGTGAGGACAGGGACCAACTCTGTTCTGTTCCCTGTTGTTTCCATTGGACAGCAAAGGAGGCAGAGGAAGGCCTGCATGGTCCACAGAAAGAGGTCCAGGCCAGTGCTGCATAGTGAGTTCCTGCAAAGGAGGCAGAGGAAGCCTGCCTGATCCACAGAAAGAGATCTAGGCCAGTGCTATATAGTGAGTCCCTGTCTCAGAAAAGGAAGGAAGGAAGGAACAAGGGAGGGAAGGAGGAAGGGAGATAGGAATAGAGGTTGTTAATAAGTTGGTAAAGGAGTGTATATCTCAATGGGAGAGCACTTGCCTAACTTGCATTCCAGGTACTAGGCTGGATTCATAGGACCATCCTCCTGGCCCCAACCAAAAACGCTGAATGAGTATCTAATCGAAACAAATCTTATGCATTGCATCACTAAGAAAGCTAACAACAGGTTGAGGAGATAGCTTAATTACTCTGAAAGCATAGGACCTAAGTTAACAGTCAGGTGTGGCATATGTACCTGTAATCCTGTACACCTGTGCTGAGAGGCAGAGTCAGGCCACTTTCTGGAGCCAGCCAATCTACCTGAGTCAAAAAGCTCAGGTTCAGAGAGACCCAGTCTCAAAAGATACACTGATGAGTGATAAAGGAAGACACCTCATGTCAAACTCTAGGCTCTACACATGAGCACAGATATGTGCACATGTACCGGCATATCTAGGAACACATAAACAAGAAACCACACACACAGAGAGACGAGAGAGAGAGAATATTTAAAAGACAAAAAAAAAAAAAAAAGATTCTTACAATGTTTTACCATCCTGGGAAGAAGAGGGGTTCAAAACGAAAACCCAGCTCACCATCTCTTCCCTCCCCATCCCTATCTCCAACCGCCAACCAGACCTGTCTCTCAATTCCTTATTCCAGGCTCAGGCAGCTTCCTTTTATTTCCCTGGAATCATCTAACTCTGATCTCCTTCAGGGTCTCAGCTTTTTTGAAGGTAGCTGCTAAGGATGGAACCGGGCTCTCCTACATGCTGGGCTAGTGCCTGGCCCCTCCACCGAGTTCCAGCTCCGCCTCAGCCTGAGCCTCCGCTCTAGCCTGTCTCTGTCACCTGGTCCTCCTGCCTCTGCCTCTGCTCGCTCTGCAGCCGATGCCAGACTGGCCGACCTTCTCCTTCCTCCTTCTGGTTCTCCGCTGGACCTTCATCACCCATATTTTGCTTTATGTAACACTCTCTCCTTTGCTGCAAGTACCTTGATCTCTTTTCTCTTTGAACTATTACTTTTATACTCTTCAATACCCAAAAATACCTTCTAAGGCTTCTAATTTTTATTCATCTTAAATTATAGCTCCTCTGTCACCTTTTAATTCCAGAATTATTATTAATTATTATTAATCATTTTACAGTGCTGTGAATTGAACGCACGGTCTTTGGCTTGCTAAGCTATATCCCAGGGCTGGTTTCTTTTGAGAAAAGATACCACAACATAGCCTAGACTGACCTGAAATTTGCTATGCTGGGATTCTAGGCACAGTCCACCATTCCCAGTAAAAGCTACCACAGGTGCTGTCTAGGTCCATTCATGGACACCAGCTCCCTGCAGCTCTCATCCTGCTGAAGTAAGCTGCCTCAGTGTCTCACTACAAAGGAGCTAGTTAGCCAGTGAGTACACCAAATGCACTTTCCCAGCATGTCCCCTCCACTGCCTGCTTAACCAGTCCACCACTACAGAACTAGCTCTTTTACATTTATGTATTTACTTACTTATTTTTGGTTTGTTTGTTATGAGATGGAGTCTCCTGGCCTCTGACTCCCCAGTGCTATTATAAAGATGTGCCGCTATGCCAGGTCCAGATCTACAGCTGAAATCTTCCCTCCTCTGGGGCTACCATATTAGCAACATCGGTATTTGCTGATCTTCCTAGCTTTAAAATCTAAGCAGTATGTACTTATTGAAGCCAATTAAACCATGATGGGTGCCTTCTGCAAGTCACCACCAAGCTTTTTTAGGCTGGTGTGGTCTCACTCCAACCAACCTTGGTATTTCTTGATGGCAAGGAGCTTAAGCTGTCTTATTTTATTCATCTGTTTGTGTGACAGGGTCTTGATAGGTGGACCCTGATGGCCTTGAACTCATTATTTGGTCCTAGCTATCCTTGAACTCAGGATCCTCCTTCCTAGGCTTCAAGATAAGTTAAATTCTTAGACTACAGGTATGTGTTACCACCAGGACTGACCTTTATTGATTGATTGAGACTTAATTCGTAGCCAGGTTGGCCTTGAACTAGTGGTAATTTTCCTGCTTTAGCTTTCTAAGTACTGGAATTAGAGACACAAATGCCTAACATGTCCTAGTCTGGCGTGTTAAAATTCATGACAGAGAGTGATGAGAGCTGCCTTGAGGAACAGACAGGGGAGACCCTCCAATCCCTCGTGCACACAGTTCTGTACTCACAATCCATTAGAGGGAGTCACCTCTGAGGTTAATTAGGACAGACATTCCAATCCCTGATGTTGGATTTGAACTCTGTCTTGACTTTGTTTTATTCTTTCAGTTACTGGGTCAATTTTATGAAGGAATAGAGACTTCCCAGCAGGCCCTGCCCCTGTATCCACCCTTGGCAACTCAAAGCATACCTCTGCAGGCAACAGTGGGAGACCAGCTCTGTCATTCTGGTCCATCTCAGATCCCACTCTGCTGACCTCCTTCCTCAGCACTTCTGGATGCAATGCCCTGTAGCCTGAAATGTTTGTTCTGTGAGCCTCTCCAAGTCATTATTTATTGTTGCCATGACAGTACAAAGGCAGCACATGCTCATTGTTTTTAAGATGCACTGGAGTACAAGAGTGTAGAATAAAGAACAAAAGTCTTACTCTCCATGCAAATCACTATTTCTATGCTGTGTATTTTCATAATAAATCTATAGTTTTAGAAACACACACTGTTCAATGCCTTGCTTTAAATTTCCTAAACAATTAGTCAGTCTGTGTGTGTGTGTGTGTAATGTAGTCCCAGGTTTGAAATCCTGATGCTCCTAGGATTTCAAATGTGTACCATTGCACCCCTGCTCTACACATTATCCCTGAGCACTTTTCTATATCCAGATCTCTCAGGTCCTCCACTCACTGCCTAATGGCCACAGAAGTCATCAGTCCCCTCCAGATGAACACCTATTAATAGGTTGCTAACACTAGAATGTTCTAATGAGCACCCTTATACACACAGCTCTGTGGACTCTTAAGTCTTCAGTGCTTCTAACTGCTACACTAGACCGGACAGAAGGACCTTCCTATCCGGTTCTACTTTCAGGTTCTGCCATGTGGAGACTGAGTTCCATAATGCACCCACTGATTCACTCACTGGTCGGCAGCGGGCCCACCTCCCTCCTCACCTCAAAATAGAAGAAAACGGTCTCTGGGCTGTTTCCTCCTGATCCTGCTCTGTATGGTGTCACAGAGGCAGGCTTCTCCCTTTCTCTGGAAACACAGGGGAAATCCTGGGCATGTGAGAAGAGCACTTCAGAAAGCAGCTGTGTTCTCAGGTGACCCTGAGGAAGGCCCTGAGAAGGAAGGAAGCATGTTTTTGGTTCATGAGACACAATCCCAGCTGTTCTGTTTCTCAGTGGGGCTAGAGGGATATAAATGTGACAAGACAGGAGCTGTGACGAGCTTCAGACAGTGGCCGATATGAACACACAGTCATCAGTGACGTGGCACTATTGTCCCGGCCCACATCTGTCCACTACAACGTGTCCTTTCTCAGGCCAAGGACAGGATGCGTACAGGAAGTAGAACTGTGATACTCAGTTCAGCCGACTCACCATGCCCACCACAACCTCCGCCCACCAGCTCGGACTGAACCCAGAGAAGCCAACAGGCTGGGGATGAAGCGATAGCAGGAACACGGGCTAGCTCTCAGGAGCTCACTGCCGACCCCGGGACCTTCACGGAGTCATCACACTATCCTGTCAACAAAAGCCACGCCAGCAGTCTTTAGTGCTGGATGCACACTAAGTGCTCACACAGGGCATGGCATTGCAGAAGCAGTCAGCCAGCAAATATTCGATGTTTGCTTCGGACTGCTTCCTTCTGACCTCACGCGGTACTCACTCAGGAGGGGAGCTGGAACCAGGCCCCCTGCAGTCAGCCATGTGCTCTGCCGTGGAGCTGTGCCCCAGCCTTTCTCCTTCTTTTGAGGCGCGATCTTGCGAAGTTGCCTCAGCTGGCCTTAAATTTCTGCACTCAAGGGATCCTCTTGCCTCAGCCTCCTGCACTGCTATAGCTTCAGGGTCCTGCTACCATGTCTGGCTTAGTTTTTGTTTTGTTTGAGACAGGGTCTCACTAGGATCCCTGGCTGGACTGGAAAACACGTAGACCAGGCTAGTCTTAAATACACAGAGATCCTCCTTCCTCTGCCTCCCAAGTGCTAGGATTAAAGGCATTTATTACAACATCCAGAAATGTGGGGGGTTTTTTTGGGGTGGGGGACTAGGGGTGTACATGTGTGAGAAATAGTCACACATGGCCCAGATGGACTCTGAACTTGGTACATAATTAAGGATGGCCTTGAACTTCTGATCTTCCTATCTCCCCTTATCAAGTGTTAGGCTTACCAGTTCCACCATACCTAGTTTATACAATGCTGGGGATCAAACTCAAAGCTTCACATGTGGCAGAGAAGGACTCTACCAAATGAGCCACACCCCTAGCTCATCCCAGTTCATGCTTCTTGCCCCAGCTCCTCCTCCATCTCCTTCTTCCTCTCCCTTTTCCCCAGAACATTCTAGAAAAAACAAATATTCTAAATATCTCCTTCCTGTCCTGACTTATTCTCAGCACTGAGTCACATAAGTATGATTCAGGGTCCGAGAACAGACCTTTCCTCAGAGATTCTAAAAAGAAACACAAGGCCTTGGCATACCAGAGAAACGAGGAAAAGGAATTAATGTATTCTCTCATAACTAAATAGAGAGAAGCCAATATCAGAAAGGGAGAGCAGAGGCTAGGGCCCACTCTTTCCTCTGCTCCTCACCTCACTGACTTATGCTCAGTCCCACAAAGCATGCCTGCCAGCTCTGCCGAAGCAGCCGCCACACCCAGTGTCCAGGGACACCACTGAAAAGCTCGTGTCCACCAGCATTCTTGCCCTCAGCACTCTACACTGAACACTTCTGTCCACTCCGTACCCGTGTCCTCGGCTGTTCTGGATTTTGGCACTCTTCTGTTACCCTATTCTCTCCCGTCTGTCCTAATGGCCTCAATTTCATCTTCAAAACCATGTGTTGGGTGGCTAGAGAGATGACCCAGGGGTTAAGAATGCTGACTGCTCTTCCGGAGGACCCAGGTTCAATTTCCAACACCCACATGGGAGTGCACAACTATCCGTAGCTCCAGGTACAGGGGATCTGACACCCTTTTCTAGGATATACACACATACATGTAGACAAAAGCCTCATACACATAACATAAGAATACCTTTAAAAAAAATCCATACATTAAAGTCATCTGTGATTCAGAATGTGACTATACACACACACCATATATACAGACCATACGTAACTGTAATACTATGAGGGCAACAGGGTAGGCCCTCAACCAATGTGATTGGTGCTTTTACAACAAGAACCAATCACGACACAAACAGAGGAGAAGCCAACCATCCAATACTCTTCCTTGAGAGTCTCAGAAGAAAGCAATCTGGCCAGCACCCTGCCCTTGGACTGCTAGTCTCCAGATACATGAGTCAGTAAGTTCCTGGGTTTTGAGCCTCTCTGTCTGCAACATTTTGTTTTGGCAATCCTGGCAGAGTCACTCATCCCTGAAAACTTAGTGCTCCCAAGAGTCATCCATGTCCACCAACCTCCAAAGCTTTAGCTACAATCCTCTCTGTGACTGTTGCCTCAGGTTAGTGTGTCCACACAGAAACCTGGGCGCAGCACCCACACTCAAGTTCCAGAAGAACTGATAGTCAGACAATGCCTCCCCCACCCTACCCTACCCCAAATTGCCTTGCTAATTCTTAAACCTGAAGAATAGAATGCCAGAATCATGGAATGTTGGGCTAGCTAGCTCCTTTGCTTTGCACACATGGTACCTTTACCAAAAAGCAGACCAAGGAGAAACCCAGCCTCTTGATTCCTTGCCCCTTACCAGAGCCATCCATGTGGCCATTATCAAGACCTGCCATCATCTACAGTGGCTTTGGGACAGGGTCTTCCTATGCAGTCTAGGCTGGCCTCAAATTTGCAAGCTTTCTGGCTCAATTTCCCAAGTGCTGTAGATTATAGACCAGCACAACCAATATGAGCTTACCTTTTTTCTTTTACTTTTTCTGTTTTGTTTTGTTTTTAGAGACAGGGTTTCTCTGTGTAGCCTGGCTGTCCCGGAACTCACTCTGCAGATCAGGCTGGCCTCAAACTCACAGAGATCCTATTGCCTCTGCCTCCCAAGTGCTGGGATTAAAGGCATGTGCCACCACTACCCAGTTGAGCCCATCTTTTTCTTCAGCCCACTCTCCTCCCTCAGACCAACAAAGGGAGGACAGCACATTTCAAAATCACCCTTTCTGTTGCCCAGTGATTCAATCGCATTTTGTTGTCTGTCCCCCAACCCCGCCAGATACTGATAAATATTGTCAGATTTCATTTTTTCTTCCTTTCTTTCTTCTTTCTTTCTTTTTTTTTTTTTGAGATAGCTTCTCACTGTGTCTCTGGCTGTCCTGGAACTCACTTATGTAGATCAGGTGGTCTGAACTCACAGAGATCCGCCTGCCTCTGCTGAGTGCTGAGACTGGAGGGGAAAAATATCCCTTGAACACGCCTAACACGGGCTCTGCAGCTCCATCAGAGTTCTTGCCTACCATGCATGAAGCCCTAGGTTCGATCCCTGGGACCACATAAATCCAGCACGGTGTTACACTCATGTGATCCCACCACTGAGGAAACAGACAAGATAAGTTCAAGGCCATTGTCAACTACATATGGAGTTCAAGGACAGCCTGGGTCACAAGAGACCCTCTGTAGTAAAAAGAAAGAAGTAAAATAAGATAAAATCACACACACACACACACACACAAAATCCCCAACAACAAGCCTGCCTTACTAACCATGAGCTTGTAACTTGATTCATACCAGCTGCATCCTACATAGGTCAAAAATCCTCAAACAGGGGAAAAAAAAAAAAATATATATATATATATACACACACATATGTATGTATGTATGTATGTATGTATGTATGTATGTGTGTATGTATGTATTGGTTCTGTGTTTGAGACAGTTTTCCTATATTTTCTAGCCTGGCCTTAGGCTCAAGACCTACATGCCTTGGCCTTCAGAATGCTGGATTTACAGGTGTAGATAACATTCCACCAGAAATTTTTTTTAAAAATTATTTATTTATTTATTTATTTATTTATTTATTTATTTATTTATTTATTTATTTGAGACAGGATTTCTCTGTGTAGCCTTGGCTGTCCTGGAACTCACTTTGCAGACCAGGCTGGCCTCCAACTCACTCGGCCTGCCTCGGCCTACCTGAGTGCTGGGATTGCAGACATGTGCCATCACACCCGGCTCAGAAACTGAAATTTTAATGAAGTCCTCCTAGGAAAAAAACTTCACTAACTTGTAAAAGTTAATACATCTGAAGGGCTACAAATCCAACCCAAGCATCAGGGAAGAACCCCGAAATTCCCAGAAACAAGCTTAGAATTAAAAGATCATTGAGCTGGGCCAGGTGAGACAGGTCTGTAATCTCAGCTATATAGGAGAGGGCAGAGGCAGGAGGACTCAAAGTTCGAGTCCTGCCTAGGCTACAAAACAAGTTCAAGGCCCGCCTGGGCAATTTACTGAGACTGTCTCAAGACTGAAAAGTAAAGAGGACTGGTCAAGAGCATTTGCTGCTCTTCCAGAGGAGCAGAGTTCAGTTTCCAGCACCCAAATCAGGCAGCTTACCGCCTGCTATGAGTTCAGCTCCCCGCGCTCCAATGCCTCAGCAGCCACCTTCACTCACAGTATTTAAACCGAAGCGTGCTGCTATGAACTGAAATGATCAAGTTTACCAGACTTTCTGGAAGCAGATCCAGCAATAGACAAGCCTAACAGAGAGGCTGAACTTCCCTCCTGATGTGTTCAGAGAGTGATCTCTTCACAGTCAGAACTAATTCTGGTTGTTTTGGGGTGTCTGCTGAATGTAGACAGGTAGGCAGAAGGTGCGGAGAGGACAGTGGCTGGGTTCGTACAGTGCTCACCTGTAATCCCAGGGGAGGATCAAATAGTCAAGGTCTCCTTTGGCCATACGGTGGGTATGGGGCTAGCCTGGGCTACATGAGACCCTCTCTGGAGACATCAGAAAGGAGGGAGGGAAGGACAGGAGCCAAATCCAACCAGCCTACACTAGGAATTCAGCTCCATTGTCACCTCTGGAATTCCAGGGCCAAGGTGTGTGTGTGTGTGTGTGTTGGTGGGGGAGTTACCAAGTTCCCAGAACTTCTCTTGGCCCCTTTTAATCTGGTCCAGGTAAACTTTTATTTTTCAAGATAGGGTTTCACGATGTAGCCTGTCTATCCTAGAACTCTTGATGTAGACCAAGCTGGCCTTGAACTCACAAGGATCAAAAGTGTTTATTAACACAATGTTTTTTTACCTGGGGATGGTATGGCTCTTAGCTTCCTCTTTCCTTCATAAGTGTGAAAACCTAGCCAGGGGCAATAGCACAGGCCAGTAATCCCAGCACTCCAGGAGGCAGAAACACATGGCTCTCTGAGTTCAAGGCCAGCCTTGCTTACAAATTGAGTCCAGGATAGCCAAGGCTACACAGAGAAACCCTGTCTCAGAAAAGGAAAAGAAAAAAAAAGGTGAAAACCTTCAGGACCTTCAGGGACATCAGGAGTAACAACAATCTTGGTATTTAGGATGCTTTAAGCTTCCAAAAAAACAAAACAAAACAACAACAAAAAACTTTCCACAGACCTTAAAAGGAAATTCAAACTACCAGAGCCTTCAGAGTCCTCTGTGACAGGCATCTGCCTATTCTATGCTTGCGCAGAGTGTCAGCCTCCTAAGTCTTCAAGGCCTTTTCCGCGTCTTCCACAGGACAAGCTCACCCTCCTCTGCCCCAAGCATTCCTCCTCCAGCTCCAGCCATCGCTAAGTCTCTTATCACGTGGGTGTCCTCTGAGTCATGCCCCCACGCCACACTCCAGTTCGGTCTCTGCGGTGTTTTACTGGCCGAAGGGCATATATCACAATGAACAAACCTCATTGGCAAAGCGCATCCCCTAAACAGCACCAGAACAGAGCCAGGGCTGTCCCAGGCTTGACCTTCCTGCCTCCACCCCTCAACTGCTAGGAGAGCAGGAATGTGTGGCCTCAAGGAGTCTTCTCACATTTGCATCTTGTGTGGGAGCTCACTCAGAATTCTCTGGGACTCAGAATTCTCAGTCCCAGAGAATTCTCACAAGCATCCAGAACACTGCTCAAATGTCTGCCTGGGTGACAGTGAGGTTAAGAATTACTACACTGCTTGGCTATTATTGGCTAACTTGCCAATATGGAGTAGGGTATGACAAGCCATCCAGTCCAAACCCCACCCCAGCTGGCTCCCAGAAGTCAGCTCTCTCCCTTACTATGGTGTATTTTCTCTGCCGGGGATTGAACCCAACCTCACACGTGCTAGGTCAGCCCTGTGTTATGGTGCTACATGCACAGGTTTTAGTTTTTGAGGCAGGGTCTCTCTACAGGTTACACAGGCTGTCCTGGACTTCCCCATTCGGCCTGTCAGCCAAGATTTACGCTCCTAACCCCAATACACACAGAGTCACTTACTGACTATCAGAGCCCTCATGCCTACTCCACCCACATTCCTTGTTTGCTGTTTTGTTATCTCTTTGCTAGGCCTGCACTCTGCACGTTGCCCTCCTCTCCCCACCACAGGAAAAAAATAAAAAGCTCTGGAGTTACCCAGTGGGGCAGACAACACTCAGCTTTTATGTTGGTGTCAGGGTTTAAACTCAGATCTTCCTGACTTCTCAGCAAGTGCTCTTAACCTGAGCTATCCCTCCAGATCCTTGGCTTAAATACCGTATATAGACAAGGCTGGTTTCGAACTCTTGATCCTCCTACTTCCACCTCTCAAATGCTAGGACAACAGACCAAGTCTTCTCATGTTCATCCTTGGCACAGGACCTCACTAACGCATCAGGCAGTTAAACAGCACTGCAAGTGTTCTGCAACTCAGCTTTGGAAAGCCGAGTCTGCACTCAGCATACAGCTACAGATGCACAAACACGTTCAAGGCAGATTTCTGGGGGTGCTTCAGATCACACACAGGGCTTCATACAAGAGACAAGTGCTTTCCCACTGATCCATTGCCTACTCCAAACTCAGCAGGTTTTGGTTTTTGTTTTATTTATTTCACGTGTAGGAGTGATTTGCCTGTGTGCATGCATGCCTGGTACCCCAGAGGTCAGATGGCTGCATGGATTCCCCTGAACTGGAGTTATAGATGGTTGTGAGTCATCATGTGTGTGCTGAGAATTGAACCCAGGTCTTCTAGAAAAACAGCAAATGCTCTTAACCACTGAGCCATCTCTCCAGCCTTTCTCTTTCTTTCTTTTTCTTTTCTTAAACCAATGGTTGGGATGCTTTGAGGGTTGAAGGAGCTCTGTTCAGTTTTGGTCTGAGACAGGGAATTATGTTGCCAAGGCTGGCCTCGAACTGCCTGTGTAGCTGCATGTGCCAGCATATTTGGTTCTTCTGTGATTCTGGATCAAACCCAGGGTTTCCTGTATGCTGGCCAACCCTCTACCCACTGAGCCACGTCTCGAGCCCAGAGAAAGCTGTTTCATAATTGGAATTGGTTCTACAGCTATGCTCATTTAGTGGAAAGTCCCAGGGCTGCACACTTCTGACTGTGCCCTATTCTGAATGTGCTTATGTTGAATCACACGAAATTGGCATTTTTATACATGAAGAGTGGGTGGATACTGGCAGTCGCATATGGTCCAACTTACACTTTATAACTTCAATAAAAAAGATTACTTATGAAAAAAAAAAACCCCACCAAACTCCTGTCCAGTTTAACCGCTTTCAATAAGGTTGTGTAAAAACTGATTTTGAGTAAATCATGTTTGGTCTCCCTGGGGCTTCTTGGCAGGTGACCAACAGGCTAAGGGTCAGTAAAATCTTCCCTGGGACCCAAGACTTCTGACTCTACTAAAGCCCCACAACAATGCCCAAGTCCATTTCATCCTGAATGTCTAACTTGTACCCCAGGCCGAGATGTCCAAGGGTCCAGAACATAGAGTGTGACTGCTTGGGGTCACTAAACAGACTCCTTGTTTGGCACGTGAGGCTCCTGCTCTCCAGAATGTCCCCTGGCCTTGAGAACGTATCATCTCCTTCCACTTCATCTATGACTTCTTCTTCTTTAATCTCCAGGGTTTAACCCCTTCTGCAGTCATCAGTAGGGTACCAACTCTGCTCTTCTTACTAGACTAAACCAGATGGAAGTGGAAGAGCATCCTCAGGATCTGACATGGTGCCTGGCTAATTGATGTGGCACAAATACAAGCCAGGTTAGAAAGAGGGTCCAAAGCACCACTGACCAGTCAAAAGGGAGCCAGCCCCCATTTCTTCCACGGAAAGTGAAAGTTGAGTCTAGGCCTGCTGAGAGTTGCTGACTCCTGGCTGCAGGCAGTCTGGTCCTTCCAGAAGCCCTGGCTTCTCCTGAAGGTGCCATTCCACTGTGGGAGGAGACTGCTAGGAAGTGGATGCTGATGAAGAAGCCTGTGGGGTGGGGCTCATTAAGCACACCAAAGGCATTACAATTGGCTGTGAAGAGCTCACTTCAGAGGATGCCACGAAGTGGAGTGGTGGTAGCTCATCCCTAATCCCAGCGCTCAGGAGGCCGCCATATCTGTGAGGCCAGCCTCGTCTGAGTTCCAGAACAGCTACGGCTACACAGAGAAACCCTGTCGTAAACACACACGCACGCACGCACGCACGCACCAAAAAAAACCCTTTTCAGCCAGGTGCAGTGGCACACATCTTTACTCCCCACACACAGGAAACAGAGGCAGATAGATCTCTGAGTTTGAGGCCAGCCTGGTCTACACAGTGAGTTCAAAGACAGCCAGTGCTATACACAGGAACCCTGTCTCAAAAAACTAAAACAAACAAACAAACAAAAAAAAAACAAAACAAAAAAACTACTCAAACAACTAAGAAGCACACCTCAGGTGAGCACCCAGAAGGCTGAGGTAGGAGGCCAGGAAGCATTGTAGATTGGCTTGACGGCAGTCTGCAGCCCAAGCAAGTCTAGGACTTGGGAATCCTCCTACCTC
This sequence comes from Pachyuromys duprasi, assembly GCA_028658305.1. Taxonomy (NCBI): domain Eukaryota; kingdom Metazoa; phylum Chordata; class Mammalia; order Rodentia; family Muridae; genus Pachyuromys; species Pachyuromys duprasi. Next base: position 6,448,127 of record CM053764.1, read on the forward strand.
AGCTTCCCCAGCAGCTGTGATTCCAGGCCTGCCTCACAAGCACTAGCCAAAAAGAATGCTTCTTTAACACAGCATGCCACTGCCCAGTCTGGCAGACTGAAAAGAAAAGTTCTTAGCAGATTCCTGGGAAAATAAAAATGAAATGGAAACTGTACTTTTTAAAAAGTTCTTGGGGCTTGAGAAGGACTCACCAGTGAAGAGTGGATACTGCTCTTCCTGAAGACTTGGACTTGGTTCCCAGCACCCACACCAGGCAGCTCAAAATCACCTCCAATTCCAATTCCAGGGTACTGACTTCTCAGGTACCAAGCATGCACAAGGTACACACACACACACACACACACACACACACACACACACATAATGTTCTTAAAGGAAGGGCCAGAAAGGGGAAACTAATAAACTATACTGTCATAGCCAAGTTCAATACCTTCAAATGTTCCCTGATACAAAGAACAATCAGAATACCACACTGTAGCTGGCTCCAAGCCTAGTTACTTAAAAAACAGCAGGCCAATTTAGCATTCATGTGGCATTAAACAAGTTATAGTGGGAGCCGAAGAGACTACCAAGTTGCAGGCATGGCGGCATATGCTAGAATACCCATACTGAGGAAATTGAGGCAGGAAATTTTCTGGTTTGCGACCAGCCAAGGCTACATAACAAGTTCTTTTTCAAACACGCCCACTCCAAAAAGAATGCAGGGCTAGGAGTGCACAGAACTTGCCTACTATGTGCAGCAGTAGGCTCCATTGGGAAGGGGTATTTAAAGTCACTCACACCGGTCTTGAACTCCATTTTGATTTACTACTATCTAAACAGGCCATTCACCAACTCTCAACCCACCTGCCCAACAAGCTTTGGGATTACAGATAATGTGCCACCATGCCTAATATCACACTATGGAAACTGCACTGTGGATCCCAGCCTAGCCTGCATTCTGGAGTGATAGACAAAAGGCACACCTTCCCAGAGCCCCAGGCTACACCCCTCATCTGCTTTCTGTACTTTGTATGCACAGCTAGTATTATCTGCAATTACATGCCTCTTTGGTCACTGACTTGTTCAATGTCTCTCTCCCCTGTTTCATTATTCCAAAATGTTTATGCAGGCACAAATGCTGTTTGCTCAGGGGGCCGGAGAAATGTCCACTTAACACAAAATGTGAAAATGTGAGTAAAAATGGACATTTTTGTGTATTGCTTCCCCCTGTTCCTCTCCATAGCATCACCACTGAGCATCACAAGGCAGAATAGTATTCATTCCTCTATCCTGTAACTTTAGCACCTGGTAGAATGCTTGCCCTAAAGGAAACATGTAATAACACACACACACACACACACACACACACACACACACACGTCTGTATACGTATATGTATATATTTGAAGACAGGGTTTCTCTGTATAGCTGTGGCTGTTCTGGAACTTGCTCTGTAGGCTAAGCTGGCCTCGAACTAGGAGATCCATCTGCCTCTGCTTCCAGAGTGCTGGATTAAAGGTGTATGCCACCCACCTAGCTGATACTTTGGGCTTCTTAGCTGTAAAGCAAAGACAGTAAGACTAACGTAAGTCTTTCCTCTCCTTCTCTTTCTCCTTCTTTTTGAGACAGGCTCTCACTGTAGCCCAGGCTGCCTTCTACCTCACTACCTAATTATATTGCTCAGACTAGCCTTGAGCTCATGGTCATTCTCTTGCCTCAGACTACCCAGGACTAAGATTTACAGATGGTCTGTAAACCATCATAGTTCTCTCTTTCTCTGTCTGCAGGGCCTCACAACATAGTCTTAGTTGGCCTGGAAATTGTTATGCAGATCAGGCTGGCCTTGAACTCACAGAATTCTGCCTGCTTCTGCCTCCTGAGTGCCAGGACTAAGGGTGTGTGTCACAACAGCAAGCCTTTCCCACCCCACCACTACCCTTTTCCTGTCAGCACTAGGAGCTAAATCTAGGGCTCTATGCATTCTAAGCAAGTGCTCTTACCTGTAAGCCGTATCTCAGTTCTGTTTCAGTGTTTATCTGGAAGCAATATTCTCTAAGTTGCCCAAGCTGGCTTTGAATTCACCTCAGCTCATGCAGGACTTGAATTTGCAATCTTTCCACTTGTAGCCTCCTTCCTAGTTGGACTAACAAGCCCTATCCTTGGCCAGGATATAGTTTTCCAAAATTACAGACCCTTGGGATATAAATTAGTGGTAGAGATCTTGCTGACTATATATGCAAGCCCAGGGCTTGATCCTCACCACACTACTTACACACACACACACACACACACAAATGTTTCAAAGAAATACAGCTGAAGGCAGGCAGTGGTGGAACATGTTGTTCATCCCAGAGGCAGAGGCAGGTGGATCTCTGAGTTAGAGGCCAGCCTAGTCTACAGAAATGAGTTCCAGGAGAGCCAGTATAGAAAAACCATGTCTCAAAAAAAAAAAATAATGAATAGACAAATGGTTAAATATAACTGAGCATGGTTGTACACGGAGATGGGTTGAGGGAGGAGGATCCATGGAGACTAACCTGAGCTACATAATAGACGACTCCCAAAAGCCAGGTGCAGTTGCACATGCCTGTAATCCCAGCATTCTGAGAGACAAAGACAGGTGGAGCTCTGTGAGTTTGTGGTTAGCCTGGTCTACAAAGGGAGTCCAGCACAGCCAGGGCTTCACAGAGAAAATAAACGCTAAAGCAACAGGAAAGTCCAAGGGTGAAAACATACTGAGCAAAGGTTCAGCAAACTGTAAGTGCTCCATGAATGTCTGACACTGAATTGGAACTTCTGCCTCTCTTCCCTCTTCAAACATTATCCCCTGGATTCTTGATAAAAGGGCAATGCCCAGAACTGAAGCCACTCTACTGCCTTGTCACCATCTGCAGGGGATGAATGAACTATGTTTGTCCTGGAGCTGAGTAGAAAGACTGTCATCATCACAGGCAGGCTAAAGGGTTGTTAGAATCTGCTGTTGGAAAAAAAAAAAAAAACCCACGGAGACCACAGGGCAGTTTGGAAGGCATGTGCCCAACTGCCCAACTGTAATAGTTAGTATGAGATCTTCTACCTTCTGAGCAACAAATGTTTTGATTCCCCACCCTCTTTCATTCTGTCTTCTCAGTCCCCACAACATCAGCCCCAGGGCTGCTGCCAAGTTAAATCGGGGTGTTATACCTGTTTAGGACTTGCTCATCCTTGCTCATGAAGTTGTGGCGAAAGACATTTCTGTTCAAATTGCCCACGTGCCAGGCATTTGCCCATGTGTGGTGGAGCCTCCACCCATGACGCCTCTGCTTAACACATGCTTTAACGTTCCTTAGACACACCTTTCAGTCCTCAGATTCAATTCAAAACCACAGGCTCCTTTCTGAGACTCTTCCCAATGCCCAAATTAAAACCTGCCCTCACCATGGGGCTAAGGAAGATGGCTCAGCAGGTGAGTACTTGCTTTGTGTGTTGGCTAGTTTTATGTCAACCTGACACAGACAACAGTCATTGGAGAGGAAGGAACCTCAATTGATAAAAGGATTCTATAATAACATCAGTCTGTAGGGTACTTTCTTAACTAATTTAAGAAATTGATTGATAGGGGAGGGCCCAGACCCCATTGATGATGGTGTCACACCTGGGCTGAGCAAGTAAGCTGGCTGAGCAAGCCATAAAGAGCAAGCCAGTAAGCAGCACCCCTCCATGGCCTCTGCACCAGTAACTGCCTCCAGGTTCCTCCCTTGTCTGAATTTCTGCCTTGGCTTTCCTCCCCAAATTGCTTCTGTTATGGTGTTCCATCACAATTGTAATCCTAACTAAGACACTCTGCAAACATGAGGATGGAAGGCTGGATACCCAGAATCCACATAAAAAAGCTACACACACACACTAGTTATACCAGTGTTGGGAGACATAAACAGCAGGATCTCTGAGGCCTGCTATGCATCCATTTTAGCTAAGCAGTGACTTCGAGGTTCATTTCAGTGAGAGATCGCCTTTCAAAAACCAAGGTTGAGAGGCTGGAGTGCTGGCTCAGTGGTTAAGAGCACTTGCTGCTCTTGAAGAGGACCCAGGTTTGCTTCCCATCAATCACATGACAATTCACAACCAGGAATCCAGTACCTTATTCTGACAGGCACCAGGCAGGCCCGTAGTTTATATACATCCACGCAGGCAAAACATCACACATTAAAAAACAAAAACAAACTTTTCTCAGAATCCACTCATTTCTGTTCTGCACACATATGTGCACACCCCTTCCACATGAATACACACAAACATAATCCCCCTTTACATGTCTCAATTCCATGACCTCAGCAGACTGACTTCTTTGAGCACTTGTCAGAGCTCAAGGTGCACTCACTGTTTCCTCAAAGACTGAACTTCGAATTGGCAAGGGGCAAGGGGACATGCCTGTCCTCCACCACGGAGGCCCCAATCACTGCAGACAGCAGCACACGACAAGCAAATGAATTCCTCAGAAATGCTGCCAGACAATGTCTCTCTGGCACTGCAATGGGGCTTGAAGCTTCTCTCCCTCCCCACCCTGGGCAGTGTCCTCCATCAAGACAGGATTAGTTTTGGGCTAATTCTTTTAATGAAGGGAACAGGGTGACGAATTCCTTCCTCCACAGTTAAAAAAAAAAAAAAGGAGTTATTTGTAACTGAGCAAGGGTCATGGGTGAGGACCAGCTGGAAAAAATGTCATTGTTTAACTGTCTAAATGACAAGAAACACGTTTTCTCGGACCCTGTTGGCCGAGAAGGGTTTAGACTCAATGTAGAGAGAATTGGGTTGCAAACCCTGAAATTCAGCACTCTTTACTAGCCCTTCTGTTCACCAGATGCAGGGCTTCGGCCTCAATTTCCAGAACTGACAAATGGGAATAGTGGTAACTACACGGGGAAGTCCTGAAGTTCTCCCCCACCCTCTTGGCTTTGGATGGTGGTTCTGTACCAGGAAGGAAGCCGAGGCTCCGCAGGAGACTGTTCTGGTCCCAGGAACTGAGTAAGTAATCCCTGAGACGTGAGTGAGCCTGTGTGTGGCGAAGGCATTTTCAGCTAGGACGCAGTGACCTTGGGTTCCGGTCTGAACAGCCTGTGATGGAGCCTAAGCCCCAGCCCCAAGCCAGACCTCAGCTGTGGAACCTCAGTTGGTTCCTCTGACAACAGCCAGGCGCAGTCCTATGATGGCGTAGGAGGAAAAAAGACAGCCACATAACCCAGGAAGGCCAAACACCATCAAGATACACACACCTTGCCGGGAATTCAGACTCTACGCTACATCAAAGCCATCCCTATCCCAGGCTCCTAGGAGACTACTGGCTTCCCAGTTACTGGGCGGAGCTGGGCCTCATGCTGGAGCGCCCAGACCTCAGGAGTCGGGCCTAATGGAGGGGCTTTTCTATTCACCCGCTTGGGCTGCCAACCCCCACTCCTCATCCGCAGCAAAGAAAGGCTCCCTGGCCACCTCTATTCCTTCTGTGGCTCAGGAGCCCTGTTATTTAGTACCGCGGCCACCCCGGCAGCGTCCTGCCGCGGCCTGCTCCACCCACCCACCTGGCCAGGTCACCGCTTCTCCCTCTTCATTTACAGGAGCTAGGAGGGGTGCATTAGAAAAAACTGCCTTCTACAACAAAGGGCAGGGGGCCACGAGATTACAAAGGCCAGCGTCTTCCGAGGACTGAAAGACAAGGACGCGAGTAGCAGCAAGGGGCACCTAGCCAGGGCAGCAGAGGGCGGGCGGAAGCCCAGGGCACTGCGGACATTACACTGGGGCGGGGGAGGGGCGGGGCGCTGAGAGGTGAGGGCCAGGCCTCTGGCTGAGTGGACAGAATCGCCCCGGGGGGTACTGCAGCCGGAAGAGGCCTCAGCCCAGATACTGTCCACACCCAAGAAGTGGGGGGAGGAGTGGTCTGCACTTAGAACGGGAGCCAGATTCACGCAGCAACCCCCACCCAGTCCTTCTTTGAAATAGACAAAGGACATTTTCTTAATTTTTGGCAAACGCAGCTGGAAGGTCCCTGCCCCCGACGTCCCTAGGCGCCACTGATCTTGAAAAGAAGGTCCCCAGTAGGGGTCCTCTCGCTTCCCCAACTCCCCATCGCCTGCGGCGACAAGAGATACGCAGAACGAGGTGTGTTCTCCCCCACCCTGTTCTGAGCCCAGGATCCGGAGGCCGCAGCGCCCCCCACCCTCTAGTCACACTGACGGTTCCTGCCCAAGCCCGCAGTGGCGTGAAGGTGGCCTTTACCTCCTCTCGCAGGCTGGGAGGAGGGTACAACCCACGCAGCTGAGCCAGCTGCAGCAGTCGCCGCCGCCCTCCATTCATTAAAAAGAAAAAAAAAAAAAAGGAACAACCTCCACCCCTTTTTGTAAAAGAACGACGGCCCCAGAAGGAGCAACAGCCGGCCCCAGCAATCACGGGTTAAGCTCTTTTCCGGCCCCCCATTCATAAAAAAAAGGAGCGCAGCGCATGCGCGCACAGGGTCGCTTGTGCCCACCCATTCATAGAATCGCGGGCGGCGCGCGTGCGCACTGGAGCTCTCTGCCCTCCCATTCATAAAAAAGCCATTTTCCCAGGCAAGGGTTGCAACATCGCCGCCGAGGCTGCGAGCAGAGCTGACAGCCCGGAGCTGGTGCTGCAGGACTCAAGGAGCCTCGCCGCCTCCTCTGACTGGCGTCTGCGAGTACAGCTGCGGCTGACCCACTCGGGTTCGGGGATTTACACAGACTTGGAGCAATGCTTGTGACTCTGCAGCTCCTCAAAGTAAGTCCACAGCCGGTTTGGGGATCCAAAAGTATCCCCTCGATGCCGTGACGCGGCTCCCCTCGGGCTGGGGCCAATGGTGCGCTATTTAGAGCCGCTTTGGTGTCCCTTCCCTCGGTTTGCGCCTTCTCGAGTCCCTGCGGTTCGCCGCAGCTACCAGGCGCGCCCGGCCGGTACGGCGCTGGGGGTGTTCGCAGCCTGGCACTGCCGTTGTCGACCCCGGCATTGCCAAGCCGGGCTTCCTAGCCCTGTGCGCCTCGGGAAGCCCTGTGCGTGTCCGGCGAGTTTGCCTGTGGCCTGGCCTCTTCTGCCACTGCTCTCCTTGAGCCTTGCAACCCGCAGCCCTGGGCTACCTCTGGAGCGACCGCTCGGGACTGGGGGGCGCCCGAGGTTTGGGCGGCTCGCCCACCTCGGGGCTCCGTGCCCACAGTGCCAACTCTGCCGTGGGTCTTCCCAGCGCGCCTCAGCGGCCTATGCTCGACGTAGCTTTTTTTTTTTTCTCGGTTCCGAACAAGGGAGGACTAGGTTTCCTTTCCTTTTGCTTCCCCACCGGGTGGTTAGCGTGGGGCCGGCCAAAGACTGGGCTTTTATGCTCCCACTCCTTGGCGAGGCGGTTCCAGGCCGTCTGACCTTTGCTCGGCTGTCTCAGTTTATGCTGTACCACTGCCTTGTCTCTTCCTTCCTTACCCTCTTCTGGGCCCGAGGCTCCTTGGCCAGCCGATACCCCCCTAGCCTCAGACATCGATCTTTGCCAAGCCCCCGGGCCCCTGGGCCTCTCGTTAAGGCTGTGGTGGGGGCTGAAGGTGCGTTTACATAACGCCGGGCGTGTGGGAGCTGGAGGAAGAGGTTGCGTGCGTAGGAGAGATAAGGTGCCCACTTTCCCTCCTTGTTGGTACCAGACTTGACAACGCCGAGAATAGAGGATAAAGACGGTATGTCCTGAAAAATTTGAAGTCGTCAGGGCCACAGGGCCATTGAGGGGGGTATGGGGGAGGACGGGCTTGGCCGACCCGGGCAGCTGGAGCTTGGCTTCATCACTGGGGCCACGGCTGTGCCCAGTTCCCTCTCGAAGCAGACGATCAAAAAGCATTTACAGTAGCTGCTCTTGGGCAAGAAGACGGTTTCTCAATTCTTTTGATTGAGGACTGGAGGTTGTGGGCAGAGGAGGCGAGAGGCAGAAAGACGGTTGCATGACTTGAAGGGCTGAGGGATGGATGGGCTGGAGGGGATTGCATGCAGAGTAGAGGGAAAAGCTGCTGCTGCTGGCTGGGCATCCATATTGTCAGGCCTGGCTCAGGGCAGAAGGCCTTCTGCTGTGCAGGGAGGCTCCCTGGAACCCTGCGATGCTGCAAGGAAAAGTAGATTCTCGGGGTCCTCAAACCTCAGTCCCCGGTGGTTGTCTTCTCCCACCCCCCTTTTCAGGAGAGGCAAGGGAACCTGGGGAAGGCAGGAACCCAGGCAAATCCTTGTGTAGCTGACCAGTGCTGCAACCTTCGTGACAGGCCTCTAGGCTGTAGGAAGCTGGAAGGTGAGACCTAGAGCAGTTGGGAAATAGGGGTTTATCAATCTCTTAATATATTCTGTCTGGCCTAAGGCCCTACCCAATATTGCGCTGCTGGATTTCACAATATTTAGAGTTCTCTGGATCTTCACACAAATGGAGCAAAACATCTGAAATTTTCTGGTTCTAACCCTGGTTTAGTGCCTTCCTATGGGCCCGGGAAGGGAAGGATTTCAGTTGCTCAGGTTTTTTCTCTGAGAGAAAGAAGTTGTAGGGTTGACACCCCTGGAGTTGAATTTCCTCTATTGCCATTTGTTGGGGAGGGTCCCTTGGCTCCAGGAAAATTTTCACCTGGCTAGAACAGTTGAAGTGGGCTGGTGGGCCTTCAAATTGCTGAAGTCAGGATGGACAGCTAGGGTGAGGGAGCTTTAATGACATCCCTTGGTTTTACTACATCTGAAATTTTAGACCTGAGCTCAGGAGTCAGTTTCCTTCTGGGATGTCCATGGCCTCCTGCTGGATCCCACAACCCTTTCTACTTTTCCTTCACCACAGCTTTGGTGGGAAGAGTCAGTACATAGACTAGATCCATTCCAGGCAGGTGGGAGGCTGAGCATTTGTGGTCCTTTGTGCCTGTATCATGGTCCAGAATTTAGAAATCACCCTTTGCCCAGTTCATACCTCTTTTTCACTATCTTGCAAACTTAGCACTATATGTGCCCAGAGTTTTGGCTGACTTTCTAGAACAACAGAAAACAGATGAAGGCAAATAAGTGATCCAAAATTAAGGGAGACACAAAACCCATTAACACTTTATTAAGTGGCTTTTGAAATGTGTTACTATGGGGTTTTAACACCTTTGGATCATGCAAAAGGGCTTTAAATTACACTTTCTGACATCAAAGGTACCTAGATGTGGTATCTTTCTGAGCTGTTTTGGACTCCTAGAACATTATTTTTAATTTATTTTCAAGGCAGGAGCTCCTTATGTAGTTTTAGTTTGTCAAGGGAATATACTGAATGGGTTTTGCTGTTTGCTAGCTGGCTTGCTTGCTTTGAAACAGGGGTCTTATCCCGTAGGCACGGGCTAAACCTGAATTAAAAAAAATAAGGTTTAAAAAAAGTTAATCATGTGTATGTCTGTGTGAATGCAATTGCCCACAGACACCAGAGGTCATGGGTACCCCTGGAGGTGGAGTTACTGGCAGTTACAAGCTGCCTGGTGTTGGTGCTAGAAACCAAACTGAAGTCTTCTAAAAATCCAGTATGTGCTCTTAACTGCTAAGCCTTCTCTCCAGCCCCATAACCTTGAGTTTTTAATTTTTCTGTCTCCTATAATCCTGGGTGCTAGTTTTACAGATGTGCTACCTTGCTGAGCTGTGACAGGGTTTTTGTTTTGTTTTTTGAGGCGGGGTTTTGGTTGGCCTGGGACTCAACCATGTAAACATGCTGATTTCCAACTTGGAGCAATCCTCCTGTCTCCTGAGTGTTGGATGACAGGCAGGCAGGCTCTACCATTCCCAGTTCACAACAGGGTTTTTGAATAAGAGGGATGGTAAACGTGGAGAAGAACAACACAGTGACCAGATTTTTGCAAGGTGACAATGACTAGCTCGGGGAAATTGTATTATTGAATCTTTCAGAGCAGATTAGATCCTGCCAAGCAAACTCTTAAGAGCCAGAGGGACCAGGGTTAGCCAGCAGGGCTGCTAGTGAGTGGCTAGCATGGGGGCACTGTTAATCCTTAACTGCTAGGAGGAGGGTTTGGTCTTAGGGACATTTTGAATAAAAGGCACAGGAAGTTCAAGGTACTATGTGATGTAAAAGGTTGGGGTTATTATTGGCTCTCGGCAGCTAGGGCTACCCTGCAGACCCTGACAGCTGACTGAATTGAGGAATGTGTGCACGCTATGTGGTCAGGCTTAAGAGGCCCTGCTGTTCAGCTGTGATGGAGTTGTTCTTACCAAGGAAGGGCCTCCAGTCAGTGAAGGACGTGAGGAAGAGAGCACAGATGTTCTAGGTCTAGTGGAGGGGGGGAAGGGGCCCTGGGGCAGGTGGCCACTTGCAGAAGAGCTGGGTTTCCCTTGTCAGTCTGTTTCTGGCTGGGAAAAGAGGGAGTCATTTCCTGTTCAATCCCAAGAGTAAGCTAAAAGTCTATTGTCAGTTTGTTTCTTGGTGGAGGTTAGGGAGACAATAAGACCATCTTGATGACATCTAAGAAGAAGCCTTTCAAGTGGGCGGGTGTCGGCGGCTTTGGGTCACGTCCTACACTTTGGTCTGGCATCTTAGAGCTGCATGTAGTTCGTGAATGTTGCTGGTTGGTTAGCGGGCTCCCATCCATTGCCCTTCTTTTGTGACATGGCTTCTGATTCCTCTTAATGGGGTATTGTACAGATAACAAGAATAGGGCTATATACATTCAGCAAAATGGAACCTTGAAGCTGGTTAAAACAGCTCAAAATACAACAAGGAAAGGGAAGAGGGCTGAAAACTGGTGATGGGACAAAGGATGAAGGGCCATGTATCCTTTTGTGATCCCTGACATGGCTAGCTGCGAGCCCTTGTGCTAGTAAAGTAGGGAGTGTCCTCAGAAAAAATTCAGCTGCCTAAAGCTTTCTGCTTCTTCCACTGGGCCATTCTTCACAAATTGACTTCCCTCATAAGATCCAGAGAGGGAAGTCCCTGGCTCCCCCCACCCGGGGGGGTCTTTTTAAAAGCAATGTCATCGCTGGAGCTTAATTGACTAAACTGTCACAATGGACTCAGCAGCGGTGTCGCTGCGGAGGGGTGGGCAGCTCTGCGCAGCCTGAAGACCTTTATTCTGACTTGTTTAAAGGGTTAAACAGGCCTCTGTGGGAGCACCCCATAAGACTGAATGGGCAGCGCAGAAATTGTCCCGTTCATTCAGAACGTCCTGCCAGTTTGTCATTAACCGACTAGTAGAATTTTAAAGTCTAGCCAGTGCAGGTTTTCCAAATACTTCCCAGCTCCCCTCGCTAGGGCAAATCAAGGGAAAGATTGTGTGTTGTGTGGACATTTGACATGCCTCTTGATGCTTTTCGTGCAGCCTGTGTCCAGTTCTCTCCCCGCAGGTACAATTGGCAGTGGTGGTCAAGACAGGCATCTCTGCGCTGCCAGACCAAGCAGCACATGAGGGACTGAGGGGGAAGGGTTGAGCAGCTTGCTGACTCATCAGCAGGCCTCTCTTCTAGTTTCCCTGTGCCTGGTTCTCCTTTCCCTCCCCTCCCCTCACTTCTACACCTGCACTCAGATGCCCCAGAAACCCCCAAAGCTTAGCTTGATAGGTGAGGGAGGAGTCCCCTTTCACACCAGTGTTTCCTTTTCTTTTGAGGGCATGTTTTACAGTGAGACCCTGTAAGGGAGATAACATATGAATAAAGATGCAAACACTTAGTAAAGGAAAGATGAACTGACAGAAAGAACAGGCCAACAAAACCAAACCAAAAAACGAACTTGAAAATTTTAACTGGGGTCTGGGACAAAAGCCCTGTGCTGAGTCATTTACCTGCTGATTGCGTTCCTGAGCCTCATCCCACTCACCACCCTAGGGCTGGTGTCCAGTGGACGGGCTACTGAAGGGTCCATCACCAGGAACATGGTGCTTGTATGCGTGGATCTCCAGAGGTAGGGAAGATGAATCCCACGCTGATCCCATGCTCTACCCTCCTGACCTTCTGTGCTTTAAAGTGCTTTCTTCCTTCTCCCTCAGTGGCTCTGTCTGAGTTTTACTTTTGTGTATGGGTATTGACACATGCATGTATTTGTACCGCATGCATGCCTGGCAGTTTTTGGAGGCCAGAAGAGGGTATCAGATTTTCCTAGAAGGAGAAATAGAAATGACTGTGAGCCACCATGTGGGTGCAAGAGACTAAACTCAGGTCCCTCTGCAAGAGTAGCAAATGCTCTTAATTAGCAAACTGTTTATCCAGTCCTTCTGCCGAATTAGGAGAGATGAGAAAAAGGGGGTCTTTGAATTCAGTGGTGTGACTGACCAGTGCGCTGTGGAGATTCACCTGTCTTCACTTTCCCTACACTAGGGCTACAGAGGTGACAAAGATGTGCTTTGGGGACCAGAACATAGGTCCTCTGGCTTGCATGGCAGCACTCCGCTGCCCCATGCCTTTCATTTCTCCAGAATGGGTGCTATCCCTTAAGGTGATGGTGAAGATTAAATGAGAAAAATAAATGTCTGTGAGTGCAGGGTGCAGCAGAGAGCTTGGCACCAAGAAGTGTGCCATAAATGTTGGCCCCTTCTAGTAATGAGTTTTATTATTATTATTATTATTATTATTATTTTGAGGGGAAGTGACATGAGAGTTCCTAATCATATGGTGGTGAGGCACTTCCTCGGCTAAGTGCAGGGTTGGTGTCTTTTCCATCTGGAACCTTCCAAATTGACCATCAAGCCTTTCCCAACAGCGTAGGGAGGCAATGCCTTCTGTTCCATTCATATTATATGAATCTCTTCTTTCCTTGGAGGAGAAGCAGAGGTGCCTATTAAACTTAACAGGAATGCGCAAACTGAGGGGCAGAGACTGATCTTGGGAACAGAACTCAGACCTGGGGATTTTGGGGGGCCAAGGAGTAGAACTCTGGTTGTGCTGAGGGGTTGTCAAACAGGCAGTGTAGGGTGCAGTTTAGGAAGTTGTGTTTCTTTCTCAGCCACATCAGAGGCTCTTGGAGGCTGGGGCAGGCAAGCGTGTGAGCAGTGGCTCTCGGAGCCAGCCGTTGGGTTTTGCTGAGAGGGTTATGGTAGGGAGATGCCTTTTTAAAAAATGCCTTCTGGAACCAAGTGTCTGAAGCTGCATGTCCTGAGAGCTGAGTCACACTCTCAAAGCTGGCCTCAACTGTCAGTGCAGATGTTGACAGCTGCCTCTCGCGGGTGATGGGAGCAGTGTGGATAACAGTGTCCTCACCGCCTCCAGTGGCTGCTCCAAATCAGCCTGCTGGTGGGGCTTTGGCGTGACACGGAGAATCTGTCTGCTCTGCTGATTCCAGGGCCCACTAAACATCCTTGAAAGTTGCCCATGCTTTTTGCTTCATCTGCAAGAAATGCAGCTGTTTTTAAAGAGTCTTGGTAACTTGCTTGGGAAAGCAGAGTAGGGAATGACTCTGACTCTGGCTAGGGGTACCTTTCTCCTGCAGTTTGGTCAGCCTTGGGGTTGGTCCTGAGATAAAGCTTGGCTACAAGGGCCAATGTGGAGCCACTTGAAGCTTCCAGGCACTTTGTTTTTTTTGTTTGTTTGTTTGTTTGTTTTTTTGGCAGGTATTACCAACCGAGGCTTTCTGGAATCAGGGGCTTATGTTGTTCGTTGTTCAAAGAGAAAGGTTCTGGCCGAGACACTCTTTGGCTGGCACCTGGGAATCTTGCCTGTGACACTTTATATATTATGCGAAAGTTACATTTTTTTTCTCCCTTTAACCATGAAAGACTCCAGGACTAGAACCTGGGACTTCCAACTAACTGGACTGTTGACCCCAAACTTTTAGAGGGAAGGCCTTGGGAACCTTCTTGGAACAAGTGTACAAGTTGAAAGTAGCATTCCTTAGAGATACCCTCCTTCCATGGATGCTTCTGCCCAGCCCTGACCACACAGTGCACTTGAAGCTATCTTGATAAGGGATTGTTCTTCAGTGGTAGGCCTGGTGGGTGCTCAAGGCAAACTGCCAGAAAGGTGATGCTCTGATCTGTAACTGGTGTAATCATACCGTGGTCGTACATAGCTGTAATCATAGCAGTTAGGGAGCTAGGCAGGAGGACTTCTGTGGGTTCAAGACCAGCCTGGACCTGTTACATAGTAAGTTTCATACCAACCTAAGATGTAATATGAGACTTTATCTTAACAAACAAGCAATTGAGTGAGTGAATGAATGAATGAGTGTTCTGATTTTACTGAAGACAATATTGGGGCCCCTGCAATCTGGTAGACTTTATCCAAAACAGACAGGGAGTTAGCGTAAAGAAATAACTGCAGTAGTCAGTAGCCTGTGTGAATGAGGACTGTCTGACTGAATGTTGAACCTTGTAGAAAGGACTTGATGTTTTTGTCTTTAGCAACATAGGTGATGCACAGTGATGCTGGTGAGAAACCCCGTCCCTTTTATTCCCTTCAGGAAATATTAGAGCTAGCTCTTTATTTCACGTGGACTAGAAACATACAAGAAAGCGCTTCAGTTATTTGTAACCAAACCCTTGTCTCCAAGCAGGAGCAAGCACAGTAGTGAGTTCCCATCAGCCTCTTCTCTCCATCACCACAAAACATCTTATTACCACGGTTTTGAGTCCAGGTGTCACTCTCCTGTGATACTGAGATGGTCCCAGCAAGTTGGGTAAACAGAACTAGAAACCTACCTCACATCCCCTTGGCAGCACCTTTGATGATTCCAGATAAACTTAGTTGAGAGACAGGAGCTGTCATTAGCATCTTGGAAAGGCATTTAGAGAAACACCACTCTTAACACACTAGCCTAGTGTGTGCTGTCTTTATGAAGACGCTCCTTCCCTTCTCCATCCTTCCCTCCCCCAGTCCCTTGAAGTTCTTTGTGGAATCTTCCCACAGTGTAATCTTTCCTTTGAATTCCAAATTGTGTCTCCTTTGAGCAGAGGTCTTGGCCTTCTGCTGCTATTTCTTTAAATTGATCTCCATCCGAATTCCAAATGTAAAGGTCAGCAGGCAAGGAAATGGCACTTCTAATAGAAAACAATGTGCACTTTCTAAATTTGAACCAAGCCGTTTCCGCTCTTTGATTTAAGTGACTTCCTGGGGTTCCGTGTCAGGCTCTGCAGTTGAATCTCTGGCCGGATGCCAACTTAAAATTGCACTCTCTCAGTGAAATTAGAAACTGATCCAGGGCTGGCTTAGCTATTCTAGTAAATAGCATTTAGTCTGAATGTTCAGCTCAGCACTTGGAAATGGGTGATGTGAGTACCCCTTGAGAGGATTTCCCATGCAAGTTGCCGGGAGCTCACCTACCCAGGGGTTATTGGCTGCTGGCGGCTGCTGCTCTTGGAAGTGGGAGTAATAGGTTAATGTCCCGGATGAGCAGGCATCGATGCATCCCTTCCTCCTCAGTACCCGAAGCGAAGGCTTTTGTTGATCCAGCTGATGAGCTCCAGCAAGCACACAGGAGCTGCTGTGCTGACCACATACATGGTTCTCAGTGCCCAGCACAGTTCCTGCAGGCCTAGAAAGTGCTTACTTAGGACATCGAAAAGATTGTATTTCGAGGCAGTGATGAATTGTTTGGTATGTTCTCTGTACCCGGCTGTGTGCTATGTACCAGGTGTGCATTTTTGTATTTAATCCTTGCCAGAACCCCTTTTACAGACATAAAATTCTGGCAGCTTGGGCCCCAGTACTCAACAGTACTGAGGCAGGTGAATCTCTGTGAATACAAGGCCAGTCTTTTAAGTATATTGAGTCCAGAGGCCAGTACAGTGAGATCTTCTACCTCGCTCCCCCTCCCTCCCAAAAGAAGTTACTCAGGGTCATGAGCTGACATAGGTCGGTACACATGCTTGTTCACAAGCCTGAAGACCTGAGTTCAATCATTATTACACGTGAGGGTGGAAGGAGAGAGAGAAGTGATTATCCCCTGAGAGAAGTTTTGTCCCCTCAAACCCTCCCTCCTCTACCCCCAGATTGAAAAGATATAACTTGTTCGCAACGGTGCTGTTAGACTTAATGTATCCTGGTTTTGGTCTTGAGACAAGTTCTCTGTAGCCCAGGCTAGTCTCAAATTCACAGTCATCTTTTTGCTCCCACCTTCCAAGTTCTAGGATTATGGGTTTATCCATGCTTGGCCCTCTACCCCTTCCCTACCCAACCCCGTGGTGCTGATGACCAAAGCTAGAATCTGTGATGCATGCTGGGAAAGCCCTCTCCCACCAAGCTGCACCTCAGCCCAATAGATGTTATTTCTACCAGTATTGTTATCATTATTGACCATTTAAGCATTTGGGAATTGCTGGGAAGTTCATTGAAGGGATTCGGTTCCCATTTTATTTAGGCTCCCAAGGCCTGTTGCAAAATTTAGGGCAGGAGATTAACGGACCATATATTGATGCTGGGAATCCATTTTCTCTTTCCTTTGTCTTTCCCAGGGCCCCTAGAAGCCTGTCTGTTGGTGCAGTCCAGGACCTCCAGCCTCATGGAGCCCCCGATCCCACAGAGCGCTGCCCCTTTGACTCCCAGTTCAGTCATGGTGCAGCCCCTCCTTGACAGCCGAGTGCCCCACAGCCGGCTGCAGCATCCACTCACCATCTTACCCATTGACCAGATGAAGACCAGCCACGTGGAGAATGACTACATAGACAACCCTAGCCTGGCTCCCGTCGTGGGTCCCAAGCGGACCCGGGGTGGACCCACAGAGCTGGCTCCTACTCCTGCCCACTGCGACCAAGATGTTACTCACCATTGGATCTCCTTCAGCGGTAGGCCTAGCTCCGTAAGCAGCAGCAGCAGCACTTCCTCCGACCAGAGGCTGCTAGACCACATGGCTCCACCACCAGTGGCTGAGCAGGCCTCACCTAGGGCTGTGCGCCTCCAGCCCAAAGCGGTCCATTGTAAGCCACTGGACCTCAAGGGCCCGGCAGCTCCGCCAGAGCTAGACAAGCACTTCTTGCTGTGTGAGGCCTGTGGGAAGTGTAAGTGCAAAGAATGTGCGTCCCCTCGGACGTTGCCCTCCTGCTGGGTCTGCAACCAGGAGTGCCTGTGTTCGGCCCAGACCCTGGTCAACTACGGCACATGCATGTGCCTAGTGCAGGGTGTCTTCTACCACTGCACTAATGAGGATGATGAGGGCTCCTGCGCCGACCATCCCTGTTCCTGCTCCCGCTCCAACTGCTGTGCCCGCTGGTCCTTCATGGGCGCCCTGTCTGTGGTCCTGCCCTGTCTGCTGTGCTACCTGCCGGCCACAGGCTGTGTCAAGCTGGCCCAGCGTGGCTATGACCGCCTGAGACGCCCCGGTTGCCGCTGCAAGCACACGAACAGTGTTATCTGCAAGGCAGCCAGCGGGGACCCCAAGGCCACCAGGTCCGACAAACCTTTCTGACACTTTGGAGTTGGCACTGCCTTCGGAAATGTGGTCCCCCCTGCCAGTCTCCTGAGGCTGACCTTGCTCATCTGTCCTCTCCTAAAACCCTACATTGGGATGAAACAGGCAGAGAACACTACCACCCAGTCTTGAGTCCCCAAAAGGATGAAGATGCACTTGGGGGATTTTCACGGTCTTGAAACTTTCTGTCAAGCAGCAGTGGCAGTGTCAGGGTGTGGTGCTTAGGGGACCGGTTTTCCTGTTTCTGAAGGTGGAGCACAGATGTGGACACTGATGTGCAAGTTCAGCCACTCAGTGGCATTCCCAGGCCCTCCGCTCACCCTGTCCCTCCCACTTTGCCGTTGTCTCTGGCTCCTGCCTGGGAGGAACAGCTAATGGAAGGTGGACTACTTTGAGGAAGACCCTCAGAGCCTTGACTTCTATCTTTTCCTCCTGTCCATGCCTGTTGGCCTTGGCCTCTGGGAAGGTGCACCGTAGTAGTTCCTGCTGTACATACTTGATGGCTGAGAACAAAATCGCCACTGAGCAGAAGCCTCCCTGGACCACAGGATGGATCAGGAGCTACTGGGCAGCGTGCTCCTCCTAGCTTCAGTCACTAACTTGGGGGTGTCCACTCATCACAGACTGGCCTGCCTGCTATGTGTCCTGAGCTCGCTCTCTCCTCCAGTCTTTGCAGAAACTTGCTGGGTTTAAGAAGGCCGGGTGACACAAGCGAGACCAAATATCATTTTGCCAATGAGTCTGAGGCTGTGGTCTCTGGATCCAGTCGTGATGTTTTTATATGTTTAATTAAACTAGATGCTAATGGTGTTTAAACATAATAATAGCAACAACAACTTGCTTCCTTTTGGGCCACCCCCAGGAAGGGCTGATTTCAAAATCTGGGGGCATACAACCTCAAGGAGCATAATTCCCCTGCCCATCAAGAACGGCAGAGAAAAGGCCGCACCTCCCATTGGCAGAATGACAGTTGAGCCGAGCTGGGGTTGGGTTTTCTTCTGATTCTGCTGCTTGCCGCCATAGCCTCTTGTGTATAGTGCTGCGTCTGTCTTCATGTAAATAGAGAAGTGATGAACAGAGTCTATTTTAGTGTTAGGAGGCCCCCGTGGGGAAGTCAGAAGAGCCCAGAGAGGGTGGGCTTCAGGGGCTGCTGGGTTTGAGCCCCATTTTCGTGCGCAGCACACACACAACCCTCCCAACAGCCCCCAAAGACGTAGCCACTCTTTCTCTCACGGTGCTAAAGGACTCAGAAAGTGCAGCACGTCCAGTGGGTAGGTACTTGTTGCATGCAAAAAGCTATAGTGTCTCTGGTCCTTGCCCCCAAGCTGTCATGTGGGGTTTTTGCTTTGTGTGGTATTTTGTCCCCGTCCCTGCCTCTGCTGTGAGAATTGGCCTGGGTCAGAAGTGCCCCAGGTGAGATTGGGAAAGCATTAGGCAAAAATGTTGTGCAGCATTTCTGGCTCTGTGTGGGACCAGAGCTGCCCCCAGGAAGGAGGTAAGCAGGCAAGTAGCTGTGAGTAGAATTACCTAATGCTCTGTCTCAAGGATTTACGGCACCCCCACCTTGGAAACTAGTAGTAGTGATACCTTATGATTTAGAATAAGTTAATTGTAACCATAGGTATTTATTGATTGGAGGAAGGGAGGGTTTTATTTTCAGCTTTATTTATGTAGCATTTACTGGCTTGTAAAAGGCAAGTATGAAATACTGCATCTTTGCTCTCTATGGCTAATCCGTGTAGTTGCCCTTGCCACACTTGCAGAGTCCTTGCATAAATCAGAAGGAAAGACGGAAGGAGAGAACTCATGTAGCCAACCACTTAACACTAACTGAATGTATTAGAAACTTGCTGAAGGGGCTGGAAATGTTTTCCTCAGATGAGGTATGTGGAGGGAACCCCCCAAAATGATAGTGCACACGTCCACTCTTTCTAAACATCCTGGGAACTTTGCCCGGGGTCTTTCCCTCAATCTGTCTCCACAGGACCGTTGACCCGGTGGCAAGTTGCACTTTGGTGATCTTGGTCCACACACCTCTGTGGACAGTTGAGTTACATAGGCCATGTGTGCACACATGCACATGTGACACACACACACACACACATGCTGATCCTCTGCTGCACAGACCCTGTTTCCTGGCAACCCCTCCTGAACCCCGACTTTGTGTACATAGCTGTAAACACGGATTTTTATGGGTTTTGGTTTGCTTTCTCTCCCCCTCCTTGTTTTGGCGCGCCAATGGACGTCTGCAGAACTCCCCCTCCCCTGGGGGTTTGCCTTGGGGTTCCACTTGCTCAGTGGTGAAGGGAAGGAGTGAAGGAGGCTTTGTGGCTTCTCGGCAAACACTCCCACATGAGAAGGAACACATACACAGAAAGGTGGTAGTTTGCCTGTAGGGTGCCACCCCCTTCCTCAGGCTAGTCCACAGGCACTGAGGGCACAGGCTCTCCAAACACAGAACGTTTCCACAACTGTTTCTGACCTCTGCGTTAGCGGCTTGCTTGGCTGAGTTGCATCTCTTCAAAAGGGCCATCTGGTTTCCACTTCTAGTCCTGGAGTGGGGCGCAGTTGTGCCTGGAGCTGAGGATGCCATCTGGGACATTCGCTGAAGGGCCTTGGCTACTTGGTTTTCCCACTGTGGGGAAAGGCCAGCACTTCCCTCTGGGTCTAGGCTAGCAAAGCCTTCGAAGGTACAGTCAAGGCATCCTTGTGATTGCGTTGGGTTCTTTGCGCTGGTCCATCCTGCATTGATGGGGCCCAGCTGGAGCACAACGCCAAAAGAGCAACACATACAGCGTTGGTCAGTCCAGGGCTGCCCCAAGAATGTCTGAGGTGAACGCGCAGCACGGATTTGCACTGTACAGCTTTTCTCGAGTAGCGGGGGCTTCACCAGCCTCCTGGTTTTTGCGTTTGGTGAGTAAGAAGTTCCCTGCCCTCCCTTCTCTGTAGCAGTGGATGTCGGTCCTGTGCTACCATTCTTGTTGTGGGTGACTGTGCTGTTTCTTAGCTTGCTTCCTCTTGCGTCCTATGGTTGATTTCCTGTTAGCAGCAGTAGAGCTGTGCCCGGTGCCCACTCCACCGCATTCCTGTCCCGCTCTCCCCTCACTGTAGCCCCTTTTCGCCCCACCACAAAAGTTACCACAGACGGTTTCCTTTGTAAAAAATATTTATTTTGAAGCTCTATTTTAATAGTATTTATTTTAGAAAGTCTACTATTGTAAGAGTTCTTCTGTTTGTGAAGAAAAAACAAGTTAAAAACTGAATGTACTGATCTAGAAGATATCTATAAATATATATATTGTTAAATATACACATGGTCGCCATTCTCTTGAGTGTTGTGTTCAGTTGCCTTCCATCCTCACTACCACGTGGGCACATGCACAAAGTGGGCTGGGTGTCTAGACTAGGGGAATCCTCATCCTACCTCTAGAATCGTCTGAAAGCCACTAAACAAAGCTACTCGCCATAGTGAGGCTGACTGCTGTCACGTGACACATGTGACCCTTCCTGGGTCACCAGTTCCTCTGCATAGGGTTTCTGGAGTTTTGAGTTTTCTTGATCGTTTTTGTGATAGCCTCACTATCCCCAAGATAATGCTAGCTCAGGCCATCATTGAAAGTATCTGTCAGCCAGGCATGGTGGCCCACAACTGTAATCCCAGCACTCTGGGGGGCAAAGGCAGGCACTTTTCTGTGAGTATGAGGCCAGCCTGGTCTACAAAAGTTGAGGACAGCCAAAAGGGAAAAGTAGGAAATAGGAAGGAGCAAATTTTGGTCTTGGTAACCCCAAGAAGCCAAACTGGCACTCCTAACAGCTGCTTCATTTTTGCTGGACCAATAAGACCTCAAACCAGGTCTTTTGATCTCTAAGGCCTCCTAGTCATGTAGTAGCTTGTCTGATCCAACTCAAGTTCCAGGGTTAAAGACAGGCACTACTGTGCTTGGTTTTTGTTCTTTTTTTCTTTTTGGTCACCAGTTGTAGGTACTAGTTTTAAAGCTATTTTATTTAGGGTTTAAGCCTCTACCTCCCTTCCAAGCCCCTAACTCTAGGTAGGAGAGAAAAGAAGGGAAAGGGGATATAGACCTCTTCAGACTTGATTCCTCCTGCCAAGGGTCATCAGGATATCTAGCAGTCTAGCAACAGCTGCCTTCTCTGTCCTCTTGTCTCCTTACAGCTCCTTCCTCTCCCTGGGCTCTGATATTTGTCCTCAAAATTCCACTAACTGCCCCTGGCAAAGACCTCGGACAACTAAGGCAGTCCCATAGCCCACACTTTGGATTAAAACAAAAGCCTGTTTACGTAACAACTGAGTTTTTAAAGAAAGCAAAATTTTCACTACAGCCAGTGATGACATCTTAGGCTCCTTAGTAGGATCCAGTCTTGTTCCTTTTTGAGGCTTAACAGGTCAGGGATGCCCTGGTCCAACTCTTTTTTTTTGTTGTTTGTTTTTGTTTTTGTTGCCTGTTTTGGAAATCACTCAGTAGACCAGGCTGGCCTTGAACTAACAGCCTGCCTCTGCCTCTGAGTGCTGGGATTAAAGGCGTGCACCACCACTACTTGTTCCCCTGGTCCGATTCTACAGTGAAGTTGAATAAAGATAGTCTTAAGCCCTCCTGTTTCCTGACCTTGCAACCTCTACCACCCCTACAGCAGGGACACTTTGGTCCTGAATAGGACTTTGGTCTATCATGCTTTGATTCACCAGGATCACTCACTGGTTTTAGCGATTAATGACAAAAGCCTCTATTTAGGTTGCATTCGTAAAGGGCCACTCTCCCAAAGGAGGGAGCCAAGAGTGTCCGGAAGAGAATTCCACCACTGCTATCCTTACCTTTCCATCTGGCCTCCTTAGTTCCTAGTTACAGATGGCTTTGGGGTGGCCCCAAAGGTTAGCATCTGCTGAATGACTTTGCTTGATGCCGTTTGCTTAGAGAGGCAGAAATGGAAGTTATGGGGAATTAGTGAACATACAGAATGTAAACCTGAGGCTTCGCCAGCTGTGCTTGGGGAAGTACTGCACAGTCTAGCTGCAAAGTGATCAAATGTAAAAGAGGTTGTATTAACACTCTTCCTGTGCATAACCACTTGGCGCTCTTGGAAGGAGGAATGGGCGGGGCCTCCGCCTGTAGCTCAGTGCTGAGAGTCCCTGGCTGTCCTGTGCAGGGTCCCAAGTTCAGTCTCCAGTACCGTCTCCCTTCCAAAGGGCTTGGCTTGTGGGCAACTGTGATACGTAGCGTGTACCCCTGCAAGTCCTCAGCCTTGTCCAGGAGTCCAGAGGGAGGCCCTAGTGCACTCCGCTCTCCAGCCATCTACCCAGCCGAGGTAGCTCATAGCTTGAGGTGAATCTAACTTTCCAAAGCATGAACCCCCAGAAAGACCCAGGCAGCCTGCCCAACAATGGAGGTGCTGCCAGATGAAAGCCGGGAGGACATTTAAGAGACCTGAAGTTTATTCATCGGAACTTTAATAAAACAATATGTCCATGGCCCGAGGCAGGTATAATTTTCATAATTTATGGGTCTCTGAGACAGGAAGAGAGCTCAGGGTTTTATTGTGTTTCGCACGATAAATGGCATTCCAATTGTCTGCCCGGTGTTCTTTAAGGCCTCTTGTCTGGCGGCAGTGTGGGCCTTCTGGAGCCCACCTGGGCCCGGAGGCCAGAGGCAAGGGCTAATTATGGATGCATCTGGATGCATTAAGCAGGAGATGACTGAAAAACTCCCTGGGCTCTACTTCCTATGCCCACACGTGTGCTAACATTAACTGCTGCAAGCTTCAGGGCTTCACTCTTCGCCCCTCGAAGCCAAGCCCCGCCCCGTCCTCTCCGCTGGACCTGAAGAACCTCTAGAGGTGAAGTAGGAATCTGCAGGAAACAGCTACACAGTGAAGAGCTCCAGGTGTGGTTCCGGTTGGAATGACTAGGGGGAAATGCTGCGGACTGCGTGCCACTACAGAACATCAGGGGAACAGGCCTAGTAGCCTTATGAAATACTGCAGAGGGCATCACTTGGGAGAAATTATTGTTTACAATCTAGACACTAAAGGAACTTAGGCTGGGCCTCACTTGACAGAAAATCAACAGAGCTGAGTTTACAGTCCCCCACTCAGACCTGAGATTTTTAACGCAGATCTTCCAAAGCCAGGGCACTAGATACTAAGAACTGTTTTTACAACTTTAGACCCAGTCCAAGGAGCACTTCCTTTTGGACGCTTTTCTTCATCCCCAGCAGCTTCCTCACCTTTCTTTCTGTAATAGTCTGAACTATAGGCTGTTTGTTTCAGCCAAGATTACTTTCAACTGTCATGGACGCGGAATTTGAACCCAGGTCTCAACCAGTGATCCTGGCAGCTCCTGTTAAAGTACCAGCAGGGGCTGGAGAGTTAGCTCAGCAGGAAAGAGTGTGTGTTCTGTTCCCAGTCCCCACATGGCTGCACACAACAGTCAGTTACAGGGGAGCCGCCCTCTTCTGGCCTCTTCTGGCACCAGGCATGACCATGATACACAGGGATGCATGCAAGCAAAACACCCCCACACAGTTACAAATTATGAACCGCGCTGAGGGCCCACTGATGAGCCGGTTTTGAGAAAGAACCTCGGGCCACACAGCACTGCCTTTACCATTCTGACCTTAGCAGCCCTCTCCTAGCCCCCTAGGCTGCGCAGTAGCCATTTTCCAAGCACCACTCCTGCTCCCATCTAATGGTACAGAAAACTAGTCTACCACCAGGCAGGACCTTGGGACTCTGAGAAGTGACAGTCTTACATGGTAAGGGCTATGGAGGGCTGTGACCTGCATGGGAGGGACGAGGTCAGTCAACCACGGCTGTGTGCTCCCTGAAGAGGCTAAGAGCAAGACCTGGGAAGTTGTGGAGTCTAAAAAGCTGGATTCTGATGGTCCTGGAACAGCGCCAGCAGCAGCAGCAATGCCAGCTGTGTTCACCAGGCAGACAGTGCCACCTTTTCTGTAGACCCTTTTCTGTCTATCTGGGCCACCTGTGGGAAGGGCTGTCAACTTCCAGCGTGAGTCATCCTCAGTAACTGTTTCTGGAGATACCCTCACAGACACGTGCAGAGGTGGATCTCACCAAGCTGAGTAAGAGTAACGGTCCTGGCTGGAGGCGTGGCTTAGTGGTTACGAGAGCTCAAGATCAATTTCCAGCACCGACATGACTGATGGGTAGCTCATAACCATCTGTGACTCCAGCCCCAGGAAGTCTAATGCCCTCTTCAGACCTCCCTACGTACCAGGTATGCATCTGTTGCCCAGACATACATGCAGACAATCCACCCATCTATATAAAAAGTAGGAAAGTTAAAATGAAAACAAAGAAAAAGCTGGGTGATGGTGTTACATGCCTTTAATCCAGCACTCTGGAGGCAGAAGCAGGCAGATCTCTGTGAGTCTGAGGCCAGCCTGGTCTACAGAGCTAGTTCCAGGACAAGCAGAGCTACACAGAGAAACCTTGTCTTGGAATTAAAAAGAAAATTACACATGTGCAAGTGGACGGAGTATCTGCTCTTTGGGGATTTAGGTCATTTCCTCATGCTGTAGCCGCCAAGTAGCCCTGAACCTCAGCTGGAGTGAGTCCCACAGAGCTAGCTTCATGGCAGTCCGTATGTCTCCACTGCCTTCTGTCATCTGCCCCTCAAAGCTTTCCTTCCGGGAAGAGGGCTGTGTGAGTGACAATGGCAAGTTCTAGATTTCACATTTCTCCTCAAGGAAAATTTTCCTATTCACAGTTGTTTCCCCTTGCCTGGGCCTTTCAGGCAAAGTAAGGTAGTTAAAATAAAAACCATCCCTCATTCCAACCACAAAAAAGTAAAGAAACTTCCAGTGAACACCTGCCACCTGACTGGGTGTCTTCCTACATCACAGAAGCTGAGCTGTGTAAAGGGCTCTTGATGAACATGATATTGCTCAGGAAGTTTTTGAGCTTGTGCAAGCATTTTGAGATAAGAACATGAGATACTCTATAGTTTGCCTTTTACTACTTTGTGGGTTCTTCTTTTTCCTACCCTTTATCCCCCAACCCCATTTCACCTCCTATCACAAATAGGAGAGAAAGAAGGATAGAGAAGAGAGAGAGAGAGAGACCCTTGAATCTAATTTCTTCTTGTTTCTTCTTTGAGCACAACTACTAACAGATCACAACCAACCACTATCAACCATGTGTCGCCAGGGCCCTAGCATTTATTGCAATTATTTGGAATTCCCAGAATTCCAAAGGCACTGGCTTTGTACAAGCCTAATAATCTGAGTGCCATTCCCAGGACCTATGTGAAGATGGTGAAGAAGACTGACCCCACAAAGTTGTCCTCTGACCTCTACATATGGGCCTTGGCTTGTACATCCCCCAAGGCACACATTAATAATAAACAAAATGTTCAGCTGGGCATGGTAACTCATGCTTTTAATCCCAGCACTCCGGAGGCAGAGGCAAGTGGATCTCTTGAGTTGGAGGTCAGGCTGGTTTACAGAGTGATTTCCAGGACAGTCAGAGCTACATAGGGAAACTCTGTCCTCCCTACCACCACTTACAAAAAAAATAATTAGTTAAGAATTTCAAAATGAAGCTGCCCAACATATCCCTATTCAAATTTTAAGAAATACCAAAAGAATCTGCCAGGTGGTGTTGGCACACTCCTCTAGTCCCAGCACTCAGGAGGCAGAGGCAGGTGGATCTCTGTGAGTTCAAGGACAGCCTGGTATACAAAGTGAGTCTAGGACAGCCAAGGCTACACAGAAAAACCTTGTCTTGAAAATGACACCCCCTCCCTCAAAAAAGAAAGAAAGAATAGAGTCAAGTGTGTTGGCACACACCTTTTATCCCAGCTCTTGGGAAGGAGAGGCAGGAAGATCTCTGTGAGTTTGAGGCCAGCCTGGTCTGCATAGTGAGTTTCAGAACAGCCAGAGCTACATAGAGAGACTGTTTCTCAAAAATCAAACAAACAACCCAAGCGTGCTGACTAGGAGAACTTGGGTTCAGTTTCCAGCACCTGCGTGATGACTCACAGCAACTTGTAGCCTTGGCTCCAATGAATCCAAGGCCTCTTCTGGCTTCCGCAGGTCACAACCATGCATGTGGTGCACACTCAGCATACAAGTAAATATATACTAAATCTAACGGCCTCTTCTGGCTTCCACAAGTCGCAACCATGCATGCAGTGCACACTCAGCATATAAGTAAAGCACCTCTATGCATAAATAAGTTTTAAAAAAGATTAAGCACCAGGCGGGGAGTGGGGGGTGGCAGGTGGGGTGGGGCTTAGTTGTGATATGTGAGGCCTTGGGTTCAATCCCTAGAACTGCAAAGAAAAAGAAAGTGCCTACTGTGTGCTAGGCATTGCCCATTTGTCTTTGGTAAAGCCATACATGGGCACAGCAGGTAAAGTGTTTGTCGTGCAAGCATGAGAACCCACGTGTGACCACCAGAACACGCAGAAGGCCAAACATGGTGATGCATGCTTGAAACTCCAGTACTGGGGAGGCAGAGAATGGGTGGATTTACGGAGCCTGGCCCAATCGCCAAGCCCTCGGTCCCAATGAGACCCTGTCTCAACAACAAGATGGACAGCTCCTGAGGAGCAACATCTGAGGTTGACTTCTGGCTTACACACACACACACACACACACATGAACCTGCACGTACACCAGCATATACACAAGTAATAATGAATGCATAGACATGTATTTAGGAAAAGATGAAACTATACATGGGCTCGAATTGTCGCAAGCTAATGTACGGACCGCTTTTTTCATTTAGCACATCGGCAACAGACCTCAGATTTCTCCACAGCTCCACCTTCTCCTTCTATGTGTGTAACATCAGGTGGTATAGCTAATGTGTGCGGATGCAGGTGTGAGTCCTTGGATGTGCATGCATAGTTCGGAGGCTGGAGGACAACATTTGGTATCATTTCTCAGGCATCACCCACCATTTATTTATTTGTTTGTTTACTATTTTTGAGATACGGTCTTTCCTTAGTCTGGAACTCTCCAAATAGGCTCGGCTAGTTGGCCAGTGAGATCGAGGGAACCTGCATGTCTTGTCCTCCCCAGCTCTGTGATTACAAGCATACACTACCATACCTGTAGGTTCTGGGTATGAAACACAGGTCCCCAGCCCTTTCCTGACTATCTCCCCAGCCCACCATCTTCTAACAGCTGGCACTGGATTGTGTAGCTCATTGTATTGACTTCACTATCCCTCTTCCTACCTCCCTTGTGATGTACTCTGTTTTCCAGGCTACAACCCTTACCTGGACCATACTCTTATGCTCTGTGGTTGGCTTACTACAGAAGGCCTGTGACAAAAACCAGAAGCAGCTCAACATGTGTGTGTGTGTGGTGTTGAAGAGGCACTGGGCAGATGGTGAGTGAATTAGTACAAGATCCTAGGTGGATGGATCCTAGATGGTGACCTTAAAAATCAAGAAAACCAAGAGAAGGAAACTGAGAGGTCCGTTCTTACATACCCCACATTTGGGCTCTCAGGGCCAGGTCTGTATCACTTGTGATACTCACTCCATGGTGGCCATCACCTTTTATCCAGCCCTTCCTTGTCTCTCTCCCCTTGAGTGTGGAGGAGGCTTGCTCCCACAGAATGAAGAAAGGGGGTGGGGAACAGCCGATTCACTGAGGAGATGCTTCACAAATACATCCTTAGCCAGGTGACAGAGCTCGTATCACTGGTCATAGGTTGTGTGATCCCACAGCAGTCAAGAAGGACTCTTCTCTGGTGTTCTTGCCAGGCTATAGCCTTGGTCTAATTATTAGAAACGGGGACACATCCCAACAAGGCCCCTGCCCACTGCTATTCAAGTGCTATGCTTCTGAAAACCAAGGGAAGGCAACAGTCAGAGTGGGGGAGACATGACAGTGATGTGTAAAGTGGTGTCCCGTCCAGACCGCGGAACTGAGGAACTGGACGAAAGGGGAATAAAGTGAGTTAAGGCAAACGAAGCCTGAGCTTGTAGTTAGTTTCCTTTTTCCATAAACGTGCTACGGTTAAGCTAAGGTGACTCGGAAAGAGAGTAAAGAGAATAGGGGTTTTCCCTACTGTTTTTGCAATTTTATTAAATCTAAAATTATTTCAAAATAGGGGCTGGGAAGACTGCCCATCTGTTAAGAGCACTGACTGCTCTTCCAAAGAACCTCAGTTCAAGGCTCCGCACCCACGTCAGTTCACAGCACGGGGTTAAGCTCAGTGCTAGGGGATCTGTCGCCCCCTTCTGGCCCCTGCAGACACTGCACGCACACACTGTGCATAGCCACACATGCCGGCAAAACACCCATCACATGAAATAAAAATAAAGTGTAAATCTTAGAATAAAACGACGCCCATTTTGAGTCTCACTGAACTGAATGGGAACGACAGGCTCTTTACCGATGCTGTCCTCCACGCTTTGCAGCCTTCCAACCTGCTGCGGTACACACCAACTCCTGGGAGCCACGCTTCCATTTCACCCTATGTCCCACACATCTCCTGCCTGGCTCAGTCCTGCCCTGTAGCTTTCACCTGGAAGGTGTCCCTACCGTAGTCGTGGCCGCTCCTTCCCGGTGCTTATCTAATTACATACACATGTTCATTATTTACCATCTTCCTCTTTCCAAGGGAGATTTTATCCACTGCCTTGTTCTGTACATTTTCTGGTTCCTTAGTTACCTCCAATTAAAAACAAAATAAAACAAAAAAGTGTTTGAACAGCTTCATACATCTATGCGATGAATTTTAGTCAAATTGATGCCCCCACCATTTCTCTTCTTTCCTCTTTGGCTAGATCCCTCCTTTTCAATAAGTCTTTCTGTTTTCAAGTCTTCCTTGAATTAATCCTTGTGTGTGACCCAGGATTAATTAGAGTTTCTTGCCCGACCTTGGGTGGTTATCAGTGGCCACACAACTGAGGAAAATGAAAGCCCACCCCCAACCTAACCACCGTTAATTGCTAACAATCTCTCAGGCAGGAGTGGGGCTTCTAATTTTCCCTCTCATAACTACTTTGACAAACAACTTAGCTGTCGTCCATCCGCCCTTGGCGTTTGCTATGAAAGAATGTTTCGTTCATCCAGACTGGTGGAGGTCGGGATTAATCCAGACTTCGCAGGTCCAGAGCAGAGTCTGGGAGAGTCTAACCAAATCCTATTGGCCCGTGTCTCTTGCTAGTGATTGGCTCATAAATGAACATGTGACATAGTACTGGCCAATGAGGTGGGGGAGAAAATCCACCTGTACACGAGGAACGTGGGGCTAGAGTTCTATCCTTGAGCGTATATCCACAGTGCAAATATTCTTCATCCTGAGACACAGGAGAAGAAACCAAGTGTGTGCTTTTGTAACAATAAGACTAGAGCCTTCTTAGTACTGTGAACAGCTGGTGTGAAGACAGAGGCTAACCTGGATGACTGAGGAGGAGGAGGACCACCACCACAAGCTTTAAACGAAGCAAAAAATGTTAGCTCGTCCATTAGTCATTAAACCTAGAGACACCTAGATCTACAAGGGAACACATCTTTTCTCTAAGTTAAGCCATTTTGAGCTGGATGTTTGTCACTTGGAACCAAGCCATCCTAGCAGATGAAACTGGTACCTTCTCTACTTTTAACATTTTGGGGCCAGGCGCTTAGGAGGCAGAGGTAGGCAAATCTCTGTGAGTTTGAGGTCAGCCTGGCCTATATAGCAAATGTGACCTTGTGAGCATGCCAGAGTGCATATGTGGTCAAAGTAAAACTGTGGAAGTCTATTCTCTCCTTCCTCCACGAGAGCCTCTCTCTGCAGAGCCGTTTCACTTACCCACAGTCTTCGTTTCTTTGCAAAGTTAGTGTTTAAACTGGGCGCTGTGGTGCTTACCTGTAATCCCGGCACTGCCGGAAGCAGAAGCAGGTGGATCTCTGTGAATGTGGGGTCAGCCTAGGTTACAAAACGGGTCCAGGACAGCCAAGGCTACGCAGAGAAACCCTGTCTTAGACAAACAAACAAGCAGACAAACAAACAAAAAAGCTCCGGTGTTTAGAAATAGCCCAGGGGTGGGAAGAGCCTTAAAAAATTACCTATAATTGCAGCATTTTGAAGGTAAAAATAGGACCAGGAGTTCAAGGCCTAGCAGGATTACATAACGCCCTGTCTCAAAAACAAACAAAAAAAGCAATTCCTGTATTTCAGCAAGCAGTATCTATTAAATGTGTACAGCTTGTTATATATACATCGACCATGCTAGAATACTGTCATGAAAAAAGGCGCCCAAGGATCATCTCAACTGAGTAAGACGTCAGTCATCATTTTCAGCTCTTCTGAGGGTTTTCCTGCAAGTGTGTCTTATGTGGGTTAATGACTGTGCACGGTGCCATCTATACCTGTAAACAGCTGCCACAATGTACTCGGCAATGTACTTGGCTACTAGGCTGTCCCCATTGGTAGTGGTTATTTCCACCTTCAAGTCTAAGGAATTGAGGAAGGATGTTTGGGCTTTTCAGACTGTATACTATTCTTTCTTTTAAATAACTCCATTTCCCTCAAAGATGGAGTGGAAAGGACAAAGAGCTAATACCCCCAATTCTTCCAAAGTAGATCACAGGAAATGTTGTCTCTAAAATCAAAATTTTATTTTCTTTGTAATTCCAGGAAGAAGGGAAGGGGGTCAGATCTTAAATAGATCCCAAATTAGAAACAGTTCCCGCCCTCCCTCCCCCAATGCTACACAGCCCAACGAGTGTTTCTCTTGCGGATTTCAGACTGGATCCCTGCCAAAAATTCGAACAAGAATTCAAGCCATTGTTACTTTAACTATCCCGTGTCACAGGCCATCTAGGAACGGCTAAGTACAGGAATTTTCCCTCTGAGGTCTGGGAGAGAGATATAAATAACTCGTTTGTTAGATTTGGTCTCCATCCTGCCTCGCCTAACTTCAATGGCTTGAGTAAGATAGTCTCCTAAATAAGGGTCACCTGCAGCTTGGCAGCGAGGCCAGCAGCATCTTGCATCTTAGGGCGGCTTGGCAGCGAGGCCAGCAGCATCTTGCATCTTAGGGCGCTAAGACACCTTCTTGCAAGGTTAGCTGAGAGTTGTCACTGCTCCCAAGGTCACCCAAACTTCTCTTGTAAGTTCAGACTGGCTCAGGCAATGCCCTCTGGGCCTTCATATTGTAGGACAAGTTGGCTTTTTTTCCTTCCTCCCTCCTTTCCTCTAAAATCTTTTTTCTTGCTTATTGATTTCAAACATAAGTCTTCATGTAGCAATGGCCAGCCTTGAACTCCTCCTGATCCTTCTACACTATGGGTGCTAGGATTCCAGGCATTTGTTAGCTTTGTGAGCTAACATCGCATCTGAGGTTGGTTAAGAAGAGAGAGCTGAATGACTGTTATCTTTAACACGTCCTTCCTAGGAAGGGCCAACTGGAGCCGCCTTAGTGGGACAGTTTGATGTCTCCAAAGCTCCCTGGCCTGAGGGCACAGCCTGAACAGAAACTGAGGAAGTCTAGAGTGATTTGGGAAGCTCCTTAGGGGAAAGGAGGGACCATATGGCTTATTCTTCTGACACAGGATTGCCAAAGATCTGTCACTGGGCTCTCGGGCTGAAGGGTCAACCCAGAGCCTTTCGCTGCCTGCTGATAAAGGGTGACAGAATCCACAAAAGGACAATAATCACACAGGAAGAGCAAGCACGGATCAAAGATGGAACAAAGGCCTTGGTTAGGGACTGAACTTTCCCTGGGCTCCACAGCTCAGAGCTGCTAACTAAGGGCCTAGAAATTATGAGGCCCAGGCCAGGTATTTGGGGGCTGTGTTGTGGGAGAGTCCATTTCAGATAGACCTTGTGTTGTGAAGGGAAGGAAGCAGATGAGGACTAAGTAAGGAATACAAAGGGGCCGGAGAGATGGCTCAGCAGCTATGAACACATTGCTTTTGCAGAAGACCCAAGTTCTGTTCCAGCACCCATGTCAGGCAGTTCACTGTAACTATGGCTTCAAGCGGATGGACATCCTCTTCTGGCCTTCAAGGGTACCTGCACAAATGTGCACATTTACACACATGATTAAGAATTTAAAAATATCATCTTTTTTTAAAAGAGAAATTAAGAAATAGATGCTCAGGACAATTTTAGAGTGAAAGTTGGTGCAAAGAGATTAAATTAAGCAACAGGATCGAGAGAATGGCACTGAGTGGCACTCAGGGAGAGCCTCTCTGAGAACATCATGTTTGGACTGAAATCCTGAAAGAAATGCAGAGTCTGGGGCACTCTGCATGGTATTGGAGTCCCCTGGCTAGCTCCCCAGAGCTGGAGAGGAAGGAAGGGAAAGTGGGAAAGAAGCAGTGAGGAGTGGAAGGGGTTGGAGGAGAAGGAAGAGAGGAGGAGGGAAAGTTGAGATCTGAGCCTTCTAAGACATGGTCTTCTCCAACAGGTCTCCTATGACACAGTACTACCACACATGAACACAAACACACACACACTTGCACACCATAAAAGTTGTTTGACAACAAATTTGTAGGAATGGGCCATGCAATGCACACCCAGCGAGTTGGGCGAACTGGAACAGGAAGCCTAGGGTTTCTCAGAACTAAAAGAAAAAAAAAAACTTCTCTCCAGGGCAGAGGCCAGGGCAGGAAGGGACTGCAGGGCTCCTGGGAAGCCCTCAGAAGCACCAGACAAATGGCCCAGATAGAGATCTCTCTGCGAGTGCTGTTTTCCTTCCTAATGATAGTACCTCAGCTCCCTGCTTCAG
>CM053764.1:6481270-6504544 GCA_028658305.1 Pachyuromys duprasi
GGGGGGGGATTGAATCTGCTGTCTTTAGGTCAAAGCTGCCAAAATAATGTTTAAAGTGTAAAAACAAAGCGAGAAGGTCACACAGCCAAGGGCCTCTCTGGAACCCATGGTTAGGTAGGGGAAAGGCTTGGCTAGAACCAGAGGAGCCGGGAGGATTCCCAAGTCAAGGTTAGCCAGGGCTGCAAAGTGAGACCCCGCCCCAAGAACGCGGGAAGGACAGATACACTGCCTTCTCCAGCTAGTGTCTTTCATTCCTGAAATGTGTTCTGCTTTTTTTGCTTTGTTTTTAACAATCCAATCTGCGGCTGGAGAGATGACCCTTATTAAGAGCAGTGCTTCTGCTCCCAGAGAACCTGGGCTTGATTCCCAGCGCCTACATGATGGCTCACAACCACCTGTGATACCAGTCTCAGGAGATCTGATGCCCTCCTCTGGCATCTGCAAGTACTGTATGCATGTGGTACACATGCACAGAGACTGCTCAGCCCTGGCCGGTCTGGAACTCACAGAGACCCACCTGCCTCTGCCTCTCTTGTGCTGGGATTAAAAAAATGACCCACCATGGGCTCAGGATTTTTTTTAAAGCCAGTCCTGGTGGTGAATGCTTTTAACCCCAGCGCTTGGGAAGCAGATGGTTCTCTTGTGAGTTCCATGCCAGCCAGATCTACATGGTGAGACCCTGTCTCAAAAAATGAAAGAAAATCTTGTGCTTATTCATTCTTGGCTTCTCTATTTCCCAATTTACACCTGACTTAGCAGCAAAATATACTGAAGCATTGTATGGTGTGCAGTTACATATGTCCAGAATGTATGTGATCTACTCTCACCACTGTGAAAAGATCCGAATCCCATGTGTCAACAATCCAGGATCCATCCTTTCTCACCTCCATCAGTGCTGATGGTAGCTCTCCCTGTGGCTTCCTTCACCTCCACTGGGTCAAGCGAGAGAGGACAAGGACCTCTCTAGTCAGCTGAGGTCAGGGAACAAGGACCATCTGCAGCGAAGCAGGCATGACGAGGCTGCCTTGTCCCTCTGGCCCAGGATCTACGAATCTGAGAAAGCACACACTTTCTCCTCCTGAGACCTCCAACCCGGCGTCCCAGGCATAGTCTCAGTACTAGGGTTTGCCTGTTTTGCTCACCATGCTTGTTGTAACCAACTATCTAACATTTGTCTCCTTTGCCCTGATTTAAAGCTAAAGAGATGGGCCTTTAGGAGCTGGCTGAGTCCTGAGGGCTCAGGGTGGGCTGCAGGCTTTTCTAAAAGAGGCTTCATACAGCATTTGCCTTTTTGTCTTTTGGTTCCTTCTACCTGTGAGATCACAGATTCTGTCCCTCTCCGAGAGCACATTGCTCAAGGTGACACCTTGGAAGCTGAGCCTGACTGAGTTTGGGTTTTGGACCTCCCCTCCAGAGCCATAAGCACACTTCTGTTGCTTACAAATCACCTTCTAAGGTATTTTGTCATAGTAGCACACAGGGACTAAGCTCTCCTGCCTGTCAGCTGTCACTAGAAGGTATGTCTTATCTGACACCCAGCACATCGGTGGTCTGCCGAGCCAACCGTAGTAACAGTGAAAGGTAACATCTACCGTGCTCCTCACGTGTGTTGGGCCAGGTACCAAACATTTGCACGATAGACCCATGAAGTATGGGGGCTTTTCCAGTTCATAGATAACTGAGTATTTGATACATGGACAAACTGCCACCCAAACGGTAAGTGCTGAAGCTAGAGTTCAAGCTAACCTAACCGGAAGGAAGGAATCGAATAATCAGTTTGACCCTACTATTGGCTTAGCCAACCCTGGGCCCGAGGGGATTAGTGTACATTTGTGTAGAAAAGAGCAGGAGGGGGCTAATAAACTTGCAAATGCCCACCCAATCCTCACCTCCCCCTGCCTCCAGCCTAAATAATACAATGGCAGTTAATTGTTTCCTGCTGGGATGCTATCTCTTTGGCAATCAGGCACCCGGCCTGGGGTGGGGGAACAAATCTCATTTTCCTCCTGAGATTGTCATTGTTCACTTCTGGGTGAAGTTGGGGGTGGGAGATAAGAGCCCGTGGGTTTCCTTGAGCCTCCACTTCCGACTACAACAAATTCCTGTAGTGCATGTTCAACAGCAAAAAGCCACCTGTTGAATAAATCATGAAGCCCCGAGGAGCTGTGCCTGGGCCGCCACCCTGCTGCTGTTTCAAAATTTGAAGGGAAAGAGAGAGAAAGAAAAAAATCAATCTCTGTGTGTCACGCCGGGGGGAAGTTTCCACTTGCCCCGAGTTTCAACCTCCTTCAGGGACTGTCGGAAGCACCCAGCGCATAGTGGTTTGGAAACAAACCCTGATCCTGCCTGGCCCTTCCACGGGGGACCTGCTGGCCAAAAACGGGTGCTGAAAACGAGTTTAACAGATCCCTGGAAAGGCCCAGGGGACGACTGAGCCAACGCAGTAAGTGTGGGTGGTCCAAAGAACATAGGTTTCCGCAGCAGCTGTGGGTTCAAATCCCACTTGCTCTAAGACCCATCACGTCCCTTTGTTTCAATTTCGTCATCTGCAAAAGAAGCCCTCATTGTTGCCTTTCGTGACTGGGGATGACAAGGCAAGGAGGTGGCCTCAGGATGCCAAAGCTGGGTCCTGGGAGGCACCCATTCCAGGAGGGGGAGCAGCCCTAATGAGGCACCTCCTCCTCGGATACAAACCTACTCTTGAGGCCACAGGAGTGCTTCTCTACCCATCACAATTTGCCGCTACGCCCTGGAGAGCAGGAGTTACTTCCAAATCCGTTTTGTTTCATGGAGTAGATTTCACACTTGTCCCCACGCTGAGCGCAGTGCTGGATGCTTCTCTTCAATGCTATATCCGGTCAGAATGTACTCGCTGAGCTCAGCATTAGGCCTGGAATCTGGGAGCCTGTCCTTGAAAGCTTGGACTTTCCAGCTATGGAGACAAGGCAAAAGCGTGGCTGCTAAACTGAGGGTAAAGTGGCCATGTTGGTTAACCTGGCAAGCCCCGTGCTGACGGCTTCGCACATTATTTGTGGAAATGAGAGAAGTACCCATGACGCCTGCTTCAGAAGGCAAAGCTTGTCACGGTATCAGCCAGTCTGAACAAGGGCAGAATGGGGTGGGGACGCTGCCTTATGGGCAGGAATGCTGAGAGTCAGTGTAGGAGCCAGGCTTCAAACGCTGGTTTACCAGACTCCCCAGCTCTTGTTCTTACTCACCCCTGTGTGTTATGCCGTGTGCAGGCAATTCACCTGGCTTGCCTTTAGGGGACTTTAGGGTCCTGCGCCCTCTGACGTCACCGGGACCGCGCTGCCGATGTAACTTGTCAGGCACTCATCAACTCTCTCTGCTCTCTTGCTGCGGTTTCTTCCCCTTTTCTAGGCGCCTTCCTCTCCATGTCTTTCTCTCTTGCACTCTGTGCCTCGATTTCGTTCCCCTCTCTCCAGCTCATCCAAAAAAATCTTTTATATCAAATCTGTTGTATGTTGCATTTTTAAATATAAATACTAACAGGGAGTAAGCCTCAGATAGTTATTCCTTTCCTCTGAGGATTTCAAAGCTAACTGTGCAAGGTAACTGAAGGCTGAGGAATTTGGAGACCAGATTTTTGAGGGTCTTGAAGATCAAAACGACAGCCCTTTTAACCCCCTCACATTCATTTTGCATGTATGTGTGCGCATGTGTGTATGTATATATGTGTGGGCACGGACCGCAGAATGTATCTTGAGACAACCTGTAGAGCCAGTTCTCTCCTTCCATGGTGCGGGTTGCAGGGATTGAACCCGGGTTGGCAGGCTGCACGTGCCTTTACCAACTGAGCCACCTCATCATTTAATTTTAAGCCAGGCAAATGACAGACTAGAAACTGTGATTAAGAAAGGCACGTGAGTCGGGCACGGTGGCACATGCCTGAAATCCCAGCACTCAG
This sequence comes from Pachyuromys duprasi, assembly GCA_028658305.1. Lineage (NCBI taxonomy): Eukaryota > Metazoa > Chordata > Mammalia > Rodentia > Muridae > Pachyuromys > Pachyuromys duprasi. Next base: position 6,485,199 of record CM053764.1, read on the forward strand.
GGAGGCAGAGGCAGGCCGATCTCTTGAGTTTGAGGCCAGTCTGGTCTACAAAGTGAGTCCAGGACAGCCAAGGCTACACACACACACACACACACACAAACCCTGTCTTGAAAAAGCATGTCTCAAAAAATAAGAGGGGGTGCTGACTGGAGAGCTGTTATCTTTAAAAATATCAGCTATAGTTGCCCACCCCAGGCCGCTGGTACAAGACCCAGCAAAAGGAGATGTTAAGCTAACTGCTCCGAGTCACATGACCAGCAGGAGGACTAGAGGTGGCGCAGGAGAGAGCCAATGGATGGTGGGCAAGAGGCCTGGAAGTCTCTTGTGTCCAGGCATGAAGAGGCCTGCACTTCCCATCCCTGCTCCAGGCCTTTTCCATCTTTTCCATCAGTGGCAGTGAATGGCTTTAATCCCCAGCACTTGGGAGCCAGAGGCAGACCGATCAACGTGAATTCAAGGCCAGCCTGGTCTACAGAGTGAATCCAGGACAGCCAAGGCTACAGAGAAACCCTGTCTTGAAAAACAAAATGAAACAAAACACTCCCATAGCAATACAACTCTGATCTCTGAGGAGGAGATAGGCCAATCCCTTACGAAGTCAGTCAGCCTAGCCCACTAAACAAGTTCCAGATCTTGTCCAGCAATCCCCCCCCCAAATAAAGGCAGACTGAGAAGTGACAGATTGCCCTCTGACTTGCACATACACAAGGTATGTGCATGGGTTCTGAACATGAGAGGCCATCTCTGTATGAAGAGAAACTAATTTGCTGCTTCCATATCCCAGGTGCCTCTTCTGTCTCACAGAGCCACCACTTGGAAAGCCTAGCTAGGAAAACAATCCGGAAAAGAAAAAAGCGCCAGGCTGCCTGCCCTGCCCTGCTGCCACCAGCCCCTTCCAATGTCTGGGAGACCTCTGCTTCCAAGGCAGCTGAAGCCACACAGTCTGAAAATTCACTCCTTTCCTGGAAAGGAACCCATTTCAAGATTAATCAGTCAGGAGGTCATAAAATGCAAAGAGGAAGAGAAGTGTCCTGCCATTGTAGGAACGGGCCATCAAGGGAAGTAATGTGTCTGTAGGTCTGTCTGCCTTTGGGGAAGTGGGCCATAAATTGCTGCCTTAAGGGCTGGTGAAAGGATAGGAGTTATTTCTAAAAAGAAAGTCTTAAGCTTTTGAACTCTTTAAAGAGGCAATAGCCTTCCCTTGGGTGATTAGGCTTGCTCTCAGGAGTGCAAACAAAGTCCCCAGCTGCCTCCCCTCCCCCAACTCTCCCTACCATCCCCCGCCCCTCCCTGGCTGGGAGAGTGAGCCCTGCAGCCAGGCCTGGTTTCTAAGCAGAGGATCCTGTGGTCTATTCCCAGGATCCCTTAAAAGGCATCCCCACCTCCATGGTCGCTGAGCTCTGATCAATTCTACCCCCTAGGACTGCTGGACTTTTAAAGAGTAGGAGGCAGAGGAGTGACCCCTGCTTAGTATTCCTTGAGGACATCTTGAATGCTTTGCCTCTGTGGCACCCTTCTACTCGTGACAAGGCCCAGTCCAAATGCCACCTTCTTTAGTTATCCCCAGGTATTTCCTGAGTACAACTATTGAAGAGCCTTCCACCTGCCACATGCTAACATGGGCTCTGGAGCTAAGGGTCCATTGGAGGAAAGGAAGCCAGATCTCAGACAGGTGGAACTCCCTTAAGAAAAATAAAATTGAGAGCTGGGGCATGCACCAGAGCTTGGTGTGAGTACAGCCCTGGGCTCAATCCCTAGTGCCAAAAATAAGCAAGTAAAACTGAGTCATGTGTGCTGAGATGCCAGGATGGTCAGGGGACTCTCCTGGGATGAAGTAATGGAACCAGGGAGGGGAATGTCCAAGGTGGGTCTCAGGGATTCAAAGCTTTAGTGAAGCAGGTGTTCATGAATGGCTCTGTCTCATCCCCAAACCACAGGCCTCAGACTCTCATCCCCCACCATCCCACCCCACTCATTCCCCCACCCAACTCCAGACACCAATACCAGACAGTGATGCTCAACCCTCAACTTGTATTATCTCATCTGAGATGAGGCCTTTAGCTAAAGACAAGATCAATGTTACTGGGTTTTCCTTCTGCTTCAGGCTCCAATACAGGCTTCTTTTTATTTAAAGTTTTGGAATTTTGTTCTTCATAAGTTATGGGTTTTGTTTTGTTTTTTGTTTTTTGGTCTGGGGCTATTTATTTATTTGTACATAGGCTCTGATTTTCTAAACACATTACATTGGAATTTTATTAAACAGTTAAAATCTTTATTTCCTTTTCTTTTGTAGTACTAGGTGTGAAACCCAGGCCGGTGGGTTGAACATGCCGGGCAAGTGTTCCACTGCTGAGCTGTGTTGCCAGCCCCAAGAATCCTTTTTTTTTTTTTTATACAGCATTTTTTTTTTTTACGAACAATAACTGAGCAATACCAGTCTAAATGTATCCTCTAAACTAATCTACCTGCCTCCCCGTGTAACCCCTAAGAAATTTCCATTTTACGGCTTTCTCCGCTCCAGCTGTTTCTTATCCTTCCCCCCTCTGAACTCCTCCCCTTGCTGGAAACAGAAGTCCATCCCTATCTCTACTGCTCAGATATTGGCTGATTAGTTTTATTGACAAATCAGAGAATAAATGGGGGACAATGTTTACACAAATCTGAGACAGGAGATTCTTAGAATAAGCATTTCAATACCATGTCAGGATTGCAACCAGATGTGAGGGCAGAGAAATCATCATTTGAATAATACAAGGATAATCTTTACACAGTGCACAATAACATCATGCCAATGAAACTGTGTAGAGAATGCAAATTTATTTTTGTTTTTGTTTTTTTATATTAATCACAGATTATGTACTTTGTATCCCAGCTGTAGATCCCTCCCTCATTTCCTCCCAATTCCCCCTTCCCTCCCTCATCTCCTCCCTGCACCTTTCCAAGTCCACTGATAGGGGAGGTCCTTCTCCCCTTCCATCTAACCCTAGCTTATCGGGTCTCTTCAGGACTGGCTGCAATGTCCTCTTCTGTGGCCTAGCAAGGCTCCAAGAATGCAAATTTTGTCTGTATCCTAAAACAAACCTTTGCCAGAAAATAAGAGTCACTGAGGGGAAAGGATTGATGCAGATGGTACTAGCAGATATACCTGCAGAGGAAAGCCAGTCTTTCATTTCATGGGAACCAGCACATTTTCTCAGTACACAGTTGTGGCTGACAGCTCTGTTGCTCAAATCGATCCTTTGGCACCAAGAACCCACTTTTATGTTGGGGTTTGTTTGTTTGGAAACAAAGTTTCACTGTGTAGTCTAGAATTCACTATATGGACCAAGCTGGCCTCAAACTCACAGAGATCTTTCTTCTGCCTCCACCCCAGTGTACCACCGTACCCAGCTAGGACCCACACATCTGTAAAGTCTGTACGCAGCCCCAAAACATTGGTGACTCGCAGTCACAGTCTTTTCACCTCAGTCCTGCCTTTCTTCCCTTTATTCTAAAGGTTCTGGATCCCAGACCTGTTTTCTTTGTTCTCTTTCTGCCTTCCTCCTGTCAGAATCTGCCACCAATCTGCTACTTCTTCCAACACACCCCTCTGCCATTCCCCTTCCTGGGATATCTCCTGGCTGAGTCTCCCAAGCCAGATGTGGATTCTCATGCTTTCTTCCTGTGTTGCCCATGGAGTGTAGTCTGCCCACGCCTGCAATGGGTCGTTCCTGGACTTACTCGGTCTTCCTGGGTGACCTTTGCTGAGGCCAGTACTGCTGGAGAAAGTTCATCTTCTTGTTCAATTCCTCGCCTGCCTGGCTTGTGCTTTCTTTCTAATTAGTGTTCGGAAAAACTGAGTTTCAGGCCCAGTTAATGATATCCGAGGACACCCAGTCCCCAGGCTGGTTGTGCTGAAAATCCTGCCACTTATTAGATGCTTGACTTTGGGCAAATTCCTCTACTTGTTTCCTCAAGTACAACATGGCGATAGTGCTGGAAACCTTAATGTAATCGTCTAGGGCATGTGAGTCATAGAACCTGCTCACTAAATGCCAGCTGTGATTATTAAGTCCTTAGTGAAGGTAGCAATTGTTGTTAGGAAAATTAATGTACTAGGCATTTATGGGACATGCTAGAGAGGTAGATACAGGTAACAGCCAGCTAGGCACAGAGCTGAGTATGGCAAAGGAGAGAGAAGATGCAGAGGGTGGCATGATGGGAGGTGAGCAGACATGAAGAAGGCAGGGAGTCAGGGTGAGGTGAAGGCACTGCTGTGTGTGTGCATGTGCATGTGCACATGTCTGTCCTGGAAAACTGGGTAAAATCAAGGGGGAAGGCAGGAACAGATATAGCTAATTCACCACAGAGAGAGCACCCGAAGCTCCCTCCCAGGGCTGGCAAGTCAGGGTTCCTGACTCTTCCAACGCTGTTACAGGATGTTGACAGGTCCTCCAGACCAGGCCTCGGCTCAGGTGCTGAGTGTTCAGTCTCCTCCCAGGGTCCAGAAGAGTCTTGAGCAAACACTGGATGGCTGAGCACTCTCCCTACAAAGAGTGAATTTGGTCAAGATCCTGACCAAAGAAGGGTCTCTGGTGATGGCAGCAAACCCAGGACCCTGTAAACAGTGGCCTTTCTGTGGCATGAAGGTAGTGAGAGGGAAGGTTATAGGGTTGTGGCTTTTTACCCCTCTCTTGTCACTGTCCAATGACCCCAGAGCCTCGGTCTCCTTCTTCTCCACAACGCTGGGAAAAAAAAAAAGAAACCTTCCCACCATGAAAAAGTCTACAAATAAAAGGAGCCACCTCCCAGGGTGATGGTGTAGCTTGAGGAGCCAAAAGGTGCCTCCATTTGGTCCTTGCTGCTCTCCCCATGGAAGACCACCTGGGCTCCAGCCCCGGGAAGTTGCCATTGTCACCTATTAACCTCTGGAGTAAGTGAGTAAGTTTTAATGTTTGGAGAAGAGGCCTTTTGGAGCCTGGACTTGCAAAGGCTGAGGCCCTGGCCTGGGAAGAGGCTTCAGAAGGGTCACCTGGGGTGTGGTGAGACAGGAAAGGCTTAGACAAAGGGAACTTTCACAGATTCCCAAAACACTTCCTCTCTCAGAAGAACTAGGACATGGTGCTTCCTGATCCTTCTGTGCCTTGGCTTTGGGGCCAAGAGGGGTCCAGTCGAAAGATGGTAGTCACTGTGCCCATGGTAAGCCTGTCACCTGCCTTAGCTCCAATTTTGTTCTGTGGCAAAATGAACCTAGAAAGTTTCTCTCTACCCTCCAGGAAAAGGTGCCAGTGTGAGCCCCCAGCCATCTGCAACTTTTATTTTTATTTTAAAAACAGGATCTCCTGTATCAGAGGTTAGCCTTGAACTCCTGATCCTCCTGCTTCTTCCTTGCAAGTGCTGGCCCTACAAGTGTGCACCGAACAGTTCTAAGTCAGTGGTGCCAACAACCTGTTCACAGTATCAGTATGGCAGATGTCTGCACCACACCAGTTCAGTACTGGGAGAGCCTAAGACTGCTGCTCTTAGGGGCACTTTCTAAACATTCTGTGGAAACTTTATTTTTTTAAATTTAATTATTTATTTACTTTATATCTGGATTGTAGGCCCTGCCCTCTTCTCCTTCTGGTCTCCCCTCTCCCCCTCTCCTGTTCCTCAGAAAATGAGACTCCCCCTTACCCACCCACTCCAGCTCAATCAAATTGCATCAGTATTGAACACACCTTCTTCCCCTGTAGCCTGGCAAGGAAACCCCACCAGTGGGGAATGATCAAAAAGCAGGCAACAGAGTCCATATCAGAGACAGCCTCCACTCCCCTTACTGGGGCACCCACATGAAGCCCGAGCTGCCATCAGCTACATTAGGGGGCGTAGGTCCAGTCTATGCATGGTCCTTGGTTGGTGCCTCAGTTTCCTCAAGCCTCTCTGGGCCCTGGTTAATTGGCTCAGTTGGTCTTCTTGTGGAGCTCCTGTTACCTCTAGGTACTTCTATTCCCCCGCCTCCCCTTTTCCACAAGACTCCCTACTTCACCCAAAAAATTATGGAACACTCAACAAATTTGTGAGTCATCCTTGTTCAGGGGCCATGCTAATCTTCTCTGTATACTTTAGTATTTATAGTTTAGTTCCAATCTTAGTGTATGTGCTACCGAAGAGAACACCCATGGAAACTTTCAGTGAATGACTGTGCAGACAGTGGTGGGACCGTCACCCACAAAGCAGCAGGTGCCAACCATGTGGGGCCACATTGGCCATTGCTTTGACACTGAGATGCTAAGTAACCCGAGGTGAGCTCCTGGATGATTTGGAGCCTCGGTGTTCTCTGCTGTCCATTGAGATGAATTCACCAGCTGCTGCAGAGACCACAATGGCCAACTCACCCACGCAAGTCCAGTGGGCTGGCAGCTACTGTCCCCTCGCCTTGTTTTGAGTGCCCCCTCTTTTTAAATCTTTGTATATGTGTGTATTGCAGGAACATGTGTTCTCATACGTGTGTGTGTGTGTGTGTGTGTATTCGAGAGTATGTGTACCAGGGCACATTTGTGGAAGGCATAAGATGATTTTGGGCATTGGTCCTTGCCTTCCAGCTTGTGTGAGCATTTTGCTCACTGCTGCACACACAGGCTACCATCTTCTGGGAATTCCTGCCTCCCATCTTTCTATAGGAGTGCTAGCTCTGCAGACTTCTGCTATTACATGGGTCCTGGGATCCAAACTCAAGTCAACTGAGTCATCTTCCCAACCATGGTCTGAGACAACCTGCTCAGTGCCCATGGGACCAGCCTCCTGGAAAAATCTCTCCCCTCGAGAAATTCCATCCAAAGCAAGCTCCAGACATATGCCTGCTGTACTCTCCCATCCCTTCACAACACTGTACACACCCACAGGGAGACCTTGACTTGACCAGAGGCCAGCCCCAGTGACCCCAAAGCTCCTAGAAGACAGAGCCTCTCTGTGGCCTCAGAATCTAGCCCACAGCAGGTGTTCTGGAAATCATGGCTGAGTGGAAAAAAGAAGTAAGATAAGATGAGAAAGATGTAAGGCACCAGGCACAGCTGCATCCATTAGCAGTGGGGGGCACTTTGGCGGCTGGTCTGCGGCTGCTGATCTAAGACCCTTCCGGGGAAAAATAAAGCAGACAGGCTTCTCCCTTCAAGTTAGATAAAGACAAGCCAGGAAGACAAAATACATCAACAGGGAAAAGTGGCAGACAGTACTGAATTGAATATTCCATTGTGGGTGTAATTACTTCAGAGGTTTAGAGAAAAAGGAGCTAAAGAGTCTAGAGAAGAGGAAGAAGAGGAGGAGGAAGAGAAAAAGAGAAGAAAGAGGAAGAAAAGGAAGAGGAGGAGGAAGAAGGAGAGAAGAAGGAAGAGGGAGGAGGAAGAAGAGGGGAAAGTGACATCAGAACAGGTAAGGAGAGCAGGTGGGAGGAAAATGTTCTAGCTACCATTGGCCTTTTCTATTATTAATCACTATCATCATCATCATCTTATCAACTCAATATTCACTTCAGCAGCATGTATTATGGAGATTTCTTTTTTAAAAAAGATTTTTAGTTTTGGAGAGATGGCTCATAGCAGTGGTTGTTCTTCCAGAGGACACAGGTTTAATTTCCAGCACCCACATGGCAGCTCACATGTCTGTAACTCCAAGTTCTGGGGGATCTGACACCCTCACACAGGCATACAAGCAGGCAAAACACCAATGCACATAAAAATAAATACATACATACATACATACATAAATGATTGATTGATTAATTAATTAATAAGTTGGGATGTGACCTTGGGTCCCCTGCAAGAGTAGCAAGTGCTTTTAAATACTGAGTCATCTCTCCATACCTGGGTCTCCCTTAAAACAAACAAACAAACAAACAAATAAACAGACTTTAAATTATGTGTCTATATGCATGTACATGTAGGTGTGCGCTCATGGAGGTGTGGATGGTTGCAGAGGCCAGAAAAGGGTGCTGGATCCTGTGGAGCTGGTGTTACAGATGGGCATAACCCACCTGATGTGAGTGCTGGGAACCAATCAGCAGCCCTCTGCAAGTACATTCTATTTTTAAATGATTATTTATTATTTTTTACTGTTATCAACTTAGCGATAAGTTCGGTGTCTTAATTAGGATAAGTGCTGTAAAGAGATGTCATGGCCAAGGCGACTCTTTTGCTGTTTTATATATTTACCACTGAGCTAAATCCCCAACCACCAAGACAGCTCTTAAGAAGGCAAACATTTCACTGGGGCTGGCTCACAGTCTCATGGTTCAGTTCATTGTCATCATGGTGGGAAGCATGGCAGCGTGCATGCAGACATGGTGCTGGTAAAGCCCAGAGTTCTACATCTTGATCCAGAGGTAGCAGAAGGGGACTGTGTGTCATGCTGGGCAGAGATTGAGCATAGGAGACCTCAAAGCCTACCCTGACAGGGACACACTGTCTCTAACAAGGCCACAGGTGGAGCAGGGTGACATACTCTGAGCTGGCTAACAGGTGTCATGCTTGGCCCATTCTAGCAGAGTAAGTGGGAGAGGGCAGAGACTAGGAACAGCATTTCTGCAGACATTTTGAGCCATGGTAGTGAAGAACAGGGAGGAGTGGAAACAGGGGCTGTCTTAAGGAAAGAACAGAGCAGGAAATATGTGGGTGCTGGGTGGAAAGAGATGTTAAAAAGTATTAAGAAACCTCTCCAGGAACTAGAGATGGCTCAGTGGTTACGGCACTTGTAATTGCTGTAAATTCTAGATCCAAGAAATCCATTGCTCCTTCTGGCCTCCAAGGATACCTGCAAGCACTTGGTACACATACATATACTCAGGCATATAACATATACATAAAACGTATGCATACATCTTTTTTAAAAAATAAAGAAAACTCTGGGTGTGGTGGTGCACACCTTTGATCTCAGCACTCAGGAGGCAGAGGCAGGTGAATCGTTGTGAGTTTGAGACCAGCCTAGTCTATAGAGAGAGTCTAGAACAGCTAATGCTGCAAGAGAAACCCTGTTTTCGAAAAAACTGAAAACGAACTTTGGAGTGTGTGTGTTTATATGAGATATGTGAACACATGTGTCCATGTGTCTGTGCCTGCCAGAGGTCCACTTTAGGTGTTCTTCCTAGGTACCAGCTACACATCTTGTTTTCTGAGACAGGGCCTTCCATTAGCCTGGGACCAATTAGGTTAGCCTGGCTGGTCTAGGGAGCATAGAGGTCCACCATGTCTCCCTCCTAGCCCTGGGATCACCCAGCCTACATGCCCAGCTTTTATAATGTAGGTTCTGGGGATCAAACCCAGGTCCTCAAGCATAAGGGGAAAGCGCTTCACTGACTGGGGCAGCTTCAGCCTAAAGTCAAAGCATTAATAACCACCTCTTTCTTTCTTCTTTTTGTTTTCAAGACAGAGTTTCTCTGGGTAGCCCTGGCTATCTTGGAACTCACTCTGCAGACCAGGCTGGCCTAGAACTCAGAGATCTGCCTTCTTCTGCCTCCTGAGTGCTGGGATTAAAAGTATGACCCACACGCCTGGTTTAGCTACTGTTTTCAAATTATGAATATCCAAATGCGCCACTTTAGAAGACAGAAGGTCTTTCCTGAGGCTGTTGCACAGCCTGAGATTTCCTCTTCAATGGTAGTTCAGAAGCAGGACATATGCCCTTTCCCCAAAATGACCAAAGTCATGGGCTAGAATACCTTAGGTTGGCAGTTCTCAACCTGTGGTTCTTGACCCCTTTGGGGGTCGCATATCAGATATTTACATTATAATTCATAACAGCGGCAAAGTTACAGTTATGAAGTAGCAACGAAATCATTTTATGGTTTGAGGTTCACCGCAACATGAGGAACTGCCTTAAAGGGTCACAACATTAGGAAGGCTGAGAACCACTGCCTAAGGTCATTCAAATGTGTCAGGACCCAACCACCAAGGAGGTGGGGCTCAGCGCCATTTCCACAGAAGCCTGGGTGTGGCAGAGGCAGGTTTGTGGCTGCTCTGAGGACTGCCATGAGCAGAATGGGTACTTTCAACAGCAGGAAAATGCCCATCACCCTGGCCCTGAAGCCTGCCCTGTGCTTGCCACCTGGAAGACTCCAGTTATCTCCAAGTGCATCAGGAAGGTGTCAGCCTTTGGTGTGGTGACAGTGACTAGCTCTCATATGCTGAACAAGAAAACATTCAACAACTCTTTGTTCTTTTTGTTTGTTTTTGTTTTTGAGGTAAGGCTTCACTATGTAGCTTTGGCTGGCCTGAAACTCACTGTGTAAACCAGGCTGTCTTCCAGCTCACAGAGATCCTCCTGCCTCTGCCTCCCAAAGTGCTGGGATTAAAGTCTTGTGTCATCACACCCTGCTACCTAAGATTCTTAAACTACTGAGTGACATATCTAGGTTGTCTGAGGAGCGAGGTTTGCTGCCTCCCTGAGGTTTACATGGGGCGGTACCAACGGCTAGTGGCCAGGTCTGTTATTTGAGGCTGTCTGCCTTCCCAGGAGCCTCTGTGGGCTAGCTGCCCTCAGCTGCACTTCCATTCTGAAGGTGACAGTGTGAGTCATGGAATTAATTGGGTAGGAGCTGGGGTATCAACATTGGCTTTGTTGAACAATGCTCCTTTGATGAAGATTCCTATCACTGAGCATGACTCACTCTGTCTTCTTATCAAACAAGCATCCTGACTCCTTTGGGTCTCTGGGGCCATGTGGTACAAGCTGTGTACAAAAATATTATAAAAAATAACAATTAAAAATGGGAGTGGAAGGGATGAAGGGGGAGAAGGCTTATGAACATGAATGGCTTTCCTTCTTGCCTCTGGTTCAATGGAATTGAAAAAACAGCCCTCTAAGCAACGTCAGGTCTTTCAGACAGGATCCTCACACCGGGAGGGTGGGGCTAGAGAGTGCCACTGTTGCAGGCTGAGTTGTTCAGAGAATTGTGAAGTCCCTAAGACACTGGGGGCATTCCCCAGAAGGAGTTTATCTTCCCATTCTTTCCTTGTTATTAATTTACAATAGACTTTATCTTTAATATGATTTCATTTACTTATTACTATGTTGTTGTGGATGTATGATGTACACGTGTGACACAGCGTGTGTGTGGTCAGAGGATAGCTTGTGGGAGTCTTGGGTATTGAACTTAGGTCCTTCGGCTTGACAGCAAACACCTTTACCTACTGAGCCATCTCACCAGTCCCATTTTAATTTGTTTTGTAACATTAGAGACTGAATATGGAGCCATGCGCCTGCTGGGCAAAAGTTCTACCACTGACGGTATCTCCAGCCCTCTTCTTACTTTTGGGGACAGAATTTTACTAATTTGTCCAGGCTTTCTTTGACTTCATTCTGTAGCTGAGACAGGTCTTGAACTTTTGATTATCTTGCCTCAGCATCTGAAGCAGTGAAGCTTATAGGCCTACGCAACCATGCCTATCTTACAGTTTTTTAAAATAGAAGTTTTAGATTACAGGAAAGTTGAATAGAAGGCTTCCACACAACATTTCTCTTTTCAGTTCTCTCTTATGTGACATTTTGCCTTTGTGTGGCACATTTGATTGATGCTGGTCATTATTTATAGAGCCCATCATTCAGACTTCACGTTTTATGCTAGTCTAACAGGTTTTGGAAAATCAGCCTGGGCATGGAGGTCAGAGAACAACTTTTGAGAGGTGCTTCTCTCCTTCTATCACCTGTGTCCCGGGAATTAAACTCAGGTTGCTGAGCCATGGCTCTGACTCCTACACCTTATGAAATATAAACAAGCAAAACTTAATAAACATTTGTAGAGATAAAAAATAAATATTAAAATGAATGTTTAAAATGTTTTAAGTGGGTTAGAGGAAATAGAAACAATGCACAAAGGAGAAGTCCATTTTAAAAACTATCATTACTAGTTCCAGGGTGTTGAGATGAAAAAACAGGGTGTTAGTAAGAAAAGAATATGTAGAGAACAAAAAGGGAGTAATGTGGAAGTCTGTTTTCCAATACTGTGACAAAATACCCAAGGCTGGGTAGTTTTATAAAGGAAAGAGTTTATTTAACCCTCAGTTCTAGAGATGGAAAGACTTGGCACCTACACTGTGACTACTGAAGCCCTTGTACCAGTTGGCATAATGGTAGAGACAGACGTGACAGTGAGAGATCTCATTACTAGGCAGAATGTGAAGCCAGCTGGGAAGCTGTAGACCCATTTTTTTTTTCATAACAGCCTTATGAGAAGTAACTCCTGTGTTCATGAGACCCATGCTCCCAGACACCTAAGGGCCTTCAAGTAGAACCCACCTCTTAAAGGTCCCCCCATCTGTTAATATACCACACTGGGAACCCCAAACACATGAACCCCTGCAGGAAGAACTACAGCATGGAAGGTCAGTTTTCCACAGACAGCATAAGCTGTAAGATTAACGCAAGTGTCAGTGGAAGACAAAACTGGAGTAAAACAAAACACTGGGAAATAAGAGACAGAGATGTGATAAGAAGAGGGAAAGACCAAGGAGGCGGGGTAATGTGCATGATGAACAGAGTCTCTAGAAAGAGGGAACAGAGGAAATGGAGCAGAGACCATGAAGGCAACAACACGATGGGAAAAGAGTGAAAGGAAGTCAGGGGATGCAGGATCAGGACTTGCTGCTGGCCTGTGATGCCCACCGAAATGGTTGTCTTTGCAAGCATGGAGGAACCCAGAGACACCACAGACTGGGAAGGAGAAGAGACAGGGTGACCCCTAAGGGGATGCCCTGGAAACTATGTGTTTTACAAAGCTCTTAAATTAGTTAATAATTTATTATTAAATAATAATAGGTGCTTTTGTCTGTACGTATGTCTATCACATACATGCAGTGTCCAAGGAGGCAAGAATCGAAAAGGCATCAGATTCCCTGGGATTGGAACCATAAACGGTTGTGAGCTTCAAGGGTGGTGCTGGGAATTGAACTCATGTCCTCTGGAAAAGCAGCCAGTGCTCTTCTCCACGGAGCCGTATCTCCTGACCCTGGAATTTGTCTTTTTCTCCCTCAAATCTGAATTTTGTGAGGCCTACAGGAAATCTGCACCTTTCCCCACCACAGACCCTTCACTGGGCAGAGCAGAGCCTGGAGCACCCCAAGTGGCTGGGGCAGCGGAAGCAGCAGTTGCTGCAGCGTTCATGCAGTTGGTAGTCCAGTGCTGCCCATGAAAGCCAGGTACCACAGTGTGGTGTGGCCACTGCTTGATTTCCTCCCTTCAGATCCGGCACAAATGTCTTGTGGCCAACTCTGGCCGGACCCTGTACAGAGAAGGGAATACTGGGGAGTGTAGCCCCAGCTTCTAAGGTGACAAGTCCAAAGCCACCATAAGAAAAAGCCAGTATGAGCCGAGGAGCAGTCACTTCTGTATCCCTAGCACTTGAGAGGAAAGTTTCAAGTTCAAGATCATCTGCTTAAGAGTGAACTCAAGGTCAACATGGGCTATGTGAGACCCTGTCAAGAGACCCTGCTGAGAGCAGGGATGGTGGTGGGACATGAGATGAGAAAGGAGAGAGGGAGAAGAAGAGGGAGGGAAAGATTCAGTTGAGATATTAGGTTTGAAATGCATTGGCATGAAAAGTTTTTGATTTTGGTGCTGGAATTTGAACTCAGAGCATACCGGGCAGGTATATTAAGCGACAGTCAATCTGAAAGATTTTTTTTTTGTTCTTTACAACTTCTTGTATATGGATGCTTGTGCTTTTGGGTCAATGACTAAGAAAATGCTCTACAGGCTTGCTTATAGCTGCTTATAGAGACATTCATATTTTGGGGGTTGTGGGAGGGAGCTTCTTGAGACTGTGTAGCCTTGGCTGTCCTGGAACTCACCCTTTGAGGCTGGTCTCAAACTCAGAGATCCACCTGCCTCTGCCTCATGAGTGCTGGGATTAAAAGCCTGCAACCACCACCAACTGGCTCTAGAGGCAGTTTCTTAATTGAGGCTTCCTCCTCTCAGATGATTTTAGCTTAAGGCAAGTTGACATAACACTATCTAGCACACATGGGTTCTGAGGATCTGGTCCTCTTCACTCTTGCCCAGCAAGTTCATAAACCCTGAGCATCTCCTCAGCACCAATCAGATTTTTTGTTTTTTAAGACAGGGTTTCTCTGTGCAGCCTTGGCTGTCCTGGACTCACTTTGCAGACCAGGCTCACCTGGAACTCACAGAGATCTGCTGCCTCTGCTTCCCAGAGTGCTGAGATTATAAGAGTGTGCCACCATGCCTGGCCCATCCGATTTTTAAAAAATTCATTAATTTATTTTATGTCTATAGGTGGTCTATCTGCATATATGCCTGCAAACCAGAAGAGGGCTTCAGATCATGTTACAGATGGTGGTGAGCTCCCATGTGGTTGCTGGGAATTGAACTCAGTACCTCTGGATAAGAGGTACCACTTATCCACTGAGCCATCTCCTCCCCACCCCCCATCAAGTTATTTTTAACAGGAGGAATCCACAGGGTATTCTGAACAATGCATGAAAATAGGTTCCCATCATAGTGCATCGCTGAGAAATTACGGAAGGCTGGGGATAACAAGAAATTAAGTTTAAGGCAGAAAATAAAAAAGGGGTGATGGTAGTTCAGACAGGTTCTAACATTAGGACATTCAACAGCAGCTCTGAACACTGGAAGAAATCAAAGGTGGGACTTCAAATTTCTGAGGAAAAATGATTTCCCACCCAGACCTTCTCACTGACAGTAAGGGCCAAATGAGCATCTCAGCACAGATTGAGGGGACACCAACCGTGTCCCACAAGGCAGCAGAGGATCCAACATCACAGGGAGGGAAAGGGATGCTGGCCCAAGGAAGGCTGCGACCAACCAGGCAAGCATACAGCTGGAGGCCCTTCTAGGTTTCTGCGCCCTAAGTTGAATTTCTAACTAGTGACGAGGAAAACTTAGCATACCAGCAACAGATAGGACAGCATTCTCCAGAGAAAACACAAGCTGCTTAGGGAAGATTAACACTGTGGAGTACCACGTGGCTCAGCCGAGAATAGCTTTCCACAGCCATCGGGATCTAAACACTGCCTGCGGAACTCATGAGTATCAGACCGAACTACACTGATAGGTAGGAAGGGGTGAGAGAGAAAGGATGGAGAGGCCAAAGGAGCAAGCCTTGCACTTCTGAGATGGCTATTTGCCTTTTGATGTATTCCATGTAAAAGAATGATCTAGGGGCAGGTGGTGTTTTTAGGGAGAAGTCTCTCTTGTATGTGCAAAGACCTGGCCTCCATCCCCAGCAATGCAAGAAGAAAACAAGTGTTGTATAACAGAAAAGAAAACACACGCGATATTTGTAACAATGAATGTGGTCATATTCCAGTGAAGGAAACCAAAGTTAAAAGTTGAAAATGAGGAAGCAGCAGTCAGCCCTGACCTACAGAGCTAATTAAGAAGAGAGCTTGGGGCTGGAGAGTTGGCTCAGTGATTAAGGGCACTTGCTGTTCTTGCAAAGGACCAGGGGTTGATTCTCAGCACCCACACAGAGGCTCACCACCTCTTCAAAAACCAGGCATGCATGTAATACACAGATATAAGGGCAGGCAAAATACTCATATACACTAAATAATAAAATAAATTTAAGGCAGGTGTAGCGGTGGCATGTTTTTGATCCCAGCACTCGGGCCAGCCTGGTCTATAGAGTGAGTGTCGGGACCACCAGGGCTATACAGAAAAACACTGTCTCAAAAATAAAATAAGAGAGATCTCAAAGACTTCCAAGTAATTGCTCCTAGGGAGGAAAAATGTGGGGTTTGTGGGAGGATAGGAAGGAATCTGGCAACTTACAGCACATTTTACAGTAATATTGTGGTCCTTTGAGTCAAATCAATCATAAATCATAAAGCTGAAGAAAAGAGAGAGAGGGAAAGAGAGGGGGCAAAGCACAGCTTTAAGGCCTGTCCACTTATGTGTGAGAGATGATCTCATCTCCCAAGTCTTGCCCGAATTACGTCTCCAAAGACAAGCCTTCCACAGAAGGTAGCATTTGCAATTACTGGGGGTGGTGAGCAGTAGGACGCATCCTCCGAGGGAGTGTGCAATTTAACCCACTGGAGAGATCAATGAGGAGTCCCACACTGTGTGAATGGCAGAACACAGTGGGCTGGAGCAGGCCTGACTGCTGAAATGGAGAGATGTGAACAGGCTGGGTGGATGGTATGTTTTTTCTTCAGGTATGTAGAAGCACATCCCTACATATGAACATATATGTACATATACACACATACTTATATACTATATATATGTTGTATTTATATTCTCTTTTATTCTACATGTGACTGTATGTGTGTGCACATATACCGTGCACACATGTCTTCTTTTTAGAGACAGGATTTTACTGTGTAGACTTGGCTGTATATACATCTCTCTGCCTCCTCATGAGTTGGGTGGTAGAAACACTTGTAGCAAACTGCACTAACAAGGAGATAACAAGGAGATATTTGCGGAACACACTAGAACTAGAACGTGTTGAGAACAGGGGCGTGAGAAACCAGACTACCTCTGAATGGCCATAGAGAGATAGGCAATGGTCAGTTATAGCACTAACTAACTGTGAGTTGTCTTGCTCCAATAGAAGGCATGAGGCATGAGTTGAAAACGGGATAATCCAAAACCTGTTTCCATTTTTGTCAGGAAATACTGCCAGAGCTGTTCTCTTGAAGGCAGTTACGCTCAGACCGTGTAACTTGACCCTGGCCTTTACCCAAGGCTGAGTCTCTCTAGTGGAGATCCTCAAAGGCTCCAGCGCCTGGCGCCTGAGCTTCCCTGAGTGCACTCACCTGATCCACTCCTTTTTGTCTCTTTTCTTCTTGCAGTCATACAAATCTTGGTTTGCAAATAGCATATTTCTTCCTGTTGTGTCCTGATGAGAACATATATTCTTTAATTCATCAAAATAACTGGGATTCTTGATGGGGTGATTCCATGCCCAGCATCTACTAGAAGGGAGGGCTGGGAGCAGTCACATGGCAGAATGGGTTCCCAGTGCACATTCTGACTTAGACACAGCCATTCTTAGAAGTAGCTCTCGCCCACACTTCAGCCGCAGACAGTTGTCACTGTGAAGCAGCAGTGTTGACAAGGCCAGCTTCAGCGTGCCGCAAAGGCCAGCTCCACATACGGCTGCAGCTCTGGTCCTGACGCCTGGTGCATACTGGATTCAGTTCTAATTGCAAGAGGTCAGGGATCAACACAGGGCTCTTTGCTAAAGAGCTAACCAGACCAAGCAAGCTCAGTCCAGTGTTGTCACAGCTCAAGGGACAAACTGGCCCCCAGAGTCCTGTGGGTTGAATCTGATATGTCAAATTTTATTTTATTGCCCATATGAGATATGGTGTGTGTGTGTGTTGCATGTGCCAGTGCATGTATGTATGTAGGCCAGAGATCAATTGTTGTGGGTGTTTTCCTCTATCACCTTTATCTTAGTATTTTTTATTAATTTATTTATTGATTCATTTATATTTTTTTGAAACAGCCTCTCTGTGTAACCCTGGCTGACCACTATAAAGACCAGACTGGCCTCACACTCACAGAGATCCATTTGTGTCTGCCTCCCTAGTGGTGGGGCTAAAGGTGAGCATCATCAGACCTGACATAGATTTTATTTATTTTTATCATATATGTATTGGTGTTTGCCTGAATGGATGTTTGTGCGCCACATGTAAGCAGTACCTGTGGAGGTCAGGAGGCATCAGATCCTTTGGAGCTGGAGTCGTAGATGGTTGTGAGCTGCTGCATGGGTGCTAGGAATTGAACCTGGGTCCGCTGGAAGAGTAACTAATATTCTTAACCTCTGAGCCATCTCTCCAGCAGCCCCTCCATGTTATTATTATTATCTCTTTTAAGACAGGGTCTTTTCACTGAAGCTGGGTTCACTGACGGTCTAGTCTGGCTGGCGAGGAAGCGGCGGGGACCCCATCTCTTCCCTCAGTGGACTGGAGCTGCCGTGCACACTGCTGTACTCAGTTTATACACTGCTGTACTCAGTTTATACTCGGTCACAGCGACTCCAAACTCAGGTCCTCACGTCTGCACAGTGAGCATTTACCCACTCAGCCAGCTCCTGGCTCTTATGACATTAACTTCAAATAACAATCCCCTCAACAATTAAAATCACCAGTCTTAAAATGGGGAGGGGATATTTTACATTTTGAAAAGTTCAGATAGCTAAAAACTGGGAAAGTTGACATCAGCTGGGTCAGATCCCCAAGAAAATAATGAAGGAGATTCGAGTCCAGCCAGGCATGTGGCTCACAACTTCAGTCCCAGCAGAGGCAGAGCATCTCTGTGAATTTAAAGCCTGCTTGGTCTATACAGAGTGAGTTCCAGGACAGCCAGGGTTACATAAAGAAACATTGTCTTGAAAAACCAAAAATAAACAACCAGGTTTGGTGGTACATGCCTTTAATCCCAGCACTCAGGAAGACAGAGGCAGGTGGATTGCTGTGAGTTTGAGGCTATCTTGGTCTACAAAGTGAGTCCAAGACAGCCAAGGCTACATGGAGAAACCCTGTCACTAAGAAAAAGAAAAACCCCAAAATAAATATGAATGAATGAATGAAGACTTGATTCTCAGTTGTTGCTTACCTTACTCAGACCAGGCAGGACTTCACCAGACTGCTGCAGTTCCCATGTCCCTCACAGACTCGTGTTTTGAATGCTTGTCCCGCTGTACTCTTTGAAGACCAGGGAGCCTTTAAGCAATGCGATCTGGCTGGCTAAAAATAGGCTGATGGAGGCAGATCTTGCCTTAGTTCCAGCCATTCTCTGCTTTCTGGTCTGCCACCACATGGGAGGTTCCACGTCACATGTTTGCCACCATGGACACCACTGGGCCTCCTCACCGCAATCAACTGAAATCCCTCTGAAACCATGAGCCAAAGTAAATCTTTCCCCCTTTAAGCTATTTTTTCAGGCATTTGTTATGATGACTTAAAAGAAAAGAATGTAGATGTTCATAATATGAAAACCCTTTATGTATTCTGAAGTGGTAAAATTTCCTTCCAATTTTCCTTTTTCTGGCAAAATTTTTTTTTTCATTCCTGTGTGTGTGTCTGTGTGTGTGAGTGCAGGTGCGCATTCTTTCGGGGTCAGTTCCCTCCTTCCGCTGTGGTTCCTGAGCTCAAAGCCAGGCTGTCAGGCTTGCCCGGAGAGCCCTCTCACCTCCTGTCAGGCCTGCCCGGAGAGCCCTCTCACCTCCTGTCTTCTTTTCTGTGCTCATTTAGCCAGAGCTTAGGGCTGCCTCAGCCTTTCGACCTTGCTGTGCTAGTGCTGACTGAACCATTTGGTACCTATCAAGTTTGGATTTGGGATTTCTTCCAGGATTCAGGGATAGCTGGTCAGCCAAAGACGAACCTTATGAGAACAGAGTGTAA
>CM053764.1:6504644-6569418 GCA_028658305.1 Pachyuromys duprasi
AATTAAAAATGAAGAAATCATGAAATTTGCAGGCAAATGGTGGGACCTGGAAACTATCATCCCGAGTGAGGTATCCCAAAAGCAGAAAGACGCACATGGTATATATTCACTTATATAGAGCTATAAGATAGGATAAACATACTGAAATCTATACACCTAAAGAAGATAAACAAGAAAGAGGACCTGGGGTAAGAGGATTAATCCTCACTTAGAAAGTTAAATTGGACATTGGATGTAGGAGAAAACAAGTAACAGGACAAGAGCCTACTACAGAGGGCCTCGGAAAGTCTCTACCTAGCAGGGTATCAAAGCAAATATTAAGAAACATAACTAACCCTTTGGCAGAGTGCAGGGAATCATATGAAAGAAGGGGGAGTTAGTATGACCTGGAGAGGACAGGTGCTCTGCAAGGACCAAATATTTCAGGGCACAGGGGTCTTTTATGAGACTGTCTCTCCAACCAAGCACCAAGTATGGTTATAACCTAGAATCCCTGCTTGAATGTAGCAAATGGTAGCTCAATACCCAAGTGGGTACACTAGTAAGGGGAACAGGGACTATTTTGGACATGAACTCAATGGCTGGCTCTTCTACCTCCCCGCCCCCCGAGGGAGGAGCAGCCTTGCTAAGCCACAGAAGAGGACGTTGCAGCCATTCCTGAAGAGACCTGATAAGCTAGAGTTAGATGGAAGGGGAGGAGGTCCTCCCCTATCAGTGAACTTGGAAAGGGGCAGAGAGGAGATGAGGGAGGGAAGGGTGAGATAGGGAGGGAATGTGGGAGGGGGCTACAGCTGGGATACAAAGTATATAACCTGTGATTAATATAAAATAAAAATGTTAAAATTAAAAAAAAAAGACCCCTAGCCAGGTGAGAGCTAGATGGCACTTAAAGAGATTGGGGTGGGGTTTTCAGTCATTCTGTGGGCCTATGGCACACTAAAACTTTTAGTCTAGCATAGAAGTTGGTAAATCTTGGCTGGAGAGATGGTTGCTTGTTTGGGGAGTAGTTTTACTGTTACAACGTTGTGCTGATGTCTCTATATATTGTCTTGGCTGCTTCTGCTCTGAGAAAGCTGCCCTGAATAGTTTCAGGAGAGACCACGGGGCTGGCAAGCCTAAAGTATTTACGATCTGCCCTTTATGGAAAAAGTTCCTGTGCTGGCTAGTTTTATATCAGCTTGACACAGGCTAGAGTCATTTGGGAAGAGAGAGTCTCAATTGAGAAAAACAATCCCACCAGATTAGCCTTGGGCAAGAATGTGTAACTTTTTTTTTCTTCTGAGTGGTGATTGATGTGGGAGGCCCTGTTCCCTGGGCTGTCTACCCCTGGGCAGAGGGTGCTGGGTGCTACAAGAAAGCAGGCTGAGCAAGAGAGCAAGCAGCACTTGTCCATGGCCTCTGCATCAGCTCCTACTTCCAGGTTCTTGCCTTGAGTTCCTGCCCTGATTTTTCTAAACAATGAACTACAAGATGTGCAATGAAATAAATTCCTTTTTCTTCGAGTTGCTTTTTGGTCATGCTATTTTATCATAGCAACAAAGACCCCAAGACACATGCCAAGGACAGGAACTTCAAGAAGTCAAACATTAGGGCAGGACAAGGTATGGTGGATTTAGAAGGTGTCGGGGAGGGACAAGATGTGGGGGAGAAGAGAGCTTTACTTGGGATTCCTGCTTTTTCCTGTCAGTTTCTTCCTTGCGATAGCCAAGACCCATTCTGTTACCTCAAACAGCCATTCCCCACTGATGCTGTTAGTTCTCATTGTTAATGGTCTTAATCTTTGAGTTTCCAGTTCTAAAGTCTCAGGAGAGGAATCTGATTGGCCTGGATCACCTTTTCAAGCTGATGGATCTCGGAGCTTCCAAGCCAGACTGGAGCTGTCCACTTGCCCCTCCATTAGGGGCCCATCTCTCGGGATTAATCACTGGGGCCAGGCGACATTGTCACCTGGAGAGGAGTGTCCTGCTGCTCTGAGGAGGTGATAAGGAGCTCTGCATTAGGTGGGGACTGGTGGCAGGAGACAGAGCCAGGCTACTTCAGCTTGGGAGGAGCTGGGCTCCAAATACAGCTGAAGACAATTCTGCCATGTACCGTGAGTACTCCTGAGTACTGACTGGGAAGTCTGCATCTGGGGGTTCAGCCTGCTTCTTGTGAGGATTCTGGAGCCCCAGCACTGCAGGAAGCAGGGGATGGGAGAGTCATATCAACTGTGGCACTTGGTGGCATGCAAAAATCATGATCCTCTGAACTAGAAGGAGACACAGGAACCAGCTTGAAGGAACACATCTGTGTCAGAGTTCTGCCACAAATGATGAGTTACTCTCCCTACTTTTCCACCTCAGACCTCAGCTTCCCCAGTGAGTGATTTTCCTTCTCACTGGGCTGCTTCTTAGAATGGCCCCGAGGCCATGGCTTTCTTGAGGACCTCCTGCTGGGCCACCACCCAGAGCTGCTGATTCTACAGGTCTGCGTTAGGCCTGAGAATATGTATTTGTGTTTGGAACCAGCTCCCAGGAGATACTGGTGCTGGGTGGCTGGACCACACTTTGAAAGCCTTGTTCATCATCAGCAAGACTCCTTCCAGGCAGAACAGGGTTAGTCTGGTGACTCCCAGAATTAGGTATGATGAGCTTCCTTGTCAGTGTAGAGAACGTAGGTTAAGGGCCAGCGAAAGCTCCTCCCTGCTTCATCCACCCTCCCCTGAGCCTTATAAAGATCTGAACAAGGTCCCTACCATTGCCTCCCTTTTATGCCTCACCCCCAAAAGGACCGTGTTACCAGAATCCTGAGCTCCAGAAATACTCAGTCACCTTCCCAAGCCGCTGGAAAATGTTAACCTTCTATTTTTCCCCTCGGCCAAATTTTGTGGGCAGCGTGGCTCCCTGACACGTAGGCCACACAATTGGCTCTCTCAACTCACTTCCTCAAAGGTGATCCCATGTCGGTCTGCCGTCCATGATAAACAGCTCAGACTGGGCAGCCCAAACCCAGGGGAAGCCAGCCTGCTGCGGATCTGGAAACTTCCCCTTCCTTCGTGCAGATAGAAGGCAGCTGCTTGACTGGCCCAGGCTGAGGCCAAGCCACAAGCCTGGGGGTGGCGGCTAGAGGACGGGGCGCAACTCAGAGCTCAGGTCTCCACTAAAGGCAAATTACTCCTGCCTGCAGGGCCCTGCCAGCCCTAAGGAGCCCGAGGAGCTGGGGCCCTGAGTGACAGCCGAGTGGGGAGACACCCTTCACCATCCCACTGAATCAGTAAGAGGTTTCTGAAACAGGTGGCTCAAATTTCTTGAGAACCCAGAATAATCCCCCATCTGAAGCGCGTGCGAATCTTGTCACCACCTAGAATTAATGAGTCGCCACCACCAAGGGAAAAAAGGCTTTTCGGCTGCATTTTTGCACACTGCCTTGACAAACTCAATAAAGCTTAAACAAATATTAAAATACACACACACACACACACACACAGAGTCAGGGTGGTTTAAATTAACTTCCCCAAGCACTTTACCTACTTTAGGAAGAAATTATAATAAAATGTCAGAGCAAAACCAAACCTCGCGTGGAAATAAAAATAGAACATAAAATGCCCTCTTACAACTAACTGCTCAGTACGATTTATTTCATAACAACATATCATTGAACATGAAGCTTTCATAGTCCTAAAGTGTACTTGGGCATTAGGTATGCTGACTTTTTTTTTAATTTCATATTTTATATGTTGAGCATCTGTGTGTCCTAGACCACTATAAAAAGGCCCCTCACCCCCAAAAGAAAAGTTTCTAAACTTTGACATAATTCTTCCAAATAGAATGTGTGGCTTAACATGCGACCCGGAGTTCCATTCCTCAAGGCATTGGCAGCCCCAGCCCGTTGCCTGGGCTCTAGCCCCAGAGAAGGAACAGTGCTGGGTTCAGATAGGGCAGGGTCCGTCCAGGCCATTCTGAAAGCCCAGAGTTGGAGCGGGAAAGACTGTGGTCCTTGGCCCGAGGCTTGTCAAATCCTCCCACCCCAGGCTTAGCTGAACCGGATATACTGAGATTATCAGAGAGGAATGCTTGAAGATTGCTTTTATTCACAAAATAAAGAGAGGGAAGGCAAGGGAAGAGGGAAAGAAACGAAGGCAAGGGAGGGGGATGGGCAGGGGCAGGGGTGGGCGCTCCGTGTCCAGATCATCTTGAGTAGGTCTCCCCGACTTGCTTTGTTGAGCCTGGCTTTGTAAGCAGAGGTGGGGTGGGCTGTAGGGGCCTCCCCTCCCCTCACGCTTCCATGCAATATTTATGTCACACCTCAAAGATGGTTTGCTGGGAAAGGTTTTCCTGGCAGGCCCTGGGTGGAGCAGCCTGGTACAGCGTTGTGCCTGGTTCGCAGCAAGGCTTACAGGGGAACCTACGCTGAGCTCAGGAGAGCCAGCCTCCCCTTCTTCCGATATCATACTGTGCTGCGGCCCCAAAGACAGGAGTCTCAGGACAGCAGCGGGAGGGGAGGCAGCCAGTGAGCATGGAGGTTGGCAGCTCCGTATGTAGACGCATACATGTCCATCTTCCTTGGCCAGTTAATCATGACCTCCCGAAGCGACCGGGAGGTGACTGACTCATCGGCTGGCAAGGCCTGGACAGCCATGGCAGAGACACAGGCCCAGCAATCTCTCCAGAGTGGAAGGGAGGCTCTCATAGAACCCCACAGACGGTGTGTGAGGAGGTCCAGTGCAGAGGGCAAGCCCAGACGGAAAATGCAACTCATTTCTCTGATCTGCGAGTGCTGATTGTGCGAGAAGCAAATACCAGCAGACCTGGGGTGCGGGGGGTAGTTCTGTTCCTTCGACTCGGCCCTGAGCCACCCGCCCCAAAGTGGAAGGAAAAAGAAAAGGAACAGATTCTAAGGCTGTTTTGTCTATCTCGCTGGACCCTTTGCCTCCTCGGCCTCTGGGAAGGGGGTAGGGGTTATCTGGGGGCCCTCTCCAGTGAGGACTTGAAACACTCCCTTCAATTTCCCACCAAAAAAAAAAAAAAAAAAGGTTTCAGAATCGGAAACTGGCCTTGGTTCCCCAGGGCAGAAATTGAGAGCTCAACACTA
Source organism: Pachyuromys duprasi (assembly GCA_028658305.1). NCBI lineage: Eukaryota > Metazoa > Chordata > Mammalia > Rodentia > Muridae > Pachyuromys > Pachyuromys duprasi. The sequence continues at coordinate 6,509,715 of CM053764.1, forward strand.
AACCACTTCCTTTGCCTGGTAACAATGCACGAAGGAATTTCCACAAATCCCCTTAGCTGTCATGGCTTCCGCTCCTGGACTTGGGCAAAGACAGCCTGGGACATTCCAGCCTTGTGCCCGCACCACGAGACGTTTGATCTGTTTGGCTCCTGGAGCAGCCTCGGAGAACCTCCATACTCATTTCCCTTCCCTGCATTTCCTCCAAGAGTGAGACACAACCAGGGCTGACCAGTGTGGGAAGAGACCCGGCCCAACCTTGCAAAGCCCCAGAGGTTTCTCCACTTCTGACGAATAGAGGGGCTACAAGGGAGGACTGAGTGGATTCATCAAGGCTGGAAGGGAAACAGGCCTAGCTTATAACCTCGCTGCACCACACGGCTAGTTATTCGAGATCTCTGATAGTCGACACTCCTGTACCGTAAGAGCCAGAGGAAGGACAATCACAAGTTCTAAACCTCAGTGTCACCACCCCTTGTGAGCATTCCCCGGGCCTGTGTGCACAGACCACACTTTCCAAGTGGGCTGTGTTCAAGTTCATCCCCTCCAGTCTGCTGGAAAATCACATTGCCAGTGTCTGTGTGCTCCCCAGCGTGCTCCTGGAAATCACCACCAATTCCCAGATCCCCAGAGGCTGGAGTGCCGCATCTCAGCAGGGTCTGGGGACGGGGACATATGCTTTGGACCTCACTCAGAGACCATGAGAGTTTGAGCTCAGAACCACATATTCTGTTTGGTCTAGGCTTAACCCCAAACTTCTAAAGTGTGGAAAATGGGAATGCATAAGAACTAAATTGTGTTCCCTCAAAGTTTGTTGTTCTGACCTCTAGTATAATTATACTAGCAGTTCTTTAAAAATCTTTATTTGTCCGTTTGTTTATTACCTTGTGTGAGATTGTGTTTTACAGTGTGCTCATGAGGTGAGAGAACAATTTTGTGGGGTTGGGTTTCTGTTCCTGCCTTCGCTTTTGTCCAGGGGATCAAACTCAGCTTGTCAAAAGTACTTAGCAAGCGCTTTTACCCACCCCACTGAGCTATCTCCTCGGCCTCGGTGTGGCTATACTAGGAGTCAGTGTGTCAGGAGGAAACAGAAGTCAGATGACATCACAGACGAGGGAATCAAGTGTCCTTGAGAAGGGGCTTCAGGGGGGACACAGCAAAAAAGGTGGCCATCTACAAGGCAAGAGAGAGAGGTCTCACAGGAAATCAGCCCTGCCAACACCATGATCTTGGACTTCTAGTTGCCAGAACTGCAAAGAAATAATTTTTCCCCCTGCTTAACCAATGCAGGCTAGTGTATTTTGTTACAGTAGTCCTTGCAGATTCAGACGGAGGGGATGGATTGAGTCAGTGCTCCGTGATATGAGTGTGTGGTGTGCCTCAAGCACCAGGAGCCCTAGCATACTGGGGACAGGCTAGTGTCCCTTGATCCTACATGGTGGTACCAACACCTCTTTCAGAAGTTTTTTATATTGGTGCTTAAGGGCATACAAAACTTTTTTAAAGAAAGTTTCCTCGATAAGCAAAGCCAGTGCTTGCTATGCTAACTGTATTGTACTGTATTTGTGTGCTAAAGGACTATGGAGTCCTGGGGCTGGAGAGATGGCTCAGAGGTTAAGGGCACTGTCTGCTCTTCCAAAGCATCCTGAGTTCAATTCCCAGCAACCACAAGGTGGCTCATAACCATCTATAATGAGATCTGAGGCCTTTTGGCCTCCAGTCAATGTTCAGGCAGAAAACTATATAAATAATAAATAAATAAGTCTTTAAAAGAGTCAAGGACCTGCACAGCTTTAAGGATCTATGGATTGGGAATGGTCATAGGAGCCAACACGAATGTTGCATTTAACAAGTCTCACTGTGCAAATCGCATAGTCCTCCACTGAGCCCTGGGGTGGTTATTTCCCTCATGCTACTGTGTGTTTTTTGTTTTTTTTTTTTTTAAGAAGCATTTGATTCTAAACCCCATGAACCTCAGAAAAAAAAAAAGAGGAAAAATTTGCCCAACATTTCCTTCTATAGTGAGAAAGCCACCTTTACTATCTGGGAACTGAAGTTAATGGGCTGGTTCTGAATCTCCTCACTGTTCTTTATGCCTCTCAAGTAGAACTCAGATCTGTTATTCTGCCTTACTTTTGTGTCTTATGTATGTGTTTGGATTATGACCACTTAAACACTAAAGTGAACTTATATAAAATGGGTGCATTGTTATTTTGAACTTAGTATTACATACTGCTTTCTTCTTGGACCTACAAAGCTAATATTGTCTTCTCGCACTCCCTAGATCTTCCCAACAGGAGAGGTAAAAGATGTGCTGTTTCCAGATGTATGACCAGCCGGACAGATACCCCAAATAATATGCAGACAGAGCGTTTGAACTAAGGAGAGCTCTATAAGACTGACTGATGCTTGAAATAATTAGCTTTTCTACAGAATTTCTGCGCATTAGCAATAAATAGCCAGTCAGAAAAGAGAATGTGCTTATCTTTTTTAGTGGCTGTTTGTTTGTTTGTGAGACAGGACAATTTAATGTAATCTAGGCTAGCCTCTGGGTAAATAATTTTCACGCCTGTATCTCCTAAATGATGGGAATATAGGCATATAACCACCGTGCCTGATTTAAAGATGTTTTGTTTTGTTCTTTTTTATTATTACTTAATTTTTTTGTAGAAGATATTTTAATCATATTCTCTTGCTTCCTCTATCTTCTTTCAGGTCCTTCCCATCAATTTCTGAAGTTTTTGAACTTCTGGGCTTAGGATCTTCCCTGCAGTTGGAATATCTAGTGTCACTGCATTGAAAAACAAAACAACCATTTTCCCTTTCCCGACAGATATCAATTGCAATTAGCTTCTTGCTCAGGGGTGGGAATTTGTGCTCACTTCCCCTCCTTTGTGCTGGGATTTTGTCTGGTGTGAGCTGTGCAGGTCATGTGCGTGCTCACAGAGTCTCTGTGAGGTTGTATCTGGATGACTCTCTTCATCACAGTAATGGAGCTGGCCACCACCTCTGGCTCTTACCAGCTTCCTGCCTCCTCTTCCACACAGATCCCTGAGCCTTGAGAACAAGATTTTTTGTTTTGTTTTTTTGAGACAGGGTTTCTCTGTGTACCATGGCTGTCCCGCACCAGGCTGGCCTCGATCTTATCGTGGATTTATCACCAGATTCCTGAGGAACTGCTGCATTGACTTCTGCAGTGGTGGTGCTCCCACCAGCAATGAATGAGTGCTCCCCTTTCCCTGGATCCTCATCAGCACAAACTATCAGTTGTTTTATTAATCTTGGCCATTCTGACTAGAGTAAGATAAAAGTCTCAAAATGGCTTTAACTTGTATTTTCTTGAGGGCTAAAGATGTTCAACATTTTAAAAAGTGTTTCTTAGCCATTTGTGCTTCATCTTTTGGGAACTCAGTGTTTTGTTCTATGCTCCATTTTTAAATTGGGTTATGTTTTTCTTCTTGGTGTTCAGTTTTTTAGTTTTTTGTGTATTCAAAATATTAATCTTCTGTCAGATGTAAAATTGGGTAAAAAAAATTTTCCCATTTTGTAGGCAGCTGTTTTGCCTAAATGATGGTGTGCTTTGCTATGAAGGTGCTTTTCAGCTTCATGAAGCCCCCTTTTTATTGTGGTTGTTTTGCTTTGGTTTTTGAGACAGGGTTTCTCTCTGTCTCTGTCCTGGAACTCACTCTGTAGACCAGGCTGGCTTTGAACTCTGAGATCGTCCTGCTTCTACCTCCTGAGTGCTGAGATTAAAGGTGTGCAGCCACTCTGCCTGTCAAAATTCCACTTATTAATTGTTCTTAGTGCCTGTCATTTCAGTGTCCTGTTCAGAAAGTCTTTTCCTGTGCCAAGGAGTTCAAGTCTATTCCCCACTTTCTCTTTTATCAGACTCAGGGTATCTGACTTTATGATAAGGTCTTTGGTCCATTTAGAGTTGAGTTTTGTGAACGGTAATATATATTTGCATTCTTCTATATTAGCTATCTAGTTTGGCTAATCCCAATTGTTGAAGTTACTGCTTTTTCCTCCAGTGTGTATTTTTGGATTCTTATTTTTAAATCAAGTATCTACAGGACTTATTCTGGCATTCAATTCTATTCCACTGATCAACCTGTCTGTCTGTCTGTGTGGTGTCTGTCTGCTTGTTTATTACCAATACCATGATGACCAGGCATGGTGATACCTCCAGCAGGTCTTTTATTACACAGGGTGGTTTTTTATCTTCTGGGATTTTTGTGGTTTCATATGAAGTTTTAGATTGGCTTTTTGTTGTTGCTGTTCCCCTCCCCCCCCAATTTCTGTGAAGAACAGTATTGGATTTTTTTTCCCCCCCAAAACAGGGTTTTTCTGCCCTGACTGTCCTGAAACTTGTTCTGTAGACCAGGCTGGCCTCAAACTAATCGATCCCCTTCCCTCTGCTCTCAAGTGCTGGGGTCAAAGGTGTGCACCACCACGCTGGCTTTGTGTTGGAATCTTGATGGGGACTGAATTGAATCTGTAGATTGCTTTTGGTAGGATGGCCATTTCCATAATATTTATCCTACTAATTCATGAGCATGGGAGATCTTTTCATCTTCTGATGTCATCTTCAATTTCTTTCTTTAAAAAATATGTTTTTTGGGTTGAGCAGCAATGGCACACAACTTTAATAACAATACTCAGGAGGAAGAGGCAGGCAGATCTCTGAGTCTGAGGCCAGCCTGGTCTATAGAGTGAGTTTCAGGACAGCCAGGGTTATACAGAGAAACCTTATCTTTAAAAATAATGGAAAAAAGAAAAAGAAAATACGGGAGGAAGAAAGAAAATGAAAAAAGAAAAAAGGAAGGAAGGAAGGAAGGAAGAAGGAAAGAGAGTAGGGCTGGAGTAGTGGCTCAGTGCGTTAGGAGTATGTGCCTGACCGAGCTAGGTCCCTGGCATGCACATGGAAGAGAAAGAACTACCCTCTCACTCCAAACATGAGCTGTGGCAAGTGTACAAACCGCCTCCTAAACACATAAAATAAAAAAATTTTAAAGAGCTTTAAAAATGTAAAAGACTAGCCATACATCTATGAAAGACAGATAATGAAAAATGATCAAATTTCAGGGGTTTGTTTGTTTGTTTTTTTTGTTTTACTTAGACAAGGTCACTCTGAATAGCAAGACTGATTTCAAATTTCAGTCTTCATCAACCACCTATGTGCTGGGGTTATAGGAAGTGCTTCTGTAATCAGCTAAAATGTTCTAAAAAGATCTTTTTTATTTACTTATGCTACTGGAGTGATCAAACACTGGTTCTCACACATGCTATGCAAATACTCTACCATACCTCAGCTCTAAAATGAGTACATTTAAATGGTATTTTAAAATATAATACAGAGAAGTGCAGTGTTCTTAAATGGAGCATAATGATGGACACAACCAATGCTTCCTAAGAACCTGGCTGGCATGCCTCTCTCTCTCTCTCTTTCTCTCTTTGAGACAGGGTCTCAGGTAGCTCAGGCAGGTCTCACATGTTCCTAAGAACCCGGCTGGCATGCCACTCTCTCTCTCTCTCTTTGAGACAGGGTCTCAGGTAGCTCAGGCAGGTCTCACATGTATGGCAGTTCTTTCGACTCAGCCTCTCAAGCACTGGGATTACAGCCATGCTGCACCCAGCTTCTAGACAGATAATTTTATAATCTCAAGAAAGGGGAAAGACTTCTAAACAAAACAAAAAGCCTAAATGATAAAGGAAACAACTGCTAAGTCCAACTACATTTTCAAAAGAGAAAGGAAAAACAACGCAGCAAGAGACAATGTTTGAAACATGTCTAACTAACAAAGAAGTAGAATGGAGGCCATCTTAGGTATGCCTATAAATCAAGAAAGAAAACGATATGCTAAGCATAAGTAAAAGCCTTGGAAAACACAGAAGAAGAGACACAAAAGCCGTTGTGTGGAAAGTGTGAACCCGCCCATGTGTGAAAATGTGCTGGACCTCTTTAATGATAGGAGAGAGGCAACTTGGCATGGTTGTTCAAGCCTCTCGTCTCAGCACTTGCCAGACTGAGGCAGGAGGATTGCTACAAGTTCAAGCCAGTCTGAGCTACATAAGATTAGAGGGACTAGGGGAGAGGAAGAGAATGATTCAGTTGAAGTTGATTGAATGCATGCATTGAGCATCCAAAGACTGGGACAATGAGTAGAAGAGAAAAAAGCTAAAATCCAAACCAAACCAACCTAAACCTGCGTGGCAGATGGGCAATTTGGTACCAACTCGGCAGGCCAGTGTGCTGAAGCACAGCAAAGCTCAACAGCCATGGGGACTGCACTAAAAACCTTCTCAAAGGGCTCCAGGTTCACAGCACCAAGGTTCTCTGAAGTGGGGGGTGCCCGTGGAAGGCTGCTGAAACCTCCATCCACACAGTTCCTCTCCGACAGTAATGGAGACAGTCAGTTGTACATACCCTTGATTTCCTGCTCCGTGTGCCCAGGGCCTCCAGTTCTAATACTGCTTTGCTGTTTTGTCTTGTTTGTGGTTTTTTATTGTTGTTGTTGTCTGGGACCAGTTCTCACTATGTAGTTCTGGCTGTCCTGAAACACAGTGTGTAGACCAGGCTAGCCTTGATTCTGTAGTGCTCCCCCCACCTGCCTCTCTAGTACTGGGATTAAAGGTGTGTGCTACCACACCCAGCTCCAATCCTAACCTCATTCTAGCGAATCACCTCACACCTCCTCAGACACTGTGAGGGCCCGGCTACCTTTCTCAGATGAGCTCAGACTTCCCAGACTCCTGGTGTTCACAGTGGCTCCCTTTCTCACCTCCTAGTCTTGAGGTCACGGAAGAAACACCTTTGGACAATGTGAGGAAATGTGAAGAGTCCCCAAAAGGGCTTGGTCTGGAGTGAGGGATACTGTCAGGAGCAGTATCTTTTTTCCTTTTAATTTATTTATTTTTAATTATGCATGCATGTGTGTGTGTGTGTGTGTCTACATAGCAATTCCAGACTAATCAGGGCTATCCAGTGAGACCCTGTCAAACAAACACATGAAAAAAATGACAGCACAAAACCCCAGAAGTCCCAATGCCTTGAGCTGTACTTTTCACACAACATCCAGCTGCCAGCAGCAGAGCCCTGAGGCTGAGCAGCGCTGCCCAGCTGGGAGGCAGCCCTGTGAGCAGCAGGCTCAACTAAACCATCTCAGAGGGCTACTCTGGGTCTGTGGGTTCCACCACAAGTCACAAATTCACCAGAATGCTCTGTCTCCAGAAGTCAGAAAAGGACCGAGTGACAAATCAGTGACTGAGCCCAACTTAGTGCCTTGAGACAAAAATACTCATTAAAAAGTCAAGAGAGATTCTGAAAAGGTCCAGCCCCATCCCTGCCCCAACCCCATTGTCATCAGCTCTAACCACAAAGCCTTCTGCCCCGAGGGAACTCCAAGTGTCTTCCTTCTTTGTGGGGTACCACAGAGCCAGTACAAGAAAGCATTCTTTTGAGTGGGGCAGGACGGGGCGTGGGAAGTGGGACTCAGCCCTGCCTGGTGGTAGGCGAAGGGCACACTCCCATCTTTCTCCCAGAATTTGGGAGGGTAGAGGACCATGAGAAAGGAGGCTGGAGTGTCTGGCCGGCAGGAATGCAAGATGTTTCCCTGCTCTGTGTGGCTCTTCCTCTTTTCTTTCTTTATCTCCTATAACCTCCCACTTCTTATTTGTCTCATTTATACACACACATAAATACATTCATTCATACATACATACATAATACATACATTTAAATTTGCTCTCTCTTTCTCTGGGGTGTGTACGTGTGTGTGGTATATGTGTGATATATCCATGAGAGTATGTGGGTATATACCCCTGTACAGCCACATGCAAAGGCCAGAGGAGGGCATCCGATGTCTTCCTTGCTCTGCACCTTTTTCCTTTGAGACAGAATCTTTCACTGAACTGAAGCTTACTGTTTCGGCCAGGGTAAGCTGACTGGCTTTGGGGATCCACCTGTTTCTGCCTCTTAGTCTAGGGGTTATAAGCAAGTGCAGTCATGCCTGGCTTGTCTTTCATGTGTATGCTAAGGATTTGAATTACAGTCTTCATTCTTGAACAACTGCCTCCATCCAGTAAGCACTTCTTTTTTCTTTTTTTTTAAAAATAATTTATTTACTTTTTTTTGCATTGGGTGTTTTGCCTGCATGTGTCTGTGTGAGGGTGTCAGATCCCTGGAATTGGAGTCACAGACAATTGTAAACTGCCATGTGGGTGCTGGGAACTGAACCCAGGTCCTCTGGAAGAACAGGCAGTGCTCTAACCCCTGAGTCATCTCTCCAGCCTTCCCCCGCCCCCCAGTAAGCACCTCTTCATGGGAGAGCAGGGTTGAGGATCCCCAGGCCCAAAGGTTCTATGGCTAGCTCTGCTTGTCTAGAGTGGTTCTCAGCGGCATTCCTTCATGTTCTCTAACCATGATCCACAGAAGTAAGATCTCAATATGTCTCCATGATAACCATTGACTGGGTAGTTAGTTTATTGATCAAAACTGACCTTTTTTTTTTTTTGACCATCACCCCCACAATTACAGGCCGAGAAGTGTGATGGCAGTGAATAAAGTCAGGCAACAAATGTCCGTTAATAACCTCTCTCTCTCTCTCTCTCTCTCTCTTTCTCTCTCTTTTGTGAGACAGGGTCTCAAGTAGGAGGTCAGAATGGCCTTGAACTCGCCATCCCCAAGACAGGGTTTCTCTCTATAGCTCTGGCTGTCCTGGAACATTCTCTGTAGAGAACCCAGAGATCTGCCTGCCTCTGCCTCCCAGAGTGCTGGGATCATATGATGGGTCACCACGCCTGGCTGTAATCTGTTCTTTCATTCTAACTGTGCCAGGCATTGTTCTAGGAACTGGAATCAAGAACCAAGGTATAATGAAGTTTTGTCCTAACAGGCAGCAACTTCCTTAGCTCACTCCTCTCAGCTGTGTGCCAAGTCTGTGAGGCAACAACACGTGTCTCAGGCTCTGTGACTCAGCGGGCTGGCAGTAGTGTTTTTGAAGTTAACTTAGACCTGACTTCCATGTGCTAACTGTATGACCTTAAGAGGTTTTTTTGTTTGTTTGTTTTGTTTTTTGTTTTCCTTAGCCTTCAAGGTTTTATCCGTAAAGTGGGATTTTCCTGCTGAGGTTCACTCTATTGCTAATGATAATGTAGGCCATTTCTGTAAATGTGGTAGTGAGCATCCAGCAAGAAGACACACACCCAGGGCTTGTTCAGGGCCAGGATGTTATAGGTAAACTCTGGGCCTAAAGAAATGGCTCAGTAGTTAAGAATGTCTGCTCCTGCAGTTCCCACCATCCACAAAAGGGGGCTCACAACTGCCTGCAACTCCAGCTCCAGGGACTTGAACTACCCTTTTTGGAAACTAGCCTCTCCCAACCCCCTTAACTTTCTTGTCTTTTTGAGACAGGATTTCACTGTGTAGCCCTGGCTGACCTGAACCCAGGAGGATCTTGAATTCATAGAAATCTGCCTGCCTCTGCCTCTTCTGGACTCTGTGTTTTCACATGTACACACACACACACAAATCTTCAAAAACTAAATTAAAAAACAAATTCTTGTTAAATATCAGGTATCTCTGCCCCAATGCTTGCTCTTCTTCCTCATGGTTGTGAACTACTCCCCAAGCCATTGTGCGGTTTATTTTCTGTCTATTCTTATGCTCACCATTGATGTGGAGGGGCATCTGGAATTGCGCTCATACTTAGGAACTGAAATTGCAACCTCGAAGCCAGTGTGTGGTGCCAAGGGATGGAACCCCAATGCAAACAATCTTTCCAGATGGTTCCCATTGCTGGGAGCCTCAAGAAGCACAACCCAAAAAGGCCTTTTAAATTATGCCATTGGACAACGCAAGAAAAAACCAGTGCTATCTGAGAGGGTCCACTGTTTGGTACTAGGATAAAATATGACTCAAGGTTTATTCATTGTTTCTCTGGTGTTGGCACAGGAAAAAAACCATCGGGTCCTACCATGGGTGCCTTCCCCAAAGGGAGAGCACAGAATGCTTGAAATCTCTCACCCCAGCTTTGTTGGGATTAGAGAGGGAACTGTTTATAATCATTATGAATAAAAGCCTGCCCACAATCTATGTCGAAGTCTTCATGCTTCCAGTGGGCGTGAGAAAGACATTTTTAGAGTAAACATCAAAGAAGGCCCTATGTTCATGAGTCCCAATTACCCCAAAGGCCCTCACTCATTTGGATCAATTGTCTAGTTATTTAAAGACCCTTTAAAGAAATAGCTGGGTAGAGCATGACTTAATCCCACTGTGTCAGACATGTGTTTTCTGAGCTCTTCCCAGAACCAACTTGATGTCGTATCTGCACAAGGCACTGTTCTACACATATTCGTGTGTTTGCCGTCAGTGTGCTTTAGACACGCAGAGGTTCCACTGAACCGTCGCACTCCTAGACACGCAGAGCAAAGAGAATGGGAGTGCTACTGAGGTGTCTGTCTGCTGGATCTGAAGGTATGGGATGTCTCCGCTTGTGCTGGTGAGGCAGGAAGCAGGTGCTGGCCGCTCCTCCACATACACTGGTCCTGCAGAGTAGGGTTCTCAGAGCCCGCCTGGGAGGCCGCAAACGGACAACTTGGGTAAACACTCAGCTCCATAAAGGACTATGTGTGTTTCACTAACTGTGCCACCTCCCAGGGCCTGGCAAAATGGTAGGCATAGAGTATACCATGTGCCGGTCAGCTCTGGTGGGCACAAGGTGGCCCAAGAGGGAGTTCCAAAATGGTTGTCCTTGCAAACATTAAACAGGAAAACCACAAGGAACAGTGCAGTGTCCCAGGACAGCCTTTATATACAATGGGACAGGAAGAAGGACTGGCCACCCACTGAGGTCATTCAGCAGGGAGCTAGCTGCTCTCTGCCTTCCTCTAGAGTCTTGCTATGTGCTTCCTGTTAGCCCAGTCCAGCCGAAAACCCGAGAGATCAGGAACTTCAATGAGCAAGCTTCTGTGGTCAGCCTCCCCAGTCACAAGACAATATGTAGGGGCAATGATTGGGCAAACAGGAATCCAGCTCTGCCCTCGAGGGCAATTTGCTGACTGATGGAGAAGCCTCCATCAGAGGGTGAAGCTAATAGAACAGCCATATGGTATTTCTTTGTGTCATTGTGAATAATATCCAGTGACTGTATACTTGGGCTTCATGTCTCATGACATTGCAGAATTGATTTCTTGAATCTATGGAACAGGGTAAGCACTTACAAGGTGAGACTGTGATTGGCCTCATGTTATAGATAAGAAAATTTAGTCACTAAGTATCTATGGAAGTTAGGTATGGATACTTAGTGTTATAAAAAATTATTTTTAATTGTTTAATTTTACCAATGAAGACTGGAGCCAGATGCTAGAGTGAAAGCCTGCTACTTCAGAGGGGCAGAGAGAGCCCCCAGCTGACTTTCCTACTCAGCCTATGTTCCTACGCAGCTCACTTCCCAGAAAGAAAAGGCCTTCCTACTCAGCTCATGTCCCAGACAGGAAAAGCCCCAAATGCTCACTAGCTCAAGTGACAGCCAGGAGGAAACGGCCAAAAAACCCAAGGCCAAAGGCTTGCTAGCTCAAAGCCCAAAGAGCCAGGGAGCTGAGGAGCTGAAGCCTAAGCTAAAGCCAGAGCTTAAGCTAAAAAGCCCTTTTCACTTCTCCACGCTGTCTTAAATATTCCTCAATTCAAAGTCCCTCCTACGCTTTAATCCTTGTCGGGTGATTTCTTGTTCTACCTCTTGACCTAGGCTTAACTTTATTAAATCCGGTGTGCAGAAAGCTCTTGGATTAAAGGTATGTAGGGCTGGGTGAACCATACCATAATCACCTGTTTACAGTAAACAGAAAGTTCTTGGATTAAAAGTGTGTGATGGGGGCTGGAGAGATGGCTCAGAGGTTAAAAACACTGGCTATTCTTCCAAAGGTCCTGAGTTCAATTCCTAGCAACCACATGGTGGCTCACAACCAGCTATAATGAGATCCTATGTCTTCTTCTGGTGTGCAGGCAGAATACTGTACAAATAATAAATAAATAAATAAATCTTTAAAAAAAATTGTGTGATAGGGCTCAACCATACCAAACAAGAAACAGGGTTTTACAGTTCACAGTTTTGGGGTTCACAATGGCATCAAATATCCTGTAAAAGATATGAATGTGCGCAATCCCCAAAGCAGGATTGTCATGACTTTCAAGATGGCCTAGATCAGTGGTTTTTAACCTGTGGGTCATGACTCCTTTGGCAAATCTCTGTCTCCAAAAATATTTACATTACAATTCAGAAGAGTAGCAAAATTACAGTTTTGATTTTTTGTTGTTTTGTGTTTGGTTTTTGGGACAGGGTTTCTCTGTGTAGCCCTGGCTGTCCTGGACTCGCTTTGTAGACCAGGCTGGCCTCAAACTCACAGAGATCTGCCTGCCTCTGCCTCTCTGAGCTCTAGTAACACAGGCATGCACCACCACATCCAGCTCAAAAGAACAGTTTTGAAATAGCAACAAAAACAATTTCATGGCTAGGGGTCACCACAACATGAGGAACTGTATTAAAGGTTCACAGCATTAGGAAGGTTGAGAACATCTAAGCCTCAGTTCGAGGAGTTCTGACACTCTCTTCTGGACTTCATGGGCACCAGGCACACACATGGTGCATATAGATATGTGTAGGCACAACTTCCACATACATATAATAAATAAATTTAAAAATGTTTAAAGCAGGGCGCAGTGGCACACTCCTATAATCTCAGCACTCGGGGAGGCAGAGGCAGGCAGAGCTCTGTGAGTTCGAGGCCAGCCTGGTCTACAAATCGAGTCTAGGACAGCCAAGGCTACACAGAAAAACCCTGTCTTGAAAAACAAAAGCAAAAAAAACCCCCCAAAACAAAACAAAACAAAAACCTAAAAATGTTAAATAATGAATTAAAAAAAAGTGCTGGGGTCCTAACAGCCCTTGATTATAGGATGTCCTTTTGGGATAGTTAACAGTAGCAACAATTAGATCCCTCCTCTCAGGGATTTGAAATTGGACTACTACTTACTTACTTAATAATAATTCACTGTGTAACCCTGGCTGGCCTGGAACTAATTATGTAGACTAGGATGGCTTTGAACTCACAGGGATCTAACTGCCTCTGCCTTCTAAATGCTTGGATTAAAGGTATGCAACACCTTGCTCTAATGGATTATTTTTTTCCTCCAGTGCTAGACCCTGTGCATTCTAAGCAGCACTCTCCCATGAGCTAGACACTGGAATTGGAGCTAAGAGATGCAGGCTGATCTCTACCTACCGGAGACAGTGTACAAACGCTGAAGAGCCTGCTGTGCTATTGTGTTTTGGGGGAAAGAGTGGTGCCCTTCAGAAGTTTCTTTCCTGGGGGACCCCAGTGTTTAAGATCACCTTTTCCTTTGCCCCTGCATCAGCTTTGTTATGAGCCTCTGCCAACCTTCATTCCCAGGCATCACTCAGCCATTGGAAAGAAGTGTTTTATTCTGGTTTGGATTGGTTTTCGAGACAGAGCCTCTCTGTGTAGTCTTAGCTGTCCTGGACTTGCTTTGTAGACAAGGCTGGCCTTAAACTCACAAAGATTCGCCTGCCTCTGCCTCCCCAAATGCTAAATCTGTCTTATTCTTGACGTTTCCTCACGCACAATGCACTTCCCATATGCTTTGAACTAAGGGGAAGGCTCCTATCAACCTGCTTGTGCTACACCAAGTGACTAAGTCATCAAGACCAAGTTGAACATTTGGGAAACTGGCCTCTCCAGCCTTTGCTGATCTCTGCTTCCCTGCCCTTTCCCAGGGTGAAGAGCATTAAACGCCTTGCTGCCTAACAAGGGCAAGGGGCCAAAGACACTTATGCCCATAGACATCTCTGCCCATGAGAACCAGCCCTAGGCATAGGTTGGGCCAGAACCTGACCTGAAGACCTGTTGGATGCTCTAGCAAAGTATGTCCTAGAACCCATTGGGGATCCTGGCTTTTCTTCATAGTGGAGAGATTGCTGGTGTCTTGTGCCTTCCTTCACCTCTTCCAGCTTGCACTGGAAGTTACTCTTCTCTGTCAAGTTGGCTGGACTTAAAATTACTCAGGAGACACAACTCTGAGTGTTTGAGCCTTTATCTCAAGTCCCTAACTCATGGCCAGTGCTTTAAGATGGATAGGGAAATTCAACATCAGGGCCCTCTGCAGGGCAGAAGAGACTTGGGGCTGTGCTAGAGATACACTGTGTTATGGGCATGGGGGAGGGGCAACTCCTGTCAAGTGCATCAGACAAGACATCATGGGGAACAGTCATTGTGCAACCCTGTTGGACACAGCGTTAAGTCCGTGACAACCTCCTAACGGTGGCTCAAGGTGTGACACCCAACACAGATCCTCATAGATGGCCTTCTTTATCTTCTTTCGGGTGGCAAGAACAAACAACGGGAATGTTTTCTTGGTAAAAGAAGAGAGGTCTTCTGGGGTACCCAAACTAACAGCTAGGTCCACCAACAGATGCATTCCCCCTTATCTTCTGCCATGACCGAGACTAGGAACAGGCAGTGGGCATCTGGAGCTCTGGCCTGATGGTCTGCTGCTCCTCAGGCCCGGCCCTGAATGGTCCAGGTCACTTGTCATCTTCTGATTAGTGATGCCTCCTCTGCCCTGGGCTTTTTACTGTTGGCCAGGCCTCTGAAAGTGAAAGAGTGGGAGTGGAGTATGTCTTGGCCGCACATCAGCACTCATCTGTATCTATGACTCATCTATGTATCTATGCTCTCTACCTGCCTGGCTCCCCTTCCTCTGTGTAGCTTACAAAAGTAGGGGCACAGGAAGTGACAAAGGATCTAAAACTCGTGCCCCCAACCTCAACCTGTAGTCTTGGAACACCCACAGCCTATCTTACTAGGCAGGAGTACCAGGAAGATTCCAGACAAACATCTCCGGCTACTTTTACCTCTCACATCTGTTCTTCAGCTCAAAGCCCAGCATTCGCCAGCACCCTGCTTAGGCTGGGCTGAAGGGAGGGGAAAGGGAACATTTCCTACCCTGCAGGGCAGTTTCAGAATCAGCTCACCACACTGACTACTCAACAACAAACCAATTGCATGTTTAAAGAAATCGGCGGAATGTACGCAATTAATTAAAGGGCAAGACTCAAGTCAGACTAAATACTGGAAACTAGGAACTGAAGTCCAAGTCCCTGCATGATCGGAAGGAAGAACTTCCCGATTTGATTGCAGAAAGCAATTTACTTCAATTAGCAGTGACATAAACAGGGTGATTGCTTAAGAGAAGTACAGCACCCCCAAACATAAACAGCCTGCCTCACAGCCCTCGCCACTCCATCAGCAGCTCCGGCTGCTCTTCCTGAGACAGGTTTGACTAACTCTGGAGGAGCCACTCCCAAGCAGAACGCTTCATATGCTAGCAAGGTTTTACGGGCCTCCTGACATTTGTTCTGCATTTCTAGCTTTCGAGGGCAAGTGTGTGTGTGTGTGTGTGTGTGTGTGTGTGTCTTGCTTTTTTTTTTTGTCTGTCTGCTTGTTTGTTTGCTTGCTGTTGTTGTTTCCTGAGACAGGGTTTCTCTGTATAGCTTTGGCTGTCCTGGACTCACTCTGTAAAACACCCATACACACAGCATAAAATAAATTACATTTTAAAAATATAGGCTTTAACCAAGTGCACACCTGTAATCCCAGCACTCGGGGAGGCAGAGGCAGGTGTATCTCTGTGAGTTCCAGGCCAGCCTGGTTTACAAAGCCAGTTCAGGATACACAGAGAGACCTTGTCTCAAAACATCCAAATATATATTTAATATATAATGTCTAATATACAATATATGATGTGTGGTATAATATATAATTATATATTAGAATAATTATGGTAATTATATTATTTTATGATAATTTTGTTATTAATGTTCTAATCATTACATTGTAATTATAATAATTATATGTAATATATTATATATATTATGTCTGGCTAACTTTGATATGCATTTTATATGCAATGTTTCTCTTTTTTAATAGAGTTGTTTTTTTTTTTTTTAACTTAAATTTGAGCATGTGCCATGGCATATTTGTGTGACAGTAAGTGACAAAGCTGTGTCTTTCCTTTCACTATGTGAGTCCCAAGGATTGAACTCAGGTTGTCAAGCTTGGTGGCAAGCACCTTTACTACTGAGCCATGTCACTGGCCTATTTTATTTTATGGCTTTTGAAGTAGGTCTTACTGTGTACCCTTGGCTGTCCTAGAATTCAATGTGTAGACTGAGCTGGCTTCAAGCGCCTAGAGACCCACCTGCCTCTGCCCCACAGCTGTTGGGGTTAAAGCTGTGTGCCATCATGCTTGGCCTTCTTATTTGTTGTTTGAGACAGGGTCTCATGTACTTCAGGCTGGTCTCTGACTCCATATTGTAGCCAAAGATCACGGGCTTAGGCCACCATAACCACCCAGGGCTACCATAACAAATTATGTTTATTTATTGTGTGTGTTGGGGCACACACATGCCATAGTACACATGTAGATGTCAGAGGACAACTCTGTTTACAAGAAGTACAGCGATAAAGAAGGAACCAAGATTGAGGGAATGTCCAACCAATTTGGTCCGACCTGAGACCCACCCCATGGTAGAGAGCCAGCCCCTGACATTATTAATGATGCTCTGCTATGTTTGCAGACAGGAGCCTGACTTGACTGTTATCTGGGAGGCTCCAGCCAGCAGCATATCAGGACAGATGCTGGGACTTGCAGCCAAGCATGGTGCAGAATTCTGGGGGTCCTGTGGAAGTGTTGGGGGAAAGATGGAAGGACCTGGAGGGCACAGGAATCTCACAAGAAGACCAAAAGGGACAATTATCCCAGTCCCATGGGGCCTTACAGAGACTGAGACATCAACTAAGGAGCATGCATGGTCTGGACGTAGGCCCCCTGCACATGTGTGGCCAATGGGCGGCTTGATCTGCATATGGGAAGCCTGGCGAGTAGATGGGGGAGGGCGCTGTTTCTAACATGGACTCTATTCTCTATTGCCTGCTTTGGATTATTCCCCCCCCCCCCCACAGCAGGGCTGCCTTGCCTAATCTCAGGGGATGAAGATATGCACAGTCCTGATGTGACTTGATGTAGTGGGGAGCGTTGATATGGGGGTAAGGGTTCCCCTTTTTTGGGGGAAAAGAGGAAGGGGGGACTGGGAGGAAAGAAGGGAGAGCTCACCCTTGGGATGTAAAGTAAATAAACTGAAAAGTTTTTAAAAATCATTGTTCACTGAAAAAAAATGTCAGGGGACAGTTCACAGGAGTCAGTTCTCTCCTTCCAGGCTGGTCATGGGGGTTGAACTCAGGCTGTCAGGCTCAGCCTTTACCCACTGAGAGATCGCCACAGCGCACAGCGCTTCTTCCCACTCTCCGGGATGTGGGAGGAGGGGGGGGGCGTGAGCCTAGTTCTTTGTGCCTCTCTCCCTTTGAACTTACTTTTTCTCCTTTTCCCATTTGGAATTAGCTTCTTGCCATGCACTATGGCTCAAGTCAAATCTCCCCCTCCTCAGGGGGACCCTTTCTGTCTTTCCCACTGGTCCAATTCTTTTCTGCTTTCAGCCTAACCTTTGGCATTATCCAAGTCATGTGTTTCTAGCTGATCTGCCCCCACCCCCAGGAGAATGTCCTCCTCTGGCTTAAAGCACCCCCCTCCCCAGGCCCCTTGCTTTCTCCTGGTTGGCTCTCATTCTCCCCACCCCAAAGAATGCAAAGTCCAGAGGCAAAAAGACTGGTGGAAAATCCTGAGCTCCCCACCTGGGAGGCTTTAGGAAGGATCTGGCTTCCTCACAGGAATGCACTCCCTGCCCTGGACTGTGGAGAACAACAAAACCTCTCTGCAGAATTTGGAGATGCACCCTGCCAACCCCCTGTAGCCAAACCCCAAGCCAGCCCAAGACCTCCCTCCCCCCACAATGCCTGGGGGGTGATAGTCACAGGACAAAGAAGATTTGGCAATCTGAGGTCACTGGGGGAAGGGTCTCTACTCAACGAGAGGGTGAAAGTCAGTCATGAGTTGTGTGTGAGCACCCAGCTTTGGGCTATAGGGGCTCCACCCCCTTGAATCATTTCCCTGTGTCCAGGCAGCTCTGATGGGGCCTGATTACCCTCACACACTGGCTGATTTGGATCTCAGTTTCTTCATTAGGCTTGCTCTTTTTTTTTTTTTTTTTTTTTTTTTTTTTGAGACAGGGTTTCTCTGTACAGCTCTGGCTGTCCTGGACTCACTTTGTAGTCCAGTCTAGCCTCACAGAGCTCCACCTGCCTCTGCCTCCCCGAGTGCTGAGATTACAGGCACGCACCAAGGCACCCAGCTCTTTAGGCTCTTTTATGTCACCTTCAGGGCAAGGTGAAGTGTGGCTGCCTTCACGGTTCTGGTTTTGCTGTCTACACCTTGTGTGACTTTGAATAGGTCTCTAAGCCCTCTGGTTGATAAGGAAGACTAGCATCCACCCTGCAGGGTTGCAACCTCTTTAAGTAAGATAAAGAATGGGGACATGACCTGGAAGTATAAACTACAGTGTGCACTGAGGAGAAGCTTTTGTTTCTAACTATTGAAGTGATTTTAACATTCATTATGCATGATCTGCCAAAGGTGGGGTTTCCTGGGCTCACAGGACAGATAAGGAAACAGGCTCTCAGAGCCCTGTGCTTCCTGATACCAAACAAGGAAATGGAAATTGTTTTCATAGTTTATGTTGATTGCATCCTGTCAGGATGTGGCAACGTGAGCACAGACTTCATCCAAAGAGATAAAATCCTGGAGGCAGATGGAGAGGGGTAGGAGAGGGGCCCAGGGCTGTAAGATGAAGATGGAGACAGAGCAGAGATCGTGTCATAGGGAAAGGGTATGGAGAGTGGGTTTTATGATTTGGTTTTATGAGTTGTAAAATGAATGCATGAAAAGGACAGCATCTTCAGACACAGCTTTGGAAGCATCCTGGAGATGGAAGAATGGCCCGGGGTGAGGCTGGGACTGTGATGGGAAAGACAGTGGGGGTAGAGTGGCAGGGGCCCTTGATTGTGGATGAAGGTGATTGAAGGTTGAAGCTGCTTTGCAAAAGGGTTAAAAGTAAACTCCAGAGCTGCCAAGATCTGTAGATTTACCACAACAGCCCCTAGGAATGAGAAAGCCCAGCATAACCTGATGGAGAGGAGAGACACAGATGAAGAACTCCTCACCTGCATGCAAGGGGCCCTGCTGCTCTACAGATAACTGAACACCTGGAAATCACATGGACAGATGTGACTGACTTCCCCTAAGAAGACTTATCTTGGTCCTTAAGGAACTAGGAGGGAGATACTTCTACCTTGATCACTTATAGCATTCACTCCTTCCTTTTACCAGTCTCCAGGTCAATCATTCTCCATCCTGGGTGGGCCACAGCCTGGAGCTTCCAGCCCTATAGTCACGTTCTTCAGAAACGCCTTAATGTAAGTCAGGTCCTGTGGCACAGGACTGTTGTCTCAGCTCCTTGGGAGAGAGAGGCAGGAGGGTCTCAGGTTCGAGGCCTGCCTGGGCTAGAGAGTGAGTCAAGATCAACCTGGGAAAATTAGAGAGAGCCCATCTCAAAAAGAAAAACAAACAAACAAACAAACAAACCAACCTAAGGGGTGAGGGCTAGGGATATGTGGGCCAGACTCAGCTCAGAGAACCAAATTCTCCCTAGGGACTACTGGGATTGAACAAGAACCCCATTTGAAGCCACTCAGTGTTTTTCTAAAAGCTAAGGCATAGCCCCTTCCCAGAGGCCTGCCCTGCTTTCTCCAAAATCATGTGACTTTCCATCTGGCTACACAGGGCTTTCTTCATTCACAGGTGTTGTGATGATAAGTCTACAACTACTCACTTGATGACCCTCACTCACTGCTGGGTCAGCTGTCCCCAGGCCCCTTACAGGCCCCTGGTAATATTCTGTAACTATGTCCTCACTAAACTCAAGGCACCTCAGCAGGCCTTGGGGATTCCAGCCCATCCTTCCCTTTTTGGTCATCCGTACAAGGCTAGTCTGTCCAGTGAGGGACTGTGAATCCCAGACACTGGTCAGAGCTGTCAAGACTGTTGGTGCTCCCGACCAAGTGGCTCATTGGGGTCTTTTCCAGAACCGCCATCCTCAAGAATAGATCCCTGTACACAGGGAATCCAGCTGTCCCAGCTTTCTATGCTGTAGTTTCCTTCCAGTTTCCTGAGGAAGGAACCCACACAGCCAACCCACCTCTTCCAAGTCATTCAGGCTTGACGTTCACTGTGGAGCTAAGGATGACCTTAAGCCGATCCTCCTACCTCCATTTCTTAGTGCTGAGGCTATAGACATGCACAACCACATCAGGTTTAGGCTTGGTGCAAGCACTCCACCAGCTGAACTGCATCCCTAGCATCCCTAGGGGCGTTTTCATTTTCTAAGGCTGGGTCTACCCTCTCAAAGCCTCATTTTTTTTGTTTTGTTTTGTTTTTCTTTCACCTGCACAAGAGAGCCCCAGAGCCCTCAGTCTACAGGACTGTCAGGGGATCAAGTTCAAGGATCATAATTATCAGGAGTGTCATGTGAGCCATTTACCAGAGTAAGAGCTTTGTCAGGATCATCACATTTAACCTTCCCAAGGACCCTGGGAGGAAGGCTGGTTAATACCCCTTACTTCAGAGGTGAGACAAGTGGCTCACGTCATGGCCCAGTGCCACATGGGGCTGGGATGCAGAGCCCACCACCTTACACCCCAACCTACACCATGACCCCTTGACTTGAACAGCCCCTCCATGAATGTGGCTTGGAGTCTGGCAGGCAAAAGTGACCTATAAATGGTGTCATAACTGTCCCGGCAGAAACAAAGATATCCTCACCTCAGCTGTCAGCCCACTGAAACAAGGCTAAGGCCCAGTGTCAGCTAGAGGGGGAACACAGTTCTGATAACATGTCAAACCACCTTGCAGTCGAGATGAGCCAGAGACAATGAGGGTGGGCGGGACTCGGCTATGCATACCTCTTGTCCTCTGTTTAAACTGTAAACTTCATGTCAGGACCCTAAAAATTGACTCGAGGGGGATCGCTGCACCTCGTTGTTGCTCTTTTCAATGTAGAGATAGAATAAGTCTCCTTTTTCTGCTGCCCACTGTTACATGTTTACTTAATGAGTCTATTAAGGACAAGTGGCTGAGCCCAACTGGTTAGGGGCCCTCAGGGCTCAGGCTTGACCCCGGCCATTCCAGGAACAATATGGCTTATCGAATAGCTGGGCAGTACCAGTACGAGACTCCCGCAGCCCTGACTGTTTTCCAGAGCGGGCCTGGGAATCACCGCACAGCCAGACCTTCTGAACCTGCCCCTGTTCCAAGTCTCACATCTGTGTTCTTGCAAAAGCACAGAATGGAACGGACAGTGGCTGGAGAGCCTCCCTGTCCATGCTCTCCTCGGCAGTCCCGTCCCAGTAGTCATCCAGAGCTCAGGCCTGGATGAGGAAGATTCAGAGCAGAACCTCCTTGGAGAAGTTCAATAGCTGAGTTACCTCAGCACCTAATTTTGTTCTTCCTGTTTCTTTTATCTGACCTGTCAGGTGCTGGGCTGAATCAATACATCAGGAACTGGGAGGTAGCTCCAGGTACCAATGGGACAAGGAGGACTCGATTCCAAAGAAAATGATAGTATGAGATCATTCATTATAATATTTAGCTCCCAGAAGAAACCACTGTGAGCCCCATCCAAACCACAGACAGCTTTGGCAGCCTCCCTATCCTCTGACAGTTACATAAGCTTTGCAGGGAAATAAATACCAACTCATCTCGAAGGAATTTTAAGGGGTAATAAACCTTAACCAGCCTGTGCAGAGAAGGTTCCCTTCCGAGGGCAGGACTGCGGTTTGAGAGAGGAAAGAACTGAACCCTAGGGCTCTGGGGCACAGACCTTGTGGGTCAGGCTGCACACGCAAACACACGTTCCCCAGAGATGCTAATTCCACAGGCTTACTGGTGGGGCAAACAGTCCCTGGCCAGCCCCTCCTCACACATGCTAGAGAAGTGGTAAGTCTGAGTTGTACCTGTGGCCCACGTTCCAACTCATAAACCTTCAGGCTCTGTTCTCTGCCCTTACAGGTACTGAGTTTCCCATCGCTGGAGGTGCTCAAGCATATTTAAATATTTAGAGCACTGGCTTTCAGGACCTCTAAGTTCTCACTGTTACACCACAAGCTCTCAGGCGGAGGATCTTGCCCTTATCAGCAAACAAAAGAGGAAAAGCTCGCATCCAGAGGCTGTCATTCCCTACCTGGGGGACCATGGGCAGGTTGCTTTGCCTCTTCATGCAAATGACATTGCCTACTTCTCCTGATTGCTGGAACATGCAGATGGACTTCAGGTGTGTGAACACCGCAAATCGAAAGCTGTTCTGCTGTCAGCGTGATGCCACAGGCGAGCCAGGCACTAAGTGGTAATGGTGGCTCTGCCTGCCATGTTAGGAGACGCAGTCGAAACTTACCCTGTTGTCTCTGGACGTCCCTCTCCTCTTCCACAGCCTCTTTTCTAGGGGGAAATAAATCAAGTATGGCATGCTTAGGGCTGGAGATCGTAGAGCCAGACACCTGAACTCTTGACACTCTGTGCTGTGTTTTCTTTTCTTTTTAATTTTTTCTTTGTTTTTTTTAGGGGCAGCATTTCTCTGCTACCTAGCCCTGGGTGTCCTGAAACTTACTCTGCAGACCAGGCAGGTCTCAAATTCACAGAGATCTGCCTGCCTCTGCCTCCAGAGTGTTGGAGTTGGAGGCGTGTGCCACTGTGCCCATTTTTTAAAAATTAGATTTAGTGTGAGTGTGTGTGCTCATATCCAGTGGACACATAGGCACAAATGCACATGTGTCACAAGCAAGCACATATAGAGATCATTGGCCGGCCTGTTGGTTATCTCCTTCCACTGTGCAGGCCAAGAATTGATCTACAACGGTCAGGCTTAGTAGCAGATGCCTTTACTGGCTGAGCATCGTCTCTCCACTTTACCCACTGTGCCTCACTTTCTTCACTTGATGTTTGCAAAGTAACGGTGCCTATCTTAGTTGTTAGGAGAATCAAAGCGATCAAGGGCCCAGAACATTGTGTTGCTAATTATTAATGTGTTAGCTAGAGAATCAAAGTAGGCCTGGCTTCATGGCTCACCCATTTGATCCCAGCACTTAGGAAGGCTGAGGCAGGCAGGCTGTGAGTTCCTGACCAGCCTGGTCTACAAAGTGAGTCCAGGACAGCCAAGGCTACACAGAGAAACCTTGTCTCCAAAAAAAAAAAAAAAGAAAGAAAAGAAAAGAAAGAAAAAAAGAATCAACTTAATTTTCTTCTAGTCACTGACACTAATCCAAGTTAAGGAATAGAATACAAGATGAGTAGGTTTTCTTTCTAAGATTTATTATTATTAATTAGTTTATGTGTGTGTAGGAGCCTTCTTCGGAGGCCAGAAGAGGGTGTAGGATCCCCCAGAACTGGAGCTACAGGCAGTTTTGAGCTGCCTAATGTAGGTGCTAGGAGCCTAACCCAGATCTTCCTCTGTAAGAACAGTGTCATCTTTCCAGGCCCAAGCCAGGTAGATTATGTAGAGACATGGAGGTCCATTTAATGAGCACTTATTGTGTCCTGGGCACTGTGCTGTCTATCTAATCCCGTCATAGTGCCCTCGAAGAATCAGAGCCATTAGTCCTGTGCTACACGAGTGACGCCTGAGCCTCAGTAAGGCTTGTCCAAGACAGAAGAGCAGATCCTTAATGACATCAGGGTTTGGACACGAGCACCCTGGCACAGACCCAATTTTCTTAACTTTATTTCAGGCTTGAGGCGTTAGAACCCTGGAAGGTGCAGGAGGATTAGACACAGGTACCCGAGTCCCTGCAGTGAGGCACTAAAGGCAAAAGGGCAGTGATGTCTTGAGTACGATGGGCGAGCCTTGGGCCACAGGTCAGAGTTGGGCCATCACAGACATGCTGTCTGTGCTTCTTGAGAAGGCAGCCGAAGGCTGAGTGTGGTACATGCCTACAATCCCAGCACCAGATAGGCTGAAGCAGGGCAATGGTTAATTCAAGGCTAGCCTGGGGTACGTAGTAAAATGGTTTGAAAAAATAGCTGAGAGAAAGGGCTACTTTCAAGTCCAAAGTCAACCCTGCAAGGACTGCCAAGTTCAAGGGAGACTGAGTCTTCCCCCCGCTGTGTGGACAGTGAGGATAATACTCCCACAATCTGGGGCTAGGGGTGAAGAATCAAACTCTAGGAAGCAAAGCTGCTACCCTGCTCAGGCTAAGCCCAAGACAGAGGTAACTAACAACTGGGCTCTCTGGGGTGTAGCCTGGGTAGCCATAGCAACTGCGGAGTTAAGTCATTCAGAGACCCCTTCGGCTGCAACCCGAGTGGCAGAGCCAGGCAGCCAGATTCCTGGCACCCAGGCACCGGCTTCCACTGTTCTCTGCTCTCCACCAACAGACGCCCTCTCAGCCCGCTACCACAAGCTGTGCTGCTGTCCTAACGTTTTTTTACGACTTACCTCATGTGTAGGAAAAAAGCACAACTCTCTCTCTAGACCTCGACTGGTCTCCAAATGCACACAGGCTGAGAATGCCCTAGAAAGGGCGGGGCTCCCATTCTGTGCCCAGTGCTGTGCTCAGTACCAGCACACTTAGAGATCTGAGATCCCGGTGCTGAAGGGCATAGCTGGGAGAAGGTGCAGCCAAAGGGGAAACTTAGAGGAGAACAGAAGCTTTTGGGAAATCCTGTGAGGATGCAGCATGAAGTCCAGCCTGTCCACTACTGATTGGCCAGCAAGTTCTGCACTAGCTCTTTGGAAGGGCTGTAGGTCATCAGCCAGGGTCTCCTGGTCCAAGTGTGTTGGGACCTGTTAGCCCAGCCAGCTCCCAGCAAGGAACTTGTCCCTCAGCCTCCCCCACGTTGCACACAGGCAGCTGGCAGCTTGTTTTATGAACATCCAAAATCCATAAGGAACCACAAAACCACACTGGGCTGTAGACAGTCCATTGCAAAGGAAGCCAAGGTCGGGGCTGCTGCCTGGTCTCCTCCCCTGGTGGGGCCCACCAGCAAGTCTAGCCTCTGGGAAGCAATGGTGAGCATCTGTTTTCTTTCTGGCAGGATTTGTTGATTTCCCATCTCTGTGGGCTATGAACAACTGCTTTCTCCAGGGCAGATTTGAAGATAGGGTCCTAGCTCCGAAGGTCAGTAAGTAATGGAGATTGCTTGGAACCTTCTCAAATATCAGTAACCTTTTCACTGTCATGAACTTCTCACGAGGGGAGAAATCAGAGGCCTGGGGAACCTGGGAGATGGAAGATAGTGCAGGAGAAGGTGACCTTATTTTCTTCTGATCTCATCCCTTCCCCCCCACCCCCCCCCCCGCCTCATTGTAACGACGATTATATATCCATCTTTTGGGCTTGAGCTTGTGACCTGCATCAGTTAATTAGAATTCCCAGCTGTGAAGTGACCTGAACTTGAGAAGCAATTGCATAGTTGAGGTTGCTCTGCTTTCTTTTTTTCCCATGAAAACACTATGCCGAAGCCACTTGCTGACTCAACAGTGATGAGAGAAATGTAGTGCAGACCTGGACTAAACCTACAGCCTGCAGCCACGACCACCGAGGCCAGCCTAGCTCCCCGGACCCCGCAGGCCAGACAGCGCAGCTCCCATGCTGCATTTCGCCATTGTCTTCAGTCTCCTCCAGTTTCAAACAGTTCTGTAGTCTGCGAGGCTCTGGCTCGTCTTAACGTCTTTCTTTTGGCCCTCTGGTTAGATTCTGCCCGTGTATCATTCAGAAGCGTTTCAGGAAAGCAGTGCTGTTTTTCAGGGCATCTGATGGCGGCACAAGCTATTATTTGCCCCATTGCTAACGAGGTTCACGCTGTCCTCTGACTAGTGTGAGGTTCATCATGCGCCGCTGCAAACTTACTCTTTTAGTTTTTTTTTGTTTTTTGTTTTTTGTTTTTTCAAGACAGGGTTTCTCTGTGTAATCTTAGCTGTCCTGCACTCACTTTGTAGACCACTCTGGTCTCAAACTCACTTGAAACCATGTAAGTATTTATTGGTATGAGTATAAATTTGTACAGAATTTACTATTGATTATATGTGTATCTGAGACTATGTAGGTGCAATAACATGTGTGTAGTGCCTGCAGAGGCCAGGAGGGGGCATCAAATCCTTTGGCATTGGAGTTGCAGATAGGTGTCTGCTGCCTGGTGTGGATCCTGGGATTTGAATCCTAGTTTTCTATTCAACCTACAGGTTATAGACCACTAGGCTGAAGGCATGGCTTTGTGGTATAGCATTTGCCAGCCTCACGTGAAAAAAGCTGAGTTTGATTCCCAGCATTGCAAAGCCAGGTATTTACGGCATTTTACATTTAAATTCTTTTTGTCTGTTTGCTTGTTTTTTGTTTTTTTGTTTTTCTCAAGACAGAGTTTCTCTGTCTAATGAAGTCCTGGCTGTCCTACACTCACTCTGTGGACCAGGCTGACCTCACAGAGATCTCTCTGCTGGGATTAAAGGCATGCACCACCACAGCTAGCAGCATTACTTATTTGAACCCCAATTGTCACAGATTTGGCCACTGGAAAGTCTTTCAGCTGGCTTCAGTGCTGGAATTTAGTATGTCTTCATTATTTTTTTTATTTTTTCACATTCTTGTTTTCTGACACAGTAGAATTTCCCCTGGTCCTTTCGTACTTCTTATGTCATATTATAGCAGTCAGCTATTTCTCCTGGGAACTATGTTCCTGAATTGCAAAATGATATTTAGAAGCCAAGATTTGGGAGGTAGGTGTGCTAAGTGCTACTTGAGGTGTCTGTGTGCCCAGGCCCTCTGTGTAAAGTGCTAGCAAGCATTTATAGTTTATGTGTCTGTCTCTGTTTTTCTATAGCTGCATGAGACTTAAAAGCCATCTGATAAATTCTTTGGATTCTAACCCAGTTGCTCCAACTTTCCACAACACTAGCTTCCCTGACTATGAGGTATGGTTCCCATTAGTCCCATTCACCCATTCGTTTGGCCGCCCTCCCCGCTGTCATGTGCTATCACTCCTTCCGCACACCACCTCTGACTTCCAACCCAAGCTCATCCCTCTATGTGCTCAGACTCTGACTTGTCAAGCCAGGCCCTCCCTGGGTAGAAACCAACCCTGATAGACAAGCCTATGCATCTGAACCCCATGGACCCTTTCCTCTCCTACCCCAACAGCGCTACCCCACATCAGTGGGATATTTCATGTACCCTCAAGGTTTTGCATCCCTGCTTCTTTCATGATGTCATGCCTTTGCATTCTGTTCCTCACAACGAGCATCTTTTCTTGTTGACACTCTCTAACCCCCTCAGCCAATGCCTGCTTCCGGACTATGGCAGCTGTCCTCAAGGGCAGCAGGGGCCACCTATCTCTGTCCTACTGATTTGGGGACCAATTAATTCAGAAAGAGATGAGAAATCAATGGGATGGGGTGCAGTTCTGGCTGCCAGATGGAGACTAAACTATAGGGAGGCATGGGTAGAAGAGAGACCAGCTAAGGCAGGTAATGGAGTCTTGGTAGCAGTGGGTTATGGAGTTAAAAGTGTTCCATCCTAGATGTGTCCTGAAAGTAGAGCTGCTGCCATGTGCTCATGAAATACTTGGGAATTCAATCCAAGGATCACTTATTGCTTTTGCTTAGTCAAGGTCTGTGGTTGCAAGTGGACACCCACTCAGATAAACATAAATAAAAAAGATGAACAAATAAAGATTCAGAAGTATCTTTCTGAACTCACAGGTAGACATCATGAAGGGCAGAAACCAAGATTTGGATCCTGGACAGCCTCCCGCTCCTTCTCTTTCTTCTCCTCCTCCTATCTATCAGTAGATCTCCTTTCCTCCCATGCATGTGGGAGAAGCTGGAAATAAGGACTTATAGCTCCTGTTCAAAACACTGGTAGAAACTGAATGTCTGACCAGTTTCAGTTTTTCAGAAAAGCAAATTGGAATGACCTAGTATCTTAGTTAGAGTTTTATTGATGTGAAGAGATCATGACCATGGCAACTTTTATTGAAGAAAAAGGTTGGTGCTGGCTTACAGTTTTGCAGATCTAGTCCATTGTCATTATGGCAGGAAGCATGGCAGTATGCAGGCAGATGCAGGCAGTGGAAGGAGACTGTGTGACACACTGGGTTCAGCTTGAGCATAGGAGACATCAAAGCCCACCCCTGCAGTGACATGCTTCCTCCAACAAGGCCACACCTACTTCAACAAGGCCATACCTCCTAATAGTGCTAATCCATACGGTTCAAGCATTCAAACATATGAGTCTATGAGGGCTATACCTGTTCAAACCACTATACCTTGTGTGGGTTAGAAGCCCAAATTTTGTAGCCAAAAGGGGTGTGGTCCTCCATTTTCCCTGGGGTTGTGGGCCACTGGTCCACAAAGACAAAGAGAACAGAAGTGATGAATGGGGTTCAGATGGCCTGTGAGTACCACAGACAAGACTTCCAGGATCAGCTTCGGAGAGACAGCTCATTTTATTGTTTTAGGGGTGAGGTATATAAAGGTTCTTAGGGTTACAGATGAGAAGAACTGATTGGTCATAACATAGTACCTGATTATCCTATGGGCAGACAAAGGAGCAGGACGCTTGACTCCCATAGCTCTTGCTCAGGATCATACTTCAAAAAAGGTCAGGCATCTGTGCCTAGAGGTGCTCTCCAGATAAGGTCAAGCAGGAATGTCAAGCGGAAGCCCCACTGAGGAAGGGAGTCCTCCATTTTGCATTGAGCTGGGGAGAGGTAGCCATACTGCAACCTTAATAGCAGGGTCTTCCAACAAAAGGACAGGGAGACAACACAAGCCTGGTTCCCGAGCCTTTCCTGCTAGGAGTCAGGAGGCTGATGGGTTAGTCAGACATAGTCAGAAAGTTCACCTTTAAAAATGTTCTACCTGTGACTGCAGAGATGGTTTAGCTTCAAGAGGACCTGGGTTGGATTTCCACCTCCCACATGGACGCTCACAACCACTTACAATTCCAGTTATAGGGAATTCTGTGTTTTCTCCTGGCCTCCTTGGGCACCAGGCATGTAAAAACCCTTGTAAAAAGCAAATAACAATAAATAAAACCAACTTTTTAAAAAACCTATTTACGGTCAGATAGTTATAGACGGTTGTGAGCTGCCTTGTCAGGGTTGAGAACTGAACTCAGGTCCTTTGCAAAAGTAGCAAGTGTTCCTAACTGCTGAGCCATCTCTCCAGCCCATTCACCTATACACAAAGGACTTATAACACAAAGCTATAAGGCCCAAAAGTACACAGAAACAGACAACACAGAAACCATGTCCTCAAAGCTAATATATACTCTCTAAGTGAAACAAACATCTAAAACAGTAAGGAAAAATAAAACTCAAGACAGCAGGGCTGCAGGGCAGGAGCTTGGAGAAGGGCGCACAGCTTCACCTGCCCCAGGCTGTAATCAGCAGCGCTCAGTTCACTGGGCAGAGGCTGTGGGGGAGGTACTTGGCTATTGCCGTGGAAAAGGGCGGCTCGGCTCCGGGAAGGCCCCAGAGCGACTGCGTCCAGTTACTTTGCAGGCACTGTGCTCTCCTGGGCTTCGGGTACCACACGGCTGATTTATGGCCTGTGCAGTCAGAAAAGTTAGACCTTTGTGGCTTTGTTTTTATAATACCACTTCCCCCAAACTGGCTTTATGCCTCCCTCATATAAATCTGCTGGAGAGTGGTATATGGCCCAGGAGGTCTTTTCTAGGTAAGCAAGATTTTGTTGTCATCTATAAATCGTTTTAGAGTCCTTCCAACCCAGGCTCTCCTTTCTGTACTGAGGTTGACTTTATTCCCTGGTAAAGTCAATTCAGTGTACGCCCTACTGGATTTGGGGACTGGCATTGTCCTGGAGGCTTTTAATATTCACCTTTCCCCACCTCACCCCACCCCAATTGCCTAGAAGGCTTAGTTTTTAGTCACTGGCTTAGTTACTGTTTCTTTTCTTTCTTTCTTTCTTTCTTTCTTTCTTTCTTTCTTTCTTTCTTTCTTTTTTTTTAATTTGCTTGGTTTGATTTGGTTTTTGATTTGTCAAGACAGAATTTCTCTGCGTAGCCCTAGCTGTCCTGGAACTCATTCTGTAGATCAGGCTGGCCTCAAACACAGAGATCTACCTACCCCTGCTTCCTGGGTGCTAGGATTAAAGGCGTGTGCTGCCATGTCCAGCCAGTCATTTGCGCTATTGATGTGAGGCGATACCATGACCAAGACAACTTATACATGAAAGCATTTACTTGTGGGCATTTACTTACCATTTTGGGGTGTTAGTCCATGGCCATCATGGCAGGGAAAGCAGGGGAGGCAGACAGGCAGGCAGTGCTGGAACATTAACTGAAAGTTCACACTGATTGGAAAGTTGTAGGCAGAAAAAGATGGGGACTAGGCCCAGTGAGGGCTTTGGAACCTCAAAGCCCACCCTCCCCACCCACCCCTGTGACACATCCTCCAGCAAAGTCACCTCTTAATCCTTCCTAAATAGCTTAACTAGGAATCAAGCCATCAAAAATATGAGCCTATGGGGGCTATTCTCATTCAAACCATAACAGTCACCTAACAAGAAAGTTGCTAGGATCTACTTGCTCTTGTTAGTTCAACCATTTCTATGACCTTGGTCAAACAGGTTCATATGAAAACAGGCCGAATTCTGTCACAACTAATTTAGCTTGTCACTTAAAATCTTACAGGGTTAGTATCATATCTGCAGTCTAAAGTAAAATGTAGCCAGAACAAAGAAGGCAGTGCTTTGCACATTCTTAAATTCTGCTTCTTTCACCCTCTCTTAGTTAGGGTTTCTATTGCTGTGAAGAGACTCCATGACCCGTGTCAACTCTTATAAATGAAAGCATTTAATTGGGGCTGGCTTACAGTTCAGAAGTTTAGTCCATCATCATCAAGAAGGCATGCAGGCAGACATAGCGCTGGACAGGTTGCTCAGAGTTCTACGTCCGGAACATCAGCAGGCAGCAGAAAGAGAAAGTGATACTGGACTTGGCTTGAGTTTCTGAAACCTCAAAGCCCACCCCTGGTGACATACTTTCTCTAACAAGGCCACACTGCCTAATGGTGCCAATCCCTCTGGGCCTCTTTGTGGTTGCCTTGGTTGGAGAAAAGCTTCATCTTCTCATATAGGGCTTGGGGACCAGTAAGACGGAGCTGACCACTTTGAACAGCTTCCAGCTCTCAGTCAAGCACCACATTCCCCACTGCAAACTTCAGGAGCAATAAAGCTTCTTTCAGAGGTTCATGGAGGGGTTTGGAAGATGGGACACATTCTAGGACCCTGGGATTCTATGCTGACTACTACATTCATCTGATTTGCTGGCTTCTCCTTTGATTCAGGGGCTATGGATATTCACAAGGAAACAGCAAGATTAAAAAAAAAAAAAAGGGTTTCTCCTACCCAGTTCATTCTAGAGCAGTACTTTCTACAATGTATTTCATGTACTGTCCGTCCATTGAATGCTCACTGAGAATCAGTTTTGGAGTTTAGAAATGCATCTCAGTGGTTCAGTGCTTCCTCAGAATACACAAGGCCTTGTACTCAGAGCTTGTCTCCCAAGCACTTAGAAAATATATTTTTTTTCTTTAAAAGAGCAGAACATAAGGTTTGGGGCTGGTCACAGTGGTGCATGCCTAGAATCCAGCACGTAGAGGCTAAATAAAACAGGAGGAGTATGAGCTTAATTCTGGGCTATATAGCAACCTCAAAAACATTCTGAGATGTATAAGGAGAACAAGTGGAGAGAGAAGTGGGGTGTAAGACAGAGAGAAAGAGAAGAAGGAAAAAGGGGAGAGAGGAGAGGAAGCCTAGTAGGCTATACAGCCTCCTTCTATACCTCTTCACTAGCGAAATGATGCATCAGGAGAGAAAGGAACAATCACAAGGAGAGCGTTATCCCTGACTGAATTCTCAGGAGTGAGAATTTAGGGACACTAGATATTGACATACTCAGCTCTCAGAACAGCACACTTCAAAAAATATGGTTGTCTGTATGAAGGTGGCCTCTGCATCTAAAAAAGAAAAAAAAAACATAAGCATTTTAAGAAATTAATAACTAAAGTTTTCTCCCCCCCCCCTTTTGAAACAGGGTTTCTCTGTGTAGTCCTGGCTGTCCTGGAACTCTCTGTAGACTAGGCTGGCCTTGAACTCACAGACCTGACTGACTCTTCCTCTGGAGTGCAGAGATTAAAGGTGTTCACCTTCACTGCCCAGCCTTAAGATTTTTATAATTAATATAAGCATCCCATCTAAAGCAAAAGTTGACCTTGATAAGCCAAAGAAAACAAACAATAGTATGATAAGCCTATGAAAGAAAAAAATTATAATTAAATGAATTATCTTAAATTCAACAGTGTCTACCACAAACTCCTTTTATTGGTCCAGATCTTTTGGACCTAGTCAACGATGTTTATTCTTTAAGTTGAGTTTTCCTGTCCACCCAGGAATATGTCACCCAGAAAAATCTCAGAACATATGCATACATGCACTGATGGTTAAATGCACAAACTCACAAGCACACACATACATGTACGAACGCGCTGCAACCAACCCTAGAGACTCCAGATGTTTAGGATGGAACTTTCTTCCTTAATTTTTATTGAGTCTCCACTGACCAAAACCAGATTTTCTTGTCAGTACTAAATGTCAAAGTAAGACACTAGCCTGCCAGTGTGAGATTTGAAGAGGAAGCTGAGAAGAATGATTTCAGAACCCTTTGCAAACAATGATTGACCCAAGGGCATAAAAGGAAGAGATTGAGTTAGAAACTACCTCTGGAGAAAAAGAATTGATTCCGGCATCTCTCATTGCTGTTGACTACTAAGACTTAGCTACAAAGTTGATTGTAGGGGAAGGAAAGGAGGAACCCACCCTTTCCTGCCCAAAAGATTGTGGAAGGAGAGCAAATGTCAGGGGAATGTAGACTAGAGGTAAAGGTGGCGTTTCAGGGCAGCCGGCAGTCCTTAAGCCTGGCCAGGAAAACACGGAGAAGAGAGTTTGTGGCTTAGAAAGTGCCAGCAGACAGCCAAGGAGCGAGGGCTCAGGAGAGGGCTCGAGCATCGGTGGGTGCTGCTTGGTGTGCACTCAGAGGTAGAAGCTGAAGGCGGCAGCACTCCCACACGCTGTGGGAGGGAAGGTGTGGCAGAGGTCCACTGCAGCTATGGATGGACTCCATCCAATGGCCGCAGAAGCTGTGGCGGACACCACGGTGGACTATGAACAGACTCGTGCTACCAGCCATCTCTCACCCAAGGCAGAAAGACCATGAATCCCCCCATAACATGAATTCTCACAAGTACCTCCCCTTCACGCTGCTCAGAGAAAGGCAAGTGGGGGGGGGGGGTTCCTACCTTTACAGGATGAAATGTGGAAGCTACACTCCCTCTACTCTGCTGTGGAAGTCTGAACAAAATCCCTTGCCCAGTTACCAACTCACTGGTTATTGCTTTCTATGAAACCATCCAGAATGAAACAGAGTAGCCTAGGAATAAAACATTGTTTCTATAAATAGTGAATTGCTTTTTTCTGTTTTTTGTTTTTGAGATAGGGTTTCATTGTGTAGCCCTGGCTGTCCTGGAACTCACTCTGTCCTCGAACTCAGAGACCTGCCTGCCTCTGCCTCCCGAGTGCTGGGAATAAAGGCATCTACCACCACCTGGCCTCATGAATTGCTTATTTTAATTGGATGTTTTTTATTCTAGAACAAATTGTCAAGGGATGGGTTAGTGGCTTCCCAGTACCAGGTTGGTGGGTAACTTAGGTTTACTATTGCTATGAAGAAATATGATGACCAAAAGCAAGTTGGGGAGAAAAGGGTTTATTTGGCTTACACTGACATGTTACTATTAGTAAGTCGGTCACTGGCTACTGACCAGTTCTTGAGATTAGGAAGCAGCTGGATACAACAGTGGTCAGCCTGCTTGTCAGCATGTAAGGATTGTTACTATTTCTGCTCCTACTCCTTTCTTTTTGCACTGTAAGACATGTGACTGCAGAGTGAATAAAATGAAATTAAAAAAAAAAAAAAGCAAACACCAAGTAGTAGATCTGTGTCTAAGGTCACCTTCATAGTGTGAGCCCCAAGCGCTATTTGGAGCAACAGCCCTAGAGCAGTGCCTGAGCTCCTCGGGGACTGTGCTGAGCTGTGCTCTTGCATTGGCATCCCTGTGTCCTTAGAGCTCTGCCCCCTGCCCCTTGGCCCCTCCTCCCCCTCTCGCCCCTCCCCAGGCCGGCCTGAACGCGGTGGGCTCTGTAAGCCTCCCCAGTGGCTCCTCGCCCCCCCCCCCCCAGGCCGGCCTGAACGCGGTGGGCTCTGTAAGCCTCCCCAGTGGCTCCTCGCTCAGTGTGGAGCCATCAGCTCTGGCACGGCCCTGGTGGTGGCGACACTTCAACTTTATTTTTAGAAACTGTCAGGCACTTGGAGCCCAGATTTGGGGGAGGTGGGGGGAGAGGCCAAAGAGAATGTGTCAAATAATGCTGAGTGAGACCATTTTTGGTCAAAAGCAGTCCCAGCTGAGGCCCTGTGAATGGAGGAGTGTGGCAGAGGTGAACATCCAAGTGTGTGTAAGCCCTGATGTGAACTGGCGACCACTCATCTACAGTCACCACACCAGCTGCTAGAGACGCTTCCCTAATGCCAGGGGCCTCTCCTCCACCACGAGTAATAGATATATTATATAATAATATATAATCATTTTCCTCTTTTAATTAATTTATTTTCATGTGTGTGGATGTTTTGCTTGCAAACCTGGTGCCCTCAGGAGTGTTGGCTCCCCTGGAACTAGTTAGTCAGTCAGTTGTGAGCCTCTGTGGTCACTGGGAATTGAACCCAGGTCTTCCAGAAGAAAGCTGGCTGCTCTAACCCTGAGTTATGTCTCCAGCCCCTTAATCATTTTCTTTTAAAGAACCAAAGAAGAAATGGTGACTAACCACTGTGTGTGTTGTGCAGGTTTCAGGCAAATGGCCACGGCCTCCTCAGACACCAGAAAAGGCCTCTTCAGGCAGAACTGGGGGACGGAGGCTCCTGTGGTCCTGTAACTTTCCATATAGCATTTTGTGTCTTTCCACGTTTTGACTGTTTGTGTGCTATAATCTATTAAATTATTAACAGCAACAACACAGGAAAGGTGGGAGGAAGCAGCAGCATTCCTTTCCTGTATAATAAATATTTAACCTGAGTTTTCACTTAAAAAAAAATAAGAGTAAGCTATAAAAGGATTAGCAGGGAGGTTAATGGTCTCATTGGGCCTATTAGCACACCCAGGGCTATTCCCCAGCCTGGCAAGAAGGTACACTTTGTATTTCCAAATTATATAGGTTTGAGGTTGACAAAAGTATATACCTTGACCTAAACCCTCGTGAATAATTTGCAATACTTTATTTTACAAATATTACCATAATCCTAGAAATTAAATTTTCAAAGGAATCTCTCCTTGTTACCTGGCACCAGTCTCCTCCCCTCTTTGACACCGCTCAGACACCTTCCCTTAATACCAACAGAGGTGGAGAAGCATGTGCACCGAGTATGAGCCAGGGACAGCCATTTTGCTCATGGCAGCCCTAGAATCCATCCTCTAGGGCTCGCAGGAGCCTCCCCTCTCACGTGAAGCTCCAGAACAGAGTTGGGGAATGTAAAAGGGGTACACATCCTGTTTAAGCCAGTTACTGTGTCAGGTTCCCCAGGCTCTACAGCTTGGAACAAGGAAGTCAAAATGACCCAAGAGAACCAACAAGTCACAGAGGCCTGGTTTGGGAACAGGCTCTCCTTGGCTGGACTCAACCCTGAGAAGATGAGATTCAGGGCCACTGCCTTCTTCCTTCCCAGGGTGCTGGGTGGGGAGATGGAAGATGCGCCCAGTGCCCATGAGGGGTGCCTGAAGGTCCTGAGTCCGTTCATTCCCTTCTCCACTACCAGACAACCTGACACTGAGCCAATGATGCTGCCTTTTCTTTCCATGCTTAAGCTGGAGTGTGTGATGGTTTTACTATATTGCATAACCAGATGGGTCCTTGTTTAAAGAGGGTATGGTGACAAACATTTATAAGCTTGACAAACACTTGGGAGGCTGAGACAGGAAGATTGCAAGTTTGGGCCACTTTGGGCCAGAGTATATACCGAGACACCAAGACTCGCATATATCCCCCAAGAAGGTCTTTATCAGCTATGTTCTTGTGGAAGGCCTCAGAGGCCACGCTTGGCCCAAAGCCTTTCAAAGAGACCTGACCTCAGCTATAAGTATCTGAATTAAGCCCTGGGAAGTTCCACCTGGCCTGAATCTTCTCACTGCCCTTCTCTTGGGTAAGTAGGACTAAGATGGGAAAGTCTAAAATGGGCATTAAATAGCAGCTTTTCTCCCCAGTCTTACGGCCAACTGCCAATATCTTCCTTTTCGGCCAGCCCTGGCCTCAGCCAGCCAGTACCAAGCTACCTCACAATTCCAAGAAAGCACAGATTCTTCCCTGGTTGGGAATTTCAGGGAATGCTGGACAGACATGCCTGGGTAAGTGAGTAAGGAGCCAAAGAGAGTGGCTTAATGATTTGCTCATCACATTCTGAAACCCTCTGCTGAGGTAGGTCTCAGCAGCAAAATTATCTGCAGAGACCCTGAACTGAGCCCTCAAGTAAGGACATTTTCATCCTTTCTTAGCCCCATCTCCACCTCTACCCCAACACACACACACACTTATCTCGTTCCTTGGATGGCACAGGAAATATATGGACCGATCCATGGATTGAATTCTCAGTGTGAGGAATAATAAACCATATAAAAAGACACTCCAACACTACCATACTGACAAGATACAATTATTTATTTATCAGATTGACAAAGATGGAAATACCTGGAAATGTCCAACCTTGGTGAGGGTGCAGAGGAAGGAACAAGCTTAGACCTGGTTTTTGTTTGTTTGTTTCTTTCTTTGGTTTTGGTTTTTTGAGACAGGGTTTCTCTTTGCAGCCCTGACTGTCCTGGAACTCTGTAGACCAGGCTGGCCTCAACTCAGAGCTCTGCTGGCCTTTGCCTCTGGAGTGCTGGGATTAAAGGCGTGTTCCACCACCACCACCACCTAGTAGAACCTGTCTAATGTAAGCAGGCACATGTTGATAGCAGCTTGGCAGTGGCTAGCTGGTTCTCAATATGCATAGCTTAGTGCCAGTTACTTGCTTTGAGGAATTAAGTTACAAAGCCACTTCTGTAGTCATAGTGGTATGTGAAGAGCAAAGCTAGCCACCATATACACATTCTTATGTCATGTAGTCTCAGAGCCCAGACCTAAGGCATTCACTCCTCCCAGCTCCCACACATATGCTGTCCCTCATATCAAGAGACAGAGCTTGAATCCCAGCCCCTGAGAGTCTGGGCTGAACTTGGCAACTGGCTTCGGTAACAGGCTTTGGTAGGGGTCACGTTCTGGAACCTAGCCCATTGCTGTGAGGAGCCTAAGTCCCATGGGCGAACTAGTGAGATGTGAGTGGGCTCTCCGGGTGACAGACACTTCCCCCTCCCCCCAGCTCCTGGCTGGCACCAACTGCCAGCTATGTGAGTAAGGTGATTTTGGAGGTTTTACTTTCATCAACATCATAGGACAGAGGAACCACTCAGACAATCCAGAGAAACATGAGAAATAAGAAGTTACTGCTTGGTGTCAGGGATTTACCTCAGTGGTAGAGTAGTTGCCCAGAAAAGGCAAGGCTCTGGGTCTGGTCCTCAGCTGTGGTGTGTGTGTGTGTGTGTGTGTGTAAGGGAGTTGTTGCTTTAAGTCACTACGTTTTGAGGGATTTGCTACCCAGAAATAGGTAACAGAAATAATATAAATTATCATTCTGGATTAAAAACAGGAAAATTGGAAGCAAAAAGCAAACAGAAATATGGTTGCATGCATGACAATCCACACACCCAGGAGGGCTACGCAGGCACAACAGAGACTGTAGCAAATCTCAAAGTTGTGACAGGGAAAGATGGAAAAAAAAGAACAAAATTTGGAATAACAAAACCAGTATGACTTTGTTTATGTAAAAATGTTATTTGTATGAGTGTAATTAAAGTTAGATGAGCCAGCATAGTGGCGCATGCCTTTAGTCCCAACACTTTAATCTCAGGCTGGGGCAGAAGCATCTCTGTGAGTTGGAGGTCAGCCTGCTCTACACAGTGGGTTCCCAGACAGCCAGAGATACATAGTAAGACCCTGTCTCGAAAAAACAAAAGAAAAATAATTAAATGATTGGGCTGACAAGATGGCTCAGTGGGTAAAGGTACTTGCTATCAAGCCTGAATACTGAATTATTATTTTTTCCTTTGGTTTTTTTCAAGACAGGGTTTCTCTGTGTAGCCTTGGCTGTCTTGGACTTGCTTTGTAGACCAGGCTGGCCTCAAACTCACAGAGATCTGCCTGCCTCTGGCTCCCTGAGTGCTGGGATTACAGGCGTGAGCCACCTATCTAAATTGAGAGCACCCGGACCACACGAGAAGCTGCTTCCCAGAGGGACCTGGGTTCAATTCTCTTTGGGTGGCTTACAAGTTCCAGGGAACCTTTAGCCCTCTCTAGTTTTTGTGGCCACCAGTCATGAAAGTAGTAAGCATATATGCAGGCAAAACACCCACACGCATATAATAATAATAATAATAATAATAATGAGAAGAAGGATGCCTCAGTTTTCTTGTCTGTGAAGTAGGAAAACAATGGTGACAATTTCATGTGACTCTTGTGCTGAGTGGATAAAATGATTCCTGTGAGATGCTTAAATTTGAGTGCACAGTGAGTACCAATAAGTGGGGATGATGTGCTAAACCCTGTGTGCACAGACTGTAATAAAAGACTTTTAAAACATGTTGGCTGAGTGTGACTCAGAGACCACCATGTTGGACAGAGCAGTCAAGGCGACGTCCTAGGGGCCTCACTGGAAGCTGGAACAAGCTCTGTTGGCAGGGCAAATCCCTCATCCTGCCCTGAAGGCTCTTCAGTGTCCCCACGCCAGACAGAGGTACTGCCAAGCTCCTGCTAATGTGGTTGACTGAACCTTATCTCAGAGCGGAGCTGGGCCTTGGTGCCCGGAGGGTTGGGCTGACCACAGAGAAAGCAGCCGGAACAGGCCTGCTGCTACCCCCAGCAGGAGGGTGGACGGAGGCCCGGGCTTTGGGGGAAATCTACAAAGTGCTGCGTTATTTGTTACAGGGTGAGGAGGAAGCTGTAAGTGGTCCTCTGTCCTCCATTAACAGCAGGCTGGAGTCAGGCTTGCTTTTAAACACACATGGCCAGTCCAGTCCTTTTAACCCAAAACAGCTAGGGGTTCCAGCAGGAAGAAAACAGTAGCCTTGGTCTACAAACACCACAGCTGGGTGTAGCTTTAGGGCATTTCTTTTTAGCTCAGAAACAAACAGAAGATAAGAATATTGTGATTTAAAAAGAAAAAAGGAACTGTGCTTTTAAAATGAATTATTCCAGGTCAGGGACCCTGGCTACTTATAATTCGGTTTACTCTGGAATCTATTGTACATAGACAAAGCTAAGAGCATATAAAAATAGATTACTCATCAGGCATGGTGGCACACACGCCTTTAATCCCAGCATTCAAGAGGCAGAAGCAGGCGGATCTCTGAGCTGAAGACCATCATGGTAGACAGAGTGAATTCCAGGACAGCCATGGGTACACAGAGAAACCCTGTCTTGAAACAAACAAACAAACAAACAAACCCTTGTCTACAGAGAAATACAAATTTTTTATTTCTACCTCATATCCCTTTGGAGTATCTTTTCCTATCCTGTCCAAGCCCTTCTCACTACTGAAAATCATCTAAAGGTTCTTGAAGGTTTGAGCCTTTGACCTGTGTACGAGGCCATAGAATTTGTTCTTTGAAAAGTGTAGACCCTTCCATACAGGTGTGTCCTTCCTGGGTCACACTGACATGTGGGGTTCTTGCAATTCTCAGTCCATGATTGATTTGATCCCATTTAGAACGAGAAAAACTCTTGAGGGTGTGCCGGGCTGGAGGCCACTAGGAGATGAAGACCTCTAAGTGAGTCCCCTTGGCAGCACCCTGACTCTCCTCTCGGACAAGGATGGACAGTGGGGTTTCTGGGGCCCAGCAAAAGTCCATCACCTTGAGTGCACCCACAGGCAGGTGAAAGCCGCCAACATCCTCTTTAGGGAACATAGTCCAAGGCCTGTCAGCTTCTAGATTGCCCCAGTGATTCTAGGGCCCTGTCAATTAGCAGTGGCAGCAGGGCTAGACAGCGAGACAGACAGATTTGCGTCCCTCAAACCTTAGAGAAAAGTAAAAACACAGCCACTCCTGCTGAGGGGCAAATAAAGGGGTCCTCTGAGGGATTTTCGTTCCCAGAGCCTTTAATGCCTTACCAAACTGGAGTTCTGTGCCACCATCTCCCAGCCTTTCCCACTCCACAAGAACCCTCCCAAACCCTGCAGAAAGGCTGAGACAGGAGGATGAGAATCCACAGCAGTTAGTCAGGCTCAGCGGGGAATGGCCATCTTCTAAATGCAAGCCTGATTACAAACAGACACAGTCCCAAACCTACATACAGTCCACAAGCATAAACTGGAAACAACAACATCATAAAAAGAAACAACAACATCAAATTAAATACAAAACAGGAAAAAGAGATAGAGCACTATGCATACACTCACACAATCTTCTAGTTAATATGAGGAAGAAAGCCAGGAGTGATGTCTAATTAGAAAGGAGGGAACTAAGAGCCTTCTAAGGCCAAGGTACAGAGTGGCTTAACTCTTGGTACTCCAGGCCCTTTACTGTAAGGGCCTTGCTGAAGTATTTATTTAATTCCATTTAATTTTAGAGGTGGAGTTAATATAGTATATATGAGCATGCGCACGTGTCTCCACGTCAGACAGAATCAGAAAGTTACATACCTCTGCTGTTCTCCTTCCCTCCATCTTCATTTCTGAGAGGGAAGCTAGGTTGGCCTCTGACAAGCTCACAGAGTAGGCCTGACTCCGCCTTCCAGTGTTAGGGTTACAGACAGCACACATGGCGATTTGAGCTCAAGTCTCTTGCTGTCACACAAGTGTTCTTACCCACTGAGCCACCTTCTCAGACCCACACTTGAGGAGTTGCTGAGCTTTATTAACTGAAGAATCATTAAGAAAGGGAAAAAAGACTGGAGAAGAGGGAGGGGAGCGGAGAGAGGGAACAGGAGGGCAGGAAGGGGAAGGAGGGAGGGGCCATGTCTTTAGAAGCCTGAAGGAGATGGTTCTACTACAGCCTCTGGATTAACAGCCCTGTGACTGTGCACTCACCTCCTAATCTCATTTTCCTACTTTGTGGAAGTAGATGGTGTGGCCTGGACAAAGCTGTCGTCAGGATGAAAAGAGCAAAGAGCTAGTGCATTGTGACTTTTCTCCACACACAGGCTTCCAGAGTGGCGACATCTTCCTGCCGCTGTCAAATTAGCTTCCTTGTTACCACATGCCAAAGGCGGTCATTTCCTCTAGGGAAATACAATGCATAAGATTCCTCCTGTCCATATTGATTTCAGAGTGTGGGGGTGGTTGGCGGAAGTAGCCACTGCCCTTCCTTGAACAGACTGAAACCACCTGACCCACCCCACTGTGTTAGCTGAGTGAATTTAAGCCTCAGTCCTCTGGGGACATCAGGACCTCCGAAGGCCAGGCCTCCCTGTCCCCACTTTCTCTCTGCCCAACACTCTTCCGAACAGCATTTGACTCTAACTTGCTTTTAAGAATTCAGTGACACAGTTCTAGGCAGCCACTTGGCCAAGTCTGTGAGTGAAGGAAAAAAAAAAAAACAGGCCTGATTCTTTCTCAAAAATCAATCATTGTAGAGATTGTTGTTATGACCCCGAAAACGCTCTTCAAATCTTATTTAAGCAGCTAGTGCAGAGAGAGCACCAGGGAGAAACATGGTAGGTGTGTAGTAGACATCTGTGTGCCTGAAGGGACAGACGTGAACAGGTGTGTGGCTACTCTCAGCGCTCACGCTAAGATGGAAGAGACACACATGAATCTCCACAAAGTTTCCAGCTACAGAGTCCCCAAAGAGCAGTCTAACTGTGACCCCCCAAAGCATTTCTGATCTCACAAAATTCATTTAGAAAAGAAGTTTTATTCTCTTCACATCTTCATTTTTACCTACGCATTCTACTGTCAGTGGCCTTGGGACCGGACACACAGTAGGCTGTAATAAATGACTGTAGAATAAAAGGTGATCAATAATGGCGTCTACTGATGCCGAAGGCCACACAGTTTACTGATGCAATTGTCTGAAGGAGACTGCGGTGCCCTGAGCCAGGCAGCCGTGTGTGCTTCCTTCCACCAGCTGCTTGCCCTAGATAGTATCTTCCTAAATGGGATCATAAGGGCAGACCTGGCCTGGGAACAGAGCTTTGTGGTCACTCCAGGGTCTGTAAGGAGTACAGCAGTGTAGTGATAGGGCCAATGACGGATGCTCAGCATCTGTATGGCAGACACCGTGCTGGCTGACTATACATCTGATATAGCCTTGTAGGGACCAAGATCTTGCTGTGTCACCCAAGCCGGACTCAAACACTGGGGCTCAAATACTTGTGTATCTGTCTTTGGA
This sequence comes from Pachyuromys duprasi, assembly GCA_028658305.1. Classification (NCBI taxonomy): domain Eukaryota; kingdom Metazoa; phylum Chordata; class Mammalia; order Rodentia; family Muridae; genus Pachyuromys; species Pachyuromys duprasi. The sequence continues at coordinate 6,552,325 of CM053764.1, forward strand.
GTAGTTTGAAGGATAGCGCCGAAACAATCTTTAATTCTCACAGTTTCATGATGGGGTTACGTTCCTCCCATTGTACAAAAACAAACCATGGTGGAGAGATTCGAAACAACGTGCTTGAGGTTACATGGCCCCTCTGCTCCAGAGGGCTTGTGAACCTGTGTGCTGCCTGTCCAGACCCCGTCCCACCCACAGACATCTGCCAGGCACTTTCCTTGGCATTATCTTTGCCCCCTTGAAAAGGCCTCCTTGTCCTTCAAGCCTCTTCAAAGGCTGCACCTTTCTAGTCTTCCACAGTCCTTCTCACAGCCAAGGGCAGCATCCCCTCCCACCTTCTGACCCCTGAACTTAAGGGAACCATGCCACAAGCCCATCATACTCAAGAGTCAGGAATCAGGATGCCCTCCTTTGTCATTGTACCTTGAGCACCTTGCAGAGTGACCAGCCTGACACCTGACCTGAGTGACTGCCCTGTAATTAGATGCCTATGGCTCCCAACGCAACAGAAGAAAGTGAGCCCTCTGTCCCATGCTGCCCTGTCTGCTCCCCAGGAAGCAAGAAGGGAAAGAAGCAAAATGAAGAAAATCAGGGGAGCCCTGGGCAGGAGGTCACCCACGCAACTCAAAGCCGTCGGCCCTGGGTGGTCATGACCCTCCCTCCACAGACAGACCTAGCAACACCACCTGCCCACCTCCCATCCCTTTTCTGGCCCCCTCACTCTCACTGGCCCCCCCTCCCCCATGTATCTGAACTGCCACCCCAGATAGTAACATTTCTCTCTCAAGAGAGCCAAGAGAAGGTGCTTGGCTCCCAGGCCCCAGGCTTTCTGGCAGTGGGAATGGGAGCTCACTCCTCAGCAGCCCCGGCTGCTCCTGCTTTCTCTTCTCTCATTGGAGACTTGAGCAAAGGAGGTGGAGGAAGAAGGAATCTGATCACTGGAATGGCACACAACTGCCCTGTTTGGACTGAGGCAACTGCCGGGGGCCCCTGGCTGGCAGAGTGGGGTTCTGCTTATAAAGCAATGGACCAGACAGAAGGATTCTAGAAGGCCCCTTGAGCCCCCAGGTTCCAAGATATTTCTGGAGACAGATCACATGTGCCTACAGGCAGGGCCGGCCGTCATTTATTGTTCAGACGGAGATGGCTGTCAAACTAAAGCTGTTCCAGGCAGACCTGGACCTGCCCCAGGCCAGCGGGGAATCCTGGGCTGTGCACCTGTGGAGCTAAGGACAGAGAACCTTCCCTAAAAAGCCAGGGTTACCTACAGCCAAGAGTCACACCTGGGGCTGCCGTCAAACTTTCCCGGAAGAAACAACCATGTCTCGAAGAGTTTGGCAGTTCGCTTCCACGGGCACCATCAAGAGATGCCTGACTTTGCTCCAGCTGGGCACGGTGGTGCAGGCTTTTAATCCCAGTACTCGGGAGGCAGAGGCAGGCGGATCGCTGTGAGTAAGTCTAGCACATCCAAGGCTACCCAGAAAAACCCTGTCTCGAAAAACAAACAAACAAACAAGAGAGATGCATGATGTCATAACATCAGGTGTGCCTTGCCTGGTGTCCTCTGATCTCTGCTGTGGGCAGCCTGCCCATTGCACGTGCCATGGGGATGCTTTCTGGGCAAAGCAGCCAAGTGGAGAAGGAGAAGATGGCACCAGACCGTGAGTCTACAGAGTGGCTCTAACACCGATACTCCAGAGAGGCCCCGGACTTTTAACTGTCTCTTCCCAGGTGGGACAGGTTGCATGCCTTGCCACTGGCCTCTGACCTCTGGGTAGACTCCCTCTGTACAGACAAAATCCTCTAGGGCAACCGGGAGGAGGCAAACACAGGCAAGCATGGGGGATGCTATAAGAGGAGGCTGACAGGAACAGAGTAAGGACTGTGCTTCTCCCAGGTCAGAACGTGGGGCGGGGACTCCCTGTTCCCCTTCCTTCCTCCCTTCTGGCTCAGACCAGAGAGCAAGTTTCAGGGTGCAGGACCAGGACAACCTACCTGCACCTGGAATCGAGTGAGCGGAGTAGACTGCTCCCCTGTGTAGACTGAGGGATGGTCTGGGGTGAGAGTTCAGGAATCTTCTACTATATAATTTCTGCATGTCCCTGTAACCTAGGATACCAGGGTAAGTGACCACTGGTGAACAAAACCTTTATCTTGCAGGCTATTGCAGGAGAGAGAAAGCTCATCAGAGGACTGCATGAGTCTCTGGGGAGAGTAGCCTTCTTCACAAGGCCAATGTAACACATTGTCCATCAACCCAAGGCTTTTTAAAAAGAATTCTTGGAGAGACAGGCCTTCCCCAGCACTGAGACTACAAACACATGCTGTGTCAGTAATTACTCAGACGCTGTGGATCTGAACTCGGGTCTTCATGCTTGCGTCACGTCCATGTTTACCCACCTCGACGTAGTCCTTCAGGCCCTTTTTAACAAAAAAGACATGACTTTAGTCTTAAGCCAAATTAAACAGTTTGGGAAAGGATTGGTTTTATTAATGGGGAAAAGACAAATTAAATACTGTGCACATGAGAACTTCAATGTATGACTGCTAAAGCTTTTTTTTTAAAGCCTTTATCCCTTTACTTCCTGGGAACATCTTACAATGGGGAACTAGGTTTGGGGGGCAGAGTCAGGCACCCCAAGAGACAGGAGAGGGAGCAGAATGAGGTAGGGTGTCTCCTCTGGCTCTTTCCTTCCCAATCTTCTTAGGCTGGCCCTGTTGAAACAGAGCCACTCCACACCAGACACCATCTCCACACAGCACCCTAATGGGACCTGCTCCTACCGCCTCCTTGGGTGGGCTTTGCTTTCCCCATCAGCTGCTATGTCCCTGTTTCCCTGACTCCTTCAAAAACCACCTGTTTATTAAACTCATGCATAATCAAATGTACATCATCTCAGAGTGCACAGCGACGGCCAAGGCCCCAAGCAAGAAAGGGACAGGGGGCTGGAGAGATGGCTCAGAGGTTAAGAGTGCTGGCTGCTCTTCCAGAGGTCCTGAGTTCAATTCCCACCAACCACCAACCATCTATAATGAGATCTGGTGCCCTCTTCTGGTGGTCAGGTGGCAGAACACTGTATACATAATAAATAATTACATCTTTAAAAAAAAAAAAAAAAAGGAAAGGCACAGGCTCAGAAAAGGCAATTTATACACAAGAAACTCAAAGAGTAAACAAACACTTCTTGATGATCAACAATACATCTACAAAGCCCTGTCAGGGACATACTCCACCTATTCACATGCAGAGGGCAAGACACAAGCCCAAACACCACCCAGAACTTGGTCCTTTGCTAGGTGGTGGCGCATGCCTTTAATCATGGCTCTCAGGATACAGAGGCAGGTGGATTTCTGAGTTTGAGGCCAGCCTGGTCTACAAAGCAAGTCCAGGACAGTCAGGGCTACACAGAGAAACCCTGTGTAGAAACAAAGAAACAAAGAATGTTCAGCCTTTGAGGCAGATAGCCAGTCCTTAGGAGTTTTCCTTAAGAATTCAAAAGAGAGTTAAAAGAAAAATCCACAGAGAATCTCTTTTTTTTAAATTACGAAATGCAAACCTGTCCAGATGAAACCTACAAGAGTTAGACTGGCTAAGGAAATAATGCTTTATCCACTCAGTGCAGTAGTATCCAGTCTGTAACATTGAAAATATAAGGGCTTCATAAAAATATTTATAATGCATATAAAGTCAAACAAGAAAGCCTGAAATACCATCTGCGCTGATCCGTGCTATGCAGGAATACAAATGCCTAGGGGCAAAGATCTGAGGGAGATATTTAAAAATAAAAGCACTTATTAAATTAAGGTGTTGTGGTTATAAGGCATATTTTTCCTACGAAGATTTTCTTTACTATGCAATATATTTAATACATAGTTAACACAATATTGTTTCAATGGTTACATGCAAAATGGGGGAAACAATCCCAAAGTAACAAATGCCGTGTGCTTAGTAACCATGACAGCCTCATTTTTCTACATTCCTGTTTCGCAGAACACGTGGTAAGAGAGCAGTATGGTGTGCTAGATGGAACACAGGCATGACTTGGACAGGATGTAAGAGCTATGTGGCTCTGGGAAGGCTATGCAGTTTCTTCATCTAAAATATAGAAGAATGTATCCATTTCCCAGAGGCCTTTAGAGTAACACAGAATGATGCACGGCAGGAGACCAATAAGTGATCAGGCTGGGGGCTTAGGGTTGGCTTGCACACATCCATTTGGGCTGTCTTTTCCCACTCCACTTTCCACATGCACAGACCATCCATCCAAAGGAAACAGTGTGCTCCTTAAAGTTGCTTCCTCTGGGGTCAGCTGGGTAACAGACTGAACCCCCGATGACATACCATCAGGTGAATGTTGGATAGATAACCCTTTGGCTTGTTGTGAGGGCAAAGTAAGCAAAGACTGAAAAAGAGCGGCCATTGGAAAACAGACTGATGAGAGCCTGTCCCCTCACAGGCAGGGCCGAGGTGGAGCCCCCTGGCATGAGAGTCCTACCCCAAAGACTCTCCCCACCCATTCCAAAAGAACGAAGACCCCGAGTATCTGAGAAGGAAGGAAACCCAGTCTCACACCCTTCCTTTCTGTTTGGGTGGAAAGCGGGGTGGGGGGGAGGGGACAGGAGGGGGGCTCTGCTGCTGCCTGACTCACAGATTCGTGCACTCGTGAACTTGCAAGAACACACGTGAATGAACACACATGTGGCCCTCTGGCTGGTTTCCAATAAAATTGGGCAATCTCAGGGGAAAGTGGAGGAAATGAAGTTTCCTTCAGAGAACCTCAGTCAGACTCATTCTTCAGCCTCCTAAAGGCAGGAGGCTCCCTGGCTCTGTCCTTGGAAAATTGGGAATTCAGCTTGTCAGGAGGAACTGAATTTCAGGGTAGTAAGAGAGGGCCTGTCTTCTCTACAGATTCACGATTACAGCATAGAAGGCCCAATAATAATTAGGAGGTCACCTTTGTGAGTCCCCCCCCCCCCAGTGAAATAGACGACTCCGGCGGGGGATAATAAAGGACTCAAATGCCATTGGTTAAATCTCATCTTTGGTGAACTGGAGTTTTGAGTAGTGCCAAAGTATCTGCCGCTATGCTGTGGGTCGATTGCAAGGAGAACAAACGACAAAAGCAATTTGACACTGGGCTGCATCTCCTTACTCTAGACATAGTCTGAACCGCAGGGGCAAACAAGATATTCCTCCACGATGGGAGACTCCAGGAAGCACTGGGTGTGACGATGCCAGAATGTAATTAAGCTGACAACTCTCAACACCTGAAAGTAGGTGATGGCTAGGGAGGAGTCAAACTTCGATACCGGGAGACAGTCTGAGCCATCCCACAGGAGCAGGCAACCTGCCTGGTTTCCTGACAAGGTGGTGAGCAACTGATATCATAGGAAGGAAGGGGCCTAGAATAAAAGTGTGTTCTAGAATACAAGTATCTCAGAAGACATAACTACCAGGCTCGATATCTGGGCCTGATTTGAACAAGCCAGCTGTAGGAGGTATTTGGGAAACACCTGAAGAAACGCAGATGTGGATTTGGTATCTAATGGTATCAAAGGCATTTCTACATTGTGATACGGCCCTGATGTACTGAACACACCCTTACTTCATAGACATGCATATGGCAATGTTCAGGGAAATTGTACATTGCTTGTACAATACTTTAAGAGTTTGGCTTAAAAAAAAAAAGGTGTAGCAAACATGACCAAATAATGTTACCGATTTCAGTGGTATTTGTACAAATAAAATGTACAAAATATACAAATGTGGTACCTAAGGTACCCCACAAAATAATAGAAAAGAAAACTGAATAGTGCCTGGCTCTGCTGGCACTAGGCACTCCTCCTAACAGGAGGTAGTGTGGGGAGAGGCAGGAGTCCCAGAACCCACATACAGATGGGACAAGAGAACTGGCTTCCGAAAGCTGTCCTCTGTGTTCCACACGCATGCCTGCACACACACACACCTTTGTGTGTTAAATCTCAAGGACTGATCCCTTCGCTGGATTTCATTTCATTTTATTTTATTTATGTGTTCATATGTGAATCTATAAGAGTGTATGTCACACTGTGTGCATGCCTGTGAAGGCCAGAAGAGGGTGGTGGATCTTGGCCTGGAGCTGGAGGTACGGGCAGTTGTGAACCCTGAGGAGAGTTCTGGGACTCAGGACCTCTGGAAGAGCGGCCAGTGCTCTCAACTGCAGAGTCATCTCTCCCGCCCAGTAAACGCTCTTACCACTGAGCCATCTCTCTAGCCGCCCTTTCCTAGATTTCTATAGCATCTTGCAGAAGGAGAAGGTGGGTTCTTGGAAGAGCCAGAATGGATATGAGACTGACCACTCTGGCCCTAAGTAGGCAGGCATTCAATATTCTGAGCACTTCCAAAAGCTAAGCCCTTCAGATCCACAGAAACCCAGGCTGCTTCTCTCTCTCTTTCTCTATCTCTCTCTCTCTTCTGAGACAGGGTTTCTCTGTGTAGCCTTGGCTATCCTGGAACTCACTGTGTACACCAGGCTAGCCTTGAACTCAGAGCTCCACCAGCCTCTGCCTCCCGAATGCTGGGATTACAGGCGGGCACCATGGTGACCAGCACTTGTTAGCCACTCTTAAGATTAGAGGACTAGCTTCAGAGAGGGTACATTACTGTCCAAATGTGGCTCAGCTGATGGGTGGCAGCTTTTGGACAAATCCCAGTGAAGACAGGACTTCAGTCATTGAAAATGAAGTTTTTATCGCCTGATCTACAGAGTGAGTTCTAAGACAGCTGAGGCTATACAGAGAAACCCTGCAGAAAGAAAGGAAGGACAGAAGGAAGGAAGGAAGGAAAGAAGGATGGAAGGAAGGAAGGAAGAGGGAGGGAGGGAAGGAAGGAAAGAAAGAGAAAGAAAATGAAGTTTTTCTTCTTGTTGTCTTTGGGGCTATAATCTTCAAAGAAGCTGTCACCCCCAACCTGGCCACGGGATTCAAGGCTAGCTGGTCAGTTTCAGAGCACCAGTCACCACTGACCATAAACTTTGAATCCCGTAAGGCTTGTTGGGAGCCAGAGACCAAAACCACATTTCTGGCTTTAAAAAATGCTCACCACCCCTTGTGAAAACACGAAGACAGAGGCACTCACTGGAGGTGACATTCTAGCTGCACACTGCAGTTACCCGCCGCGGCACAGCAGGCTTCTCTCCCTCCCACTGACCGGGAGATTCCGAGTGGTATAGAGAGACAGCCCCGCAGACCGCCCTGCCCTGCGGTGGCCCTGTTTCTCTGTTGTGCACTCAGCACACAGCTGAGTGCTGTGCACTGGATTTTGTTCTCCTGCACTTGGAGACAGCGCCTGTGAGGAGGCAACACCGTTAACGGTGGACACACTGCGTGACACCTTTATATATGAAAAAAGAGGGAGCTCGTGCTTTCCCGGGCAAGGACTCTCCGGAAGTCCTCAGCAGGAGCCAGCTGAACACCTTGACCTTCCCGGCCTCGGCGCTGGGAGAAAATTACTTGTGTTGCTTAAGCCACGCTGGCGACGCGTGTTGCAACCGCCCGAGCCAGTAATAAAACAGCTCAGGGTGTACGACACTGAAGAGACACTTTCCCACACGAGCGAGCATCTGCGGATGCAGGCGCGGAGGAGGCTGCGCGCAGGTTCCGGGGCAGTCCGCAGGGTCCCTGCCGCTGAGCGAGGGCTGGACCGGCCCTCCCAGTCCGTGGCAGGCCTCTGTTTTCCCACCAGCCAATGGCCTCACCCGTGCCCCCGTGCCCAGGCCTAGTCTAGGAGGGAAAGAAAAGGAAAGCGCTGGCGGGGGAGGCCGAGGCGGGACACCCGCTCCCCTCGTCGCTGTCCCAGGGCGAGCAAGGGCCTGGCGGGAGTCGCTTTCCAACGCGTCCCAACATGTGTTTCCAGTAACGCGGTTTGTGGCCGCTTTCTTGTTCTTATCGCTCCTGCCGTGACCTTTGCTGGTTACAGACTTACTGACTGGAGCCAGGTGGATTTGTTTGATTTCTGTTGATGTCATTAGGAAGAGGAAGTGCCAGAAGGGATTACCTCAAGTTTAAACCTATTTCCAGCAGAGTCCCGGGCCTTTAATTACACATCTTGGGTCTGTTTGGTAAAGAAGTGGTCAAAGATGTGCTTTTTATCTCCCTCGGGATCTCCTGCGACTGGCAGCGTTCCACGTGCAACTGGCGTGCCTGCGGACTCCAGCCGGGCAGGGAGGAGGGGATGCGGTGGTGTTCAGAGCAGCCCTTTGAAAAAGCAGGGCTGGCCAGACCAGAACGTTTTGAGATGGAGACAGTAGACACCCAAAGAGAACCCAGAACTTCGTTGGGGGTGTGGATGGAGGATGGGTGGAGTTGGGTTGGGGGAAGGATATTGGTCAGCTACTGCTGAACCATAAGGATAAGTACAGTCAGAAAACTAAATGTCAGCCAGGTCCCACAGCAACCTTCCCTCTCTCCCAGATCCACCTCCCTTTTTAATCATTTCTTCTTTCTTTGTAGATTTATTTTCTGCCTTAGCACTAAAAGATCAACCTGAGACCCATGAGCAGGCAATGGCCGGCCCCGGGATGGACCAAGAGATCGGAGCTGTGGAGTAGACAAATGCCTGGCCAGAGAGATCCGATTACCAGTTGGTCCTCAAAACACCCTCCCCACTCTGATTTCTCCAGGTGTGAAGAGGCCCATTCCCCATACTACATGTATGTTGTTCTTTATTCAACTCGCCACGTAAGGTTAACATGTAAAGTGCATGTGGTGGCGCATAAAACTGTTGCCATTTTGATGAGGAATGTGGCCCACAGACTCACATGCTTAACTTCTGATCCCCGCTGGTGGTCTCTCCAGGAGGATGCATGACTTCCCGGACTGTAGCCTAACTTGCTGAAAGGGATGCTGAGAGTGGGTCCTCAAGGTGACATCAGCTTCAGGTTTTGGCCTGGGATCTATGCTTCCTGACCCTCCTATGAAGATGCCCTTCCTGCCCCCAGGACTGTCACTGTGAGCCAAAATCCATCTTTCCTCCTGGAAGTTGCTTCCTTTGGTTATTTTGGCACAGGGAAAAGAAAGTCATGGAGGGCCTTTGCACATTTTGGATTGACAGTGAAGGCAGAGAATTAGGGATTATTCTCTCCCTGTATGAAAGACAGCTGGGTAGGTTAAATGTGTGTACAATTTCAAATAACAGGACTGTAAGCTTCCCTTTAACTTTTTTCCTAAGTAGGTAGGGATTTTGGAAGGAATACCTGGTAAGAATGGAAATGGGAGCAGGCAAAATTTAGCCAGAGTTCCTCTCACCCTAGGTAGGGGCGCTTTTTGTTGGCATTCCACCCCTGGCAAGGATACTCTCTATTACCCACCCACCCCAGGATCCAGCAATCTCCCTAGGCTAGTCCCACAGCTAAAGCACAAAGAGCCTTGTCTATTTCTGGAACACTAATAACAATAGTAACAGTAATAATAATTTTATCCCGAAGCCTCATTAGAGTACCTTAGGCAGATCCTGAGAGACACAGGCACAGTCTCTCTCAGAAGAGGTGCCTCTGGGTTAACCCAGTCACTGAGGAGGGCTCTGGTATGGCTTGCACACCCCCAGCCTACTTCTGAGGCAGAGAGGTGCTGCCTGGGGCAGGTGGCCCCTATCCATGCCGCAATAGAGACACATAGCCTTGTGGTCTTGCACAGTTTCTCCAAGGCTAGAAGTAACACAGTGCTGTCGTGCTAGAGGCTGTTCTCACAGGGCAATGCCAACATGATGCAGGCGTAATACACGGATGACGGCACACAACAGGATGTTCTCATGGTATTACAGTAACACACTGTTGGTGTGCTAAGGGATGTTCTCATCTCACTGTTTGAGCACATTAGTGGCTACTTTGTGGATACTATTTAGGATGAGGCTGAGCAAATGACTAATCTAATTGGGTAATTTAAATAGTAAGCTAATGGTATAATGATACACAAGTAGCATAAAATGCAGGAGACCGAGAGGCTTTTCCCCACTGTGTGCCAGCTAGGTAACTTAACCAGGGTGCACAGAAACACAGGAGTCTAGAGGTGGCCTCACTTTAAGAGCTGCGGGTTTAGAACACGCAGGTTCAGAGTTGTATATTGTAGCCGATGCCTACAATGTCAGCACCAAGGAAGCTTCCACAAAAAAGATCAAGAGTTTGAGGCTGGACTCAGGCAAGACCGTGTCTCAAACCCAAACAAATGTACCAAAAAACGTTCACATCCTACACGTATTATTTCTCTTGCTCTGGGAAAATCATCTCTGTCTCTCTGTGCAAGATCTCATGTACCCCAGGCTGGCTTCAAGCTCTTTATATAGCTAAAGCTGACCTTGAACTCTGATCCTCCTGTCTCTGTCTCCCAAGTGCTGGGATTTCACCTAACTTACAACTCTTTAGGCTTCAGCTTCATCTGTACAATAGAACTTAAAATTTCTACCCCAGAAGATTGTTCTGATAATTAGATGAGATCACACTTACGAGCTGATTAGCTGCCACTGGGCTCGGAAGGGCTCGGAAAGTGGGGGGTTCTAAGTGTAAAACTATTAATACTCTTCTCAGCCCTAGGTAAAAGGCTGAGGACAAGTGCCAAGGCTCAGCAGTTAAGAGCCCTTGCTGCTCCTGCTGAGGACAGGGGGTCAGTTCCCATCATCTACACAGTGGTTCACAACCGTCTGGAACTCCAGTTCTCTGGGATCCAATGCCCTGATCTCTGCAAACTCCCGGGCTGTCTAAAGTGCACTTACTTGCAGGCAGGCAAACATCTACACACATAATAAAGAAATCTAAATAAATCTTTAAAAATAAATGCGAAGAACTCTTTTCTGATTTAGAAACTTTTTATTTTAAGAAATTAGTTTTGAGGACGGGCTTGGTGGAGCATACCTTTAATTCCAGCACTGGGGAAGCAGAAGCAAGTGGATGTCTGTAAGTTCAAGGCCTGTCTGGTCTACAAAGCAAGTCCAGGACAGCCAAGGCTACAGAGAGAAACCCTGTCTTGAAAAACAAAACAAAAGGTCACATAGTAAAGTGCTTGCAAACATGAGGTCTGACTTTGGGCCCCAAGGCCCAAGTAAATGGTGGCATACACCTGTAACCGGCACTCTGGGGAAGGTGAGACAGGCTTCCTTGGCTTGTTGGCTGCCCAGCCCAGCCTGCTCAGTGGACTCCGGGTTAGTGAGGAACACTGTCTCAAAACAAACACCTGGGATTCAGGAAAGGGCACTTCCAACCTGAAGTTGCAAGCCTTTCAATACCTGGTTCCAGTTCAATACCTGGAACCCACACAAGACAGAGGAGAGAACCAACTCTATAAACCTGTCCTGTGACCTCCGTACATGGGTTGTAGCATGCAGTCCCCCTACACACATCTATCATATACACATATCATATACACCTACACATACAATAATAAAAAAATTAAAATTAAATAAAAAACCAAACAAAATGGATGGCACCCAGCCAATGGTTGGGAGTATAGTTCAGTGGTAGAGCACTTGCCTGTCATGCTCAAGGCCCTGGGTTTGAGCACGGAGGTCACTGAAAGAAATAAGGCCCATGAAGAAACAGAGTGCTGAGAATATGCTGCTACCATGACAAATTCTGTGACAGCTGTTACACATTTACTAAAGGTTTAATGCTTTACATGAAGTCATTTGATGTAAATTCCCAATCAACAGAGAAACTGCGTCTCTCGGACACAAGACCTACAGCCAACGAAGATCATCTATGACCAATCTTGTCATGTAGTAGGAATGGCCCAAGAGGAGCAGTGCAGTTTCTGCCTCAGCAGATGAGTGCCTATCAAATTTATACTGCTTTGATGGGATTAAGTGTTGAAAATTATTTGCTGTGGGAGCCAGGCTTTGCTTGATTGGTGGTAAAGAATGCAAAATAATCCCTTTCCTACTAATCTTCGAGGATCAAATGAATATGCACATGAGTTTCTACACAAATACTTGATGGCATTACTAGGAGAGCAGTGCCTCACAAATTCTCGTCCGGGCTGTAGGAATTTGAGAGAAAAAGAATGGCTTGATTAATCAGGGCTAGCCTAATGACAACCTTCAGGACTGTAGGAATGAGGAAAGGGTGTGGGGTCTGAGAAGAAAATGAACGCCCTAGGTTTGAATATCAGGTGAAGGCTTTCAGTGTCCTGCCCCTGGAGTTAGTGCTGGAGCTGGCTGGAGTGCTGCATAGTGTGGTGTTCTCTGCAGGGCACTGGAACCTACTTTACCTTCTTTGTGTGGACGTATGCATGTGTGTGCAGATGCCCACGGAGGCCAGAGACCACACTGGGTCCCTGTAGTTGGAGTACAGGCTGTGGGCCATATGACATGGCGGCTGGGAACGGAAGAACAGGCGCTCTTCTCCACCGCTCCATCTCTGCAGCCTCTACCTGCATTGTATTTCTCTAGAACTCCAGACAGCCCTGGAGCTGAGGGGCTGAGGACGGAGCTCAGCTGCACACACAGTCTTGGGTTCGGTCCCCAGCATCTCATAAACTCTGTGTGGTGCCACGTGCCTGTACTCTAAGAACTCAGAAGGTGGATGCAGAAGAATTAGAAGCTCGCCAGCATCTGCATAGTGAGTTGGAAACCAGATTCAGCTGCATGGGACCCTGTCTCAGAAGAAAAATAAGTAAAGCCCAGAGAAAAACATGTTAGCTCATGATAGGAACACCAAAACCCAGGCAGGGCAAGCAAATGAGCTGTGGCCTAGGGGAGCCCTAGGCTAACTGACAGGACCCTCCCTATCGGGGAGCCTTTCCAGTGGGCGGTCACCTTCCTCTCTTTGAAAGCATTTGGCTTTATGAAGAACTTTGGCAGACTTCTAAACAGAGAAGCAAATTAGCAGATGATCATTATAGCCTGAGAAGGTGGAAAAGCTTCCAGCACCACCCAGTCCTAGTTACCTGTCTGTACCCCAAAAAAAGCAGCACAAGGGCTTGTTTGGGCCCACAGTCCGAGGCGCGTTCCTTCTTAGAGGGAGAGTTGAAGCAGCAAGCACGCTGTGCAAGAGGACAGCGGAGGCTTCTGCTCAGCTTGCATCCCCCTTCTACACAGCCCAGGACTCCACCCAGGCAATGACGCTACCCACCGCGGAGGAATCTTCCATTGCAATTAGCCTAACCAATACACTCTCCTACAGGCATATCCAGAGACCATTTCCCAGCTGATCAACAGTCGGGATTAATGATTGCATCAAGTAAGACAGAGAAACAGTGTGATAAACTGTCATCCACATCCTAACTGGCTAGTGAAAATTAGTGTTTGCTGGACTGGAGGTATAGTTCCTAAGAGAATGCTTGCCTGGTAACGCACAAGGCTGTGAGGTTGTAACACACACACTTGCAGTTAATATTTATCAGAGACCATCCTACAATCCTACAAGAAACCAGGCACAGGCAGGTCTGGTGGTTTATGCTTGTAGCCTCAGCACTCGGGAGGATGAGGCAGGAAGACTGAGTTCAAGGCCATATGGTGAGTTTAAAAGGCCTCGGATGTACAGTGTGAGACCCTGTCTTAAAACAAGCTGGCCACGCTGCATGCAGTGGTGCACGCCTGTAATCCCAGCACCCTGGGAGGCAGAGGCGGGTGGATCACTGTGAGTATGAGGCCAGCCTGATCTACTAGTCTAACAAAGTGAGTCCTGGACAGCCAAGGCTACACAGAGAAACCCTGTCTCCAAACAAAAGCAACAAAACAATCAAAACCAAACCAAACCAAAAACAAACAAAAAAAACAAGCCAGGTAACAAATGGCTTTAGCTCATTTTACACAAAATAGTTCCTAATTGTTTTATAAAGAAAACAAACTTATTGAAATGAACTAAAAAAAAATCTGTCAGTGATGATGTTTGCCTTAAATTCCAACACTCAGGAGACAGAGGCAGGAGGATCTCTGTGAGTTCGAGGCCAGCCTAGCATACATAGCAAGTTCTAAGCCAGTCAGGGCTACAAAGACACTTTCTCGAAGCAACAACAAAGCCAGACTATAATTATGTATAATATATAGAAACTATATGTATATATTTTTAAGTAGATCTTGTAGCTGAGAGAAGGCTCAGGGACTAAGAGCACTTACTACTCTTGTAGAAGACCAAGGTTCAGTTCCTAATAACCACATAGTGGCTCACGACTTGAAACTCAGGTTCCAGGGGGTGTCTGATGCCCTCTTCTGGCTTGCACAGGCACTGCAGGAACATGGTACATTTACATATATGCAGGCAAAACATACACATAAAATAAAAATAAGGGGTTTTTTTCCCCTTGGTTTTTCAAGACAGGGTTTCTCTGTGTAACAGAGCCTGGGCTATCCTGGACTCATATTTGTGGATCAGGTTGGCCTTGAACTCACAGAGATGCCCCTGCCTCTGTCTCCAAGCCCTGAGATTAAAAGTGTGTGCCACCATGCCCAGCAAGTAAGACCTTAAAAGAGTGCTGCTCTCCTGCGAGAGCTGGTTGGTTACCAGCACCCATTTCCAGCAGCTCACAACACCCGTAACTAGCTCCAGGGAATCTTCTGGCCTCATCGCCTTTATTCACCTGGCATACACACACACAGACACACACAAATAAAAATACATTTTTTTTTTTAATGTAGAATTTGGTCACTGCGTAAAGGGGATTACTCAATCTCATTTGTATTGTCTGTTTCTGAGGGGGATAAAAGCCCACGAATAGAGGATGCCTCAGTGACTTGGAATGTGAAAATGGAGGCAGTGTTTCTTGGCTTCTTTTCAGCTGTCTGATGTCACCCAAGAAGTGCTCCACAGAGCAGACATGGATAAACTTTTGACCTCTGTCTGGCCCTGGTTCCTAAAACTTTTATGGGAAGGTCACTAATAAACTAAGTGTGTAAATGCTCCACCATCCAGTTAAAAAAATAATGGCTACCGGTGCTTACACTACATGTATTCTGCAAAACATTTATCTTTCCTTCTAATAAAATATACTCAAGGATACATAAAAGACAGTAAAGGTATCCACAGCCTGCTATTAGACTTGATATGCTTTTACCGACAAGTTTTAATATACTGTTTTTGGATGGACTGGGCATTACTTGAAAACAAGCAACCAATGAGGACGTGACAGAGATTGGTACCAAGGCACAAACTCAGTCATGTGTCCAAGTGTGATATCTGTCCTGAGAGTTTCAATGTCTCCATCTGAAGATCAGATTGCCTGTTAAAATGGCCAATATGCTTCTAGCAGTGAGTCACTTGTGTAAAATGCCACCATCAAACACATTAGACTTTGGGGGTTTGTTTTTGTTTTATTTATTTAACTTTAAACTGCAGTCTAGTGAATTGAATTCATCACATTCTCAGGAAAGTACTACAGGGACAGCAAAGGACCTCTAGTTAGGTGCTCAACCTCCTTTTGGAGACAGAGCGTATGTAAAGCGCCTGAGTAACTGAAGGACTTTTCAAAATCCCTCCTCACGTCAGCTCTCTCATGGGGTCAGGGGGTCCTGCAATCAGCTGGCAGTGCACGCTGAGGGTCTGGATGACCACAGGGGACAAAGAGCACTAAGGTGCCCATCTCCCCCGACGCCCGGCCTTTTCTCGCGGCACCAGCCTCCATTTCCTCGCTGTCATTTTCACCAGCAGCTCCATCTTCAACCCACGGGGTAGGTATTCTACAGGTAACACTAAGGAATGGCACACCAAGACAATTCCTTCAGAACCAACAAATGTTTGCCAAGGGCCTAAGATCTAGACAGTGATTTTCTTATGTAAGAGTTCAGGATAAAGGGCTAATGAGAGGTGAGATGACTCAGTGGGTAAAGTGCATGTCCTGGAAACCTAATGGCTTGAGTTTCCCCAGATCCCAAGAAAGAAAGATAGAACCAAGTCCCTCAAGTTGTCCTCTGACCTCACACGTGTACCCATAATCACACACATATACTTCCTCCACAAAAATAAGGAGTCCTGGGCAGACTTAACCTTTCTGCATCACGAAATCATTTAAAAAAAATTTCTAAAAAGTGATTTAATTTTATGTAAAAACGTTGCTATCAGATCCCCTGGAACTGGAATTAACAGTCAGCTGTGAGCTGCCACATGGGTGCTGGGAACTGAACCCTGGTCCTTTGCAAGAGCAGCTGGTGCTCTTAACCACTGAGCCATCTCTCTAGCCCCAAGTCACTGGATCTTTAAAGCTGAAGCAGCAATAATAATAAGCTGACCTGGGGCAGTTTACCAGAAGCTTGATTCATTCACTCCTTTCCCCCTTTTGAGATGACATAGGATAATACTCACAGATGGCCCCATCGATGAAAGCACAAGCTGGGAGCAGCAGGCAGCACATCTGTTGGACTTGCTGTTCCATCTGTCACTGACAAGGGCATACAAACCTCTAGGACTCTGAGGTCTTGCACATGCTTCTGTCCCCTTATTCTCAAACTGTTCTGAACAGAGAAGTGTCTACCATGCTTCTATTTTTATGTGTGTGCCTTCTGTGTATGTGCAAATAAAGTGGAATGCTTCCTCAGGGGCGACTTGTGTAACAAGAGTGGGATGCATTGCCAAGGGTGATGGACTGGCTGTGGTAATGTCTTCTCCTCTTGGCTCTGGGAGACTGCCACTTAGACTCGGTTCTTAGTAGGGACACAAATGCAAACCCAATGCAGGACAGGCTGCATTTCTTTTCTCTTTTTGAGACAGGGTCTTAGCTCTGGCTGTTCTTGAACTCAGAGACCAAGGCAGCACTTTTTTTTTTTTAAGTACATTTATATATTATGTATACAGTATTCTGCCTGCCCACCAGAAAACACCAGATCTCATTATAGATGGTTACGAGCTACCATGTGTTTGCTGGGAATTAAACTCTGGACCTCTGGAAGAGCAGCCAGTGTTCTTAACCTCTGAGCCATCTCTCCAGCCCAAGGCAGCACTTCTTAACACAAGGTAACATCTGGATTCTTCTTCTAATAATGCTGTGTCTGGGATCTTTCTATTATCTATCTATTGATTGATCGACTGATGGATCCATCCATCCAGCCCCTCACCCACCCATCATCCATCCATCCATATATCTATTTATCTAGCCAGCTAGCCATCATCTACCCACCCACCCACCCACCCACCCACCCACCCA
>CM053764.1:6569518-6609112 GCA_028658305.1 Pachyuromys duprasi
CACCCACCCACCCACCCACCCATCCATCCATCCATATATGTACTTACCTAGCCAGCTAGCCATCACCCACCTACCCACCCACCCATCCATCCTTCCTTCCATTAGGTTTTGTTCCATTTCCACTCACTGGGCTAGAACACTTCAGATGTGACATTTAATCTTCATAAATTTAGAATCACCTCGTAGACACAGTTTAGGCTATGCCTACGAGGCTGTTTCCAGAACGAATTTGTTCTAAATGAGAGTGGCAGGTACCCTGACATGGGCTGGTTACTGGACTTGACACTAGTGGAAAAGGCAGACACCGATTCTCTTTTCTGCTTCCTGGCAGTGCCATGGACCAAGCTGCCACCACCACACCTTTCCTTCCCTTCACACTGCACTGTCTCCTTTCTTAAGCCCTGAGCCCAAGGAAATCCTTCTTTCTTTTGGTCACAGCAATGATAAAATTAATGAATACATCAGACAACTAAAGAAAAAAAAAAAGAACTTCTTTTTAGACCTCCAGGACATATCTTCTAAGATTTCAAGGAAACCACTTTCCGTTTGGATATCTATCAACACATGATCACTAACAGATGGGAAAGATCTTTTTCATTTCCCACATAAAGGACGAGGCTTCTGCTTGTGTTCCTGAGTCGTGGTCGCCAGGCTTCGCAAATATTAAGTGCATCTATACCACAATGCTGTATCCCACCCGTAAGTGATCTTACTTAACTGCTTTTGGAGAAGGATGAACTGCATGCAAAGCAAGCTGGGTAGTGTGGATTTCACAAACCCTCACCCCAGATTCCAACCTGAGAGAATGTCTGCACAGATGTGTGGACATCCCACCTCCTTCACTATATCCTGCATTTAGGTTTAAGAGATTTACACTGAAGGCTGGAGAGATGATTCAGTACTTACTGTTCTTGCAGAAGCCCGAGTTTGGTCCTTAGCACCGTCAGACAGCTCACAACTGCCCGTGATGGCAGATCCATGAGTATGTTCACTCACATACACATACCCACACAGAGCAACACACACCATGCACACAACTAAAAAATAATCAAAAGCAGTTACAGTAGTGGTGCTGGCCAGTGAGTTAAACAGTGAGGCCATCTCAAAGTCCAACAAGAACAAATCTTAGAAGATTTACATTGTAATTTTACTAGTTTGTCTTTTTGAAAAACATTTGTGTGTGTGTACAAATGTGGATGTTGGAAGACATTGTCAGGCGTCCTATCACTCGGGCTCAATTTTTTTTTTCTTACCTAGTCTGAAAGCCAGCAAGCCCAACAATACTTCCTTGAAGCTAGGGTTACAGGTATGTGCTAGACTCTGGACTCATTCTGCAGAGGCTGAATGCCAGTCCTCAGAGGTCTTAACCTTTGAGCTGTCTCTCCAGCCCATGTTTTACATTTTAAATAAAAATATGTATATATGTTATATGTATGTATTTAATATGTATGCATGTGTGCCTGCAGGAGTTTACATGCACCATCTGTGTTCAGAACTCCATGGAGGTTAGAACAGGACATCAGATCCCCTGGAATTAGAGTTACAGTCAGCTGTGAGCTGCCATGTGGTTACTGGTAATCAAACCCAAGTCCTCTGAAAGAGCAACACAGATGCTTTTGTTTTTCAAGACAGGGTTTCTCTGTGTAGCCTTGGCTGTCCTGGACTCACTCCATAGACCAGGCTGGCCTTGACCTCAGAGATCCACCTGCCTCTGCTTCCAGAGTGCTGGATTAAAGGCATGGGCCACTATCTCCAAGTTGCAACATGTACTCTTGACCACTGAGCCATCTTTCCAATTTCTCTTATTTTGTTTTAAAATAGTTTATTCCTTTTTCCCCCTTTGTGTATGTATGCAGTGTGAGTGCTGTATGCTATAGAATCCATGATATATGAAGGTCAGAGGACAACCTCAGGCGTTGGTTTTTGCCTTTGAGTCAGGGTCTCTCTCTCTTTCCCATTGGTATGACAGGCTAACTGGACCATAGAGCGTGGAGGAAAGCTCCTATGTCCACCCATCTCCCTATAGAAGCAGATATTCACTATTGCGTCTGACTTCATGAGTCCCAAGGATTTGAACTCAGAACCCTCAAGCTTGCACTTGCACAGTGAGTGCCAAAAACCCACTGAGCCATCTCTTTAGTCTAATGTGTTTTTTGCTGCTGGTTGGGGAGGTTAGTGGTGGTTAGTGGGGCTGTACTGGAAATATGTCCAGATCCCTGTGATTGCTAGGCTGATACTCTATGCTCCTATCCCCACTACTTTGCCAACTGATAAAAAACTCAAAGTCAGAAGACAATGCCTTTTCGAAAAAGAAGAAATGAAAACAAAACAGCCTTTTAAGTAAGGTTCAGGATCAAATTAAACTGGAACCTCTGAGTAATACCCTCACCCTTCAAGTGACAAATTGTGACAATGAACACATAAGGGGATTAAAATACTTTGTAGTAGGGCTGAGTGTGGTGGTACATGGTTTTATTCACAGATAGGCCAATCTATGAGCTCAAGGCCAGCCTAGACTACAAGGCGAGACTCTGCTTTAAAATATGAAACCACAAGATAAGCTAGGGTCGGATGAAAGATGAGGAGGTCCTCCCCCATCAGTGGACTTGGAGGGGGGCAGGGAGGAGATGAGGGAGGGATGGGGAGAGTGGGAGGGAATAAGAGAGAGGGCTACGCCTGAGATACAAAGTACCTAACCTGTGATTAATATAAAAATAAATTACATTAAAAAAATAAAATAAATAAAATATGAAACCAAACAAGAACACTATGCAGTAGACAGTGCTTAAAATCATATCAACAGGGAAAGCAGCTTGGAAAAGCAGCGCTTTCATAGCCATGAAGTTATTGCTGATACACAGAGTTGGCTGTAAAACAGCCTCTTGCTGGACTGGAGATGAGGTTGGGTGTGCTGGCAAATGCCTGTAATCTAAGTAAGGCAGAAAGATTGCTGTTGAGTTTAAGGCTACACAGTAAATTCTAGCCAAGCAGGGGGAAAAGCAATCAAACAAGTATAGGCTGGAGAAGTAGCTCAGTAGTTAAAAGTACTTGCTGCTCAATCAAGAGGACCTGAATTCAAATCCCAGCACCTACAACGAGCAGCTCACAATTGCTGGTACTTCCAGCTCCAAGGGATCCAATGCCCTCTTTTGATCTCCTCTTTCCATCTCCATGGGTACCTGCCCTTCCTAGCACACGCATTCATAGGGACACACAGATGCACACATATATAAATTAATAATTAATCTTCAACAATAATAATCAATCTTCAACAAAGAAAGAGAATGATAAAATATCAGGCTCGTCTAGGCATGGCGGCACATGCCTTTAATCCCAGCACTTGGGAGGCAGAGGCAGGTAGATCTCTTGAGTTTGAGACTAGCCTGGTTGACAGACTGAGTCCCAGGACAGCCAGGGAGGGCTACACAGAGAAACCCTGTCTCGAAAAACCAAAACCAACACACACACACACACACGGACCAGGTTCATAACCATCTTTTCTTCTTTTCCTCTCAACGTAAACTTCCTTTTCCCTTCAGGAATTCCTGGTGTTCCCCCCCCCCCCAGGAGTTTTCTCCTCTAGGCTTATAAATATTCAGGGCCTGCTGTTGCAAAGTACTTGTTGTGGGTGTTAAGTGAGAACTACTATGCAACAGCACACAGGTGTACACTAAAACTGGAGTCCTTCAATACTGGTTTGGTAAATGATCCTGTCAACCCACCTTACTAACTGCAGTGGATGCATAGACTAGATAGGCTTCAAAATCAGTCAAAACAAAATTTAAAACATACTTTGTAAACTTGCTTTACATTTTGCATCTTCTTACACCTTCATTATTTCCAAAATCATCTGTACCGAAAGGTAAACATCTTCCAACTAGCTAAAAATGGATCAATTAAACAGAGGAAACAAATGATGAAGCTTCATCTTGCCAGCCCTGTGTTTACTATTTTTGTTTTTGTTTCTTCCCTCAAGACAAGGCCTCACTATGTAGGTCTGGAGTTTACTACTTAATAAGTTTTATCAACGTCTTTTATTGCCAAACTAAATAATCTAGAGCTTCCTAGAAAAAGAAAATGATAATACAGAATACTTTAAAAACAAGAAAGCTTACTTCAAATGGCAATGATCCCTGTGGTCCCAAATAAAGCGCTGGCATCGATCCAAGCCAGTTTATTTCCAAACCTACAGTAAATGGTATTTCCTTTCCATCTTATTCCAAAATTACTTATTCCAAATCTCTACCCTTTATCCTATCTCACTCTGTTCTGCAAGATGATTTAAATGATCTTCACTAGACTTTCTATACTTACTTGTTTTCATTCAGAAATTTAGAACATAAAAGGTCACAAAAACTTCTAAAGTCTATTGCTGGTATAATCTAGTGGAGGGGGACTTCAGAGATTATAACCTTTAAGTAAAAATACACAGCTAGGAGCTGGAGAGATGGCTCAGAGGTTAGGAGCACTGGCTGCTCTTCCAGAGGTCCTGTGTTCAATTCCCAGAAACCACATGGTGCTTCACAACCATCTATAATGAGATCTGATGCCCTCTTCTGGTGTTCAGGTATTCATGCAGATAGAACACTATACACAATAAATAAATCTTAAAAAAAAAAAAGAATACACAGCTAGGCATGGTGGTGGACATTTCTATAAAGCTAGGGTGGGAGAACTGTGACTCCAAAGGCAGCAGAGGTTCTAAAAAAAAAAGCCCCCACCCACCAAACAAAACAATAGAACAGGAATATACTATACTGTAATAATCAATAACCCAGTTACAATTACTGTTAATCTAGGCAGGGTGCACTCAAGAGGCAGAGGCTTGAGGACTGAAACAAGTTCAAGGCTAGCGTGGTTTACACAGTAACTTTCAGGCCAGCCAGAGCTATATAGTGAAACTGAAATGGCCTCAAAAAACAAATAAAATAACTAAATAAAATAAGACAACATATACACATATGAAACACAGTGATTCTAGGAGGTTTCTGTTTGGCTTTTAAACAACTTATGTTTCTGTGTGGTGTATGCTGACACCTTGAAAGACTTCCTGTGTAAGTTTACAGATACACAGAAAGCAGACAAATGGACACTTGTAAATTTGTAGCTATCACACATGCTAGTGCTGTTTTAAAAGATAGTTTGACAACCTTGTGGCTTTTTTCTTTATATTTTATCTAAGCAAATTATGGAAAAAATCAAATGGCTGATATAACAACCACTAGTCTAAATTTAATACACGCGAACAAGAATAAAGACCTAAACAGAAATGACAACCCTTTTGTCTCAGGTAGAACTAAATCAGGTAGGACTGGGTTGAATGGAAGAAGAGGCCAATGGTCCAAACAGGCTTTCTATTGCTGTGGTTACTGGATGTTTCACAGCAGCTTATACAGGATCTCCATGCTCGTCCTATTCTGGTCCACTGTCATTTGCAGAGGCAATTTGTAGGAAGGTACTGAGTGGGACATGAAAGAGGAAACTTCTGCTCCTATTTGTGAATGTACAAAATAAATTGCAACCACAGTGTGTTGGCTAGTTTTACATCAATGTGACACAGGCTGGAGCTGGGAAGGAGGAACCTCAGTTGAGAAGACAGCCCCAGAGACTGTCTGGTGAGCAAGCCCGCAGTGCATGAGGGAAGGCCTAGCTCACTGTAGGTCCTACCATCCCTGGGGAAGTGGTCCTGGCAGCTATAAGATAGCAAGTCACAGAAACAAATCAGTAAGCAGCACTCCTCTGAGGCTTCTGCTCCAGTTCCTGCCAGCAGGTTCCTCCCTTGAGGAGGAACTGACTTCTGTCTACAGTGGACTATGTTGTGGGACTCTAATGAAATAAGGTGATTTGTTTTTGTTTTGTTTATTTAAGACAGGGTTTCTCTGTAAACTCTGTAGCCCTGGATGTCCTGGAACTAGCTCTGACCAAGCTGGCTTTGAATTCAAAGATTCACCTGCCTTTCAAGTGCTGGGATCACAGGCGTAACCACCACCACACCTGACTTGGTTATAGTATTTTATTGCAGCAATAAACATAAGGTTTTAATTTTTAGAATATATTCTGGATTATCGTGTAAGATTAGAAAATGTTTTCACAACAAATGTAAAGTCCAAAATTAAACACTGATCTACAGTAAAAGGTGCTACACAGAGACATTTATTAATGTTCTATTGTATTTACAGTTTAATATAGCAACCAAAGTGAGCTAGCACTTGGGGAGCAAGCACATCATTCTACAGTTATAACAGTTGTAAAAGCAAGGAGTACAGAATGTTAGGGATCTTCTCAAAAGTTCCAAATTAATTCTTTGCTCCTGACCCTCTGTGATTCTAGCCACACAGTTTACAGAATATCATTTAGTTTTTAATCTGAATCTGTCTTTGCCCTTTCCATTTTATATGATGACAAACACCTTAAGAATTCTTTTGCACACAGAACTACAGAATGAAAAGGTAATTTTTGAATATAGACTATGTAAAATTAATACTTATTTACCAATTGAGAACACTGTTAACACTACGATGAACTTTGCATTATGGTTTTGCTTCCTGGTGTTCACACACAGTACAATTAAACATATTTCTAGATTAATCTGAACAGGAAATATGGATTATGTGCAGAAATATAGTCATAACCAAAGTTTTGACTTTTGAGAAAACCCCTTTTCAAACAGCCAGCCTTATACATAGTTTACACTAATCTGTAATTTCAAATCTGCTTTGAGATGGAGGATGAATAAAGCAAGATTGCCCCCTACTGACTACAGGGACATGGCTCATGCTATTTAAAATGACTACAAACAATATATAAGGCATTATTAATAATACATCACAGACTTGATTGCAAGAGCTTTTCCAAACGTTAACCACTAATGATTCGATGATTACAGAATTCTGCATTAACTATTAACATTTTACAGCTAGGAACAAATAGAGAGAAGTGATCTTTTTCAACAGTACTTTATTTTTAAAGCAGGTGACTGTGCTCCATTCTGGCGCTGATTCACTTCCTGCAGGTGCTCTCGCTTCTCAAGGGACTTCATCAGTGCAGGAAGGCCTTTGCCAGAAAACATCTGCCAAAGAAGGACACTGAATAGTCAAACTCTAGTTAGCCTGTTATTTTGGCTAAGAGCAGGGTGTGGTCAGTCACAGAAGACAAGATGTTTGGAGATATCCGTGGTGCATTTCAACATAGGATGACGATTACTATACATGGACATTATGGTAGCCAATAAATAGTCAATTTCCAGTTCTTAACATCAACGGCCCCACACACACTAAAAACAATTGCGCGCTCTCTCCAAAGACTTATTTTATGTGTGCGTATGTATGTCTGTGAAGTACCCCCAGAGACTGTAAGAGAGCACTGGATCCTCTTCAACTGGAGTTAAAGATGGTTGTGACCACCATGTGGGTGCTGGGAACTGAACCCAGGTCCTCTGAACCCAGCAAGTGCTCTTAACCACTAACCAACTAGTCCCAGTATGCTCTCTCTTAAAAATCAGGTCAGGAGTTTCTCACTCTTCTCTTTTCTGTTCTAACAAAAGAACAAAATGGAAGTGGCAATTCTTCATCCCATACTTATTCTCATTAGGACGGACTACAATTGGTCCATTTTCTAATACACCAACTGTTACCATTCACTTGACAATTCTGTCAGATCTCACTCAGGAAAAAAATCTGAGGATACCAATGATGTCACCCTCTATGTAAATTGTGGCAAAGTTAGAAAGTGAATGTAGATTCACCTGTCCTATCTCACAGATATGCTTTTGAAATCTTAAAAGAACCAAAGCATTTGGGAAGTATGTTTTTCAGAATATATGCAGTTCTTAGCCAACTTCTAAGAAGTAATATGACAGAATTGTATACTTCTAAAATGATGTCTGGCTGGTCATTGTAATACACGCCTTTAATCCCAGCACCCAGGAGGCAGACGTAGGCAGATCTCTATGCGTTTGAGGACATCCTGGTCTACAAAGCAAGCCCAGGATAGCCAGGGCTATTACACAGAGAAACCCTGCCTTCAAAACCAACAACAAATAAGATAAAATAATGATCTCTGTGTCTATGTGTTTCCCTGCCTTCTTCTGTTTTAGGATTTGAACTCAGGGCCTTGAATGCTTAAGAAGATGTATGTGTGCCACATTCCAGGGCCTGTACAGACATACTGGTTTAGTTCTCATGGAAATAATATGGGGGAAAACTTCAAGTAACTCTTTATTGTAATGCTAAAAGGGGAAGCACTAAAGACACACACCACTTTACCAAATGTAAGAAACGACTTCTTGGAACCCAATATTGGACTGACCACCAGACAGGCTCATATGTTAGCCTTTCATGTCCTTTTCCCTGTCTATCCAGATTATGATAAAGCCATGCAAAACCTTGTTGTTTTCCCATTAGGCTGTAGACATTTCAAAAGGCTGCCAACATGTAAAGAAGATACAATAGTGGGGGAAATGAACTTACTCTTTTACAACTGTCAACATTTCCCACAACTCAAATTCAGTTGTGTCTGGTAGACCACTGATATGATTGATACACCTGTCCTTTACACCAAGACAAAGTGACAGACAGGCTAAGGCTTCCCATCACCACCACAGAGGACTGTCAGAACTGGCAAAGTGAGCAGAAGCAGAAGGGAAACGGAAGCACTGCTGCCGCCTGGAGGCCTAACAAGCCCAAGTCATCTCACCCTTAATCAGCTTCGACCAGATAAAAGCCAAAGCGTCAATGGCTGCTAAGTCAAATGCTAGTCTGCAGGACACTCGGGAGCACAGGTGTATTGCCTGGCCACCTAGTTCAAGCTGCTTTATAAACAGTTTTGTCAGGATTCTCAATGTCAAAACCTGACACTCAACAGTCATTTAAAAATCCTGCTGGATGACCCAGACCAAAGAAGAAAGAAGAGCAGAGCACCAGCATTCACACTTGCTCCTCAAAGAGAAGAAGTTGAGCGGCTATCTCCTGCTGTGCTGTCTTCCCCAGCACTCTTTCCTCACACTGCTAACCACAGTAAGCCCTTCCCCCTGTAAGCTGCCTGTCAGGTGCTGGGACCCAGCTAACATAACCACTACAGTGGTTTGGTGGCATACCTGTGATCACAGTGGATCTCAGGCTGAGCAAGGAGTTCAAGTCCAGTCCGAGCTATCTATGTGGACAATGTCTTAAAAAGAACAAAGTTCTAGAATTCAGGAGGCAGAGGGAGGCAGATCTCTGAACTTGAGGTCAGTCTGGTCTGCAGAGTAAGTTTCAGGACAGCCAAGGTTACATAGGAAAATCTTGTCTTGAAAAAAACAGAACAACAAAAAAAGAAAAGACAATGACTTTGCTTTACGATAAATAAATTGCAGCAACAGTAAATGTACTGAGCACGTTGTGTGTGTGTCTTCTGTATGTGTAACAATAATAATAATTAGAGATAAGGTTATGAACTTGACAGAGTTGTGAGATGCAGTAGCTGGAGGGAAAAAAGGGGTAGATATGTAAATACAGTGCTCATGCATGAAATTCTCATTTAAAAAATCAGCAAGTAATAAACCTTTTTCCTCCTAGTTGACAAGGAGAAGGGGTTCGTTAACACAGCTTTTAAAAAGGCTGTCAAATACATCGTGCTTCACTGTGCAAGTGCCTTTGGAGTCCTCTAGCTACAGTGGAATCCTAACCTCTAGTGACAGCAGCTTGCTCTTTGCTTCCCTGCCAGCCCCAGGGTGTTTTATAAAAGCACACTTCTCAGTGAAGGGAGGACACCATCACTTTCGAGTAGCACAAAAAGCACACTTTCTTTCTCCTGCTTCCATAGTCACACAGTTACTACCACTGTGCCGTGCGCAGTGACCCCTCCTGACAGAAAACAGCTGACAGAGCTGTTTAGTTCACTGTGTACTTTTTCATTTGTTTTTTTGAGATATATTCAAAGCTAGCCCTTAACTCACTACCATATCTAACTCAGGCCTCAAACTCATCATGTCTCAGCCTTCCTGGTACAAAACTGTGGGCCACACCCTATTGGTACACTGTTT
This sequence comes from Pachyuromys duprasi, assembly GCA_028658305.1. Classification (NCBI taxonomy): domain Eukaryota; kingdom Metazoa; phylum Chordata; class Mammalia; order Rodentia; family Muridae; genus Pachyuromys; species Pachyuromys duprasi. The sequence continues at coordinate 6,579,540 of CM053764.1, forward strand.
TCTCCTCTAGAGTCCAAGCTGTAAAAGGGCACTTGAGTACTGCTTTACCATAGCCAGCAACTCTGTAACTCCTGCTTTAGTTGAAGTCTCTATTTTTTGTGTTTTGTGTTTTTAGGTAGTTTCTCTACATAGTCCTGGCTGTCCTGGAACTATGTAAGACCAGAATAGCCTCAAATTCAGAGTTCTGCCTGATTACCACTACGCTCAGTGAAAAGTCTCTATTCCAACACCCTCTGTAAACACAAAGATCAGTCCAGACTAAAAGGTGTGTTATTTTCTGCCATGGAATTGCTTCTAAAATTCCCTACCTGTAGTCTTTCTGGCACAGGTAAGCCTACAGCTAGCTTTTAACTAGGGATAGTAATCACCACCAAAGGGCAAACTCAATGAAGTAACATAATACTTCACACATGAGCTTTTACTATATCTTATAAAAAATATGTTGACTAAAGAAAGCTAGCGTCTACATGTGGATCTGGACAAAGAGGTTTTTTAATCTTTTCAATGAACCAAGATCACTCATACCTACAGAATATTACCAATTCCCTCTAAAAGAGTTTCAGGAGTTAAGTGGTAAAAGAAAGAAAATTGTAAACGCTGCTTTCAAATCCCAGTCCCTTCACCTTGTGGTCCAGGCTCCCTGATCATATCTGAGTGACTTCATACCAACCAGCACACTGAAGCTGGGAAGAAAGCAAATAAATCGACAGTACAGGTTTTTGAGAACCTCTGAAGCACACCACAGAAACCCTTCTCAAACCATTCTTTGACCAGCTCCCACAGTACTGTCCTAGAATCTGGTACTGCAATCACGGCCTGGAATATTCATGACTTTCAATGTAGAGCACTCAAAAATATACCAAAATCTTTAGGAAAATAAAAGGTGTATAATGACATAATTCCTATCAAAATCCATAACATAGCAAAATGGAGAATTTCGCAGTCCCTGTCCTGGCTACTATTTGCTGTGTATCAGAAGATGAAGAAAGTATGCAATGCCCTAGCATATCCAAACCTTCCCTGCTTCTCCACTTACCTCCCTTCCGCTTTCAAGGGGGAATCAAATTTTGTACACTGAGCTATACCCCAAAGCCTGTCAAATATCCTTCTATATGAAAAATGAAGACAACAGACAGAGGGGTGATTTCAGCCCACTGGGAAATTCACAGCTGCCATCACATTCCTACAGGACAGTTTCTGTGTGCAAGGAGGACTCATAGCCACCGTGAAGTTGGAACTGAGCTGCAGTCTTTCTGTTCTCCATTGTGCCTCAGGAGACTGAAGTTCTCCCCCACACGGTGACCTCCACAAGCTCAATTCTACCATCATTTGAGGTTTGCTACAACTGCTGCGCACAGCTATCACAAGGCTTTTCCTGGGCCTTCCACTGGACTGGCTGTTAACTGGTACTCAAGGCAATATTCTATCATAAACAGTCCCACAGCCAGAAGGGCAAAGAAGGGAGTCCACAGAAGCATAGCCTGCCTTGTCAGGGCTCTCTGCTATGTTCAAGTATGTCACTCTTCAGGTAGCCATTGGTAAAAGATGGGAGGCAGCTACTGGGGAAAACTGTACGAATCAAATAGTTCAGGGCTTAGTTCTGTTCCAAGGAAAGAAAAGGTCCCTCTCCTCCCCTTGGATCTGAGTTTCTGCTCCAGCAGTGTAGTAAAATCTTGGTATAAACCTGAAACAGGCAAAAGCAAGGAGGCAAAGGCCCAGGAACTAGTTTTAAGAAATGGACATCTTAGTGGGCTTGTCAGTTGCACAGCAAGAGAGGACCTGTTCCCAATGTACCTGCTGATTCCCCTCAGGGCATTCTGTGGCTCTGTGAGAGCAGGGAAGAGGGAGAAGGCCTGATGGGCTCAACCAGACCATCAATACCCTAGTCCCCCCCCCACACACACACAATTACTACTGATACACTTGCCTGTATGTTGCTAAAATAATTTTTTCTTCCCCCTTGCCCTCAACAATTTTTGTAAACACCACTCCTCCAATAAAAATAGGGAAAAGACCAGAATGTTGTTTATGACCTCCTATAATTTATGTATCCCCATCCCAGTCTCACTCTAAACTGATCGGAACTCTGCAATGCTATCACATGATCCCAACAGGCACAGAACCCCCCCCCCCCAATACCTTTAATAAATAAAGAGAACTCTGGTCCTGGGGAGATTTGAGAAAGTTTCTGGCATCTTCCGAACTTTTGCATAATTGATAAATCCTCTGAGGAACAGGAGAAAGCCTAATTAAAAAAAGAAAAGTCAAGAATGAACTTCTAATTTATGCATTAAATCCCTTCCCAAGAACTTCCCCCTTGTAACAGGAACACGTCATTTTCCTGCTGAAGCCTATTAACACAGGCAGTTTCCCCCAACATCTTCAAAGGACTTTTCTATTCAATTATCCACATCTCAACAGGAAGGCATAATCTCAAGTGTAAATGCCTCTCTGCAAGGCTCTAAATGGTCTCAAAAGGAAATGGAATGTAAAATGGGACCACACATTTACATCTGTAGGCCTCACTGGGAAGCCTATAGAATCTTCCTGCTGAGTTCCCAAACAACATTCACACAATTAACTCCAAAAGGAGAGATTACAAATGGTTTTGTTTTCTGAAATATGGTCTCAGTATACAGGCTGATCTCCAATCTGCTTTGTGAGCAAGGCCAGTTGTGAACTCCTAATATATATATATACATATATATATATATATATATATATATATATATATATATATATATATGTGTGTGTGTGTGTGTGTGTGTGTGTATATATATATATTTTTTTTTTTTTCCCTCCTTCTTCGGAGTTTTCTGGGATTACAGGCACACACCACCAAAAATTTGCTGTTCTCAAGCTTAGTTCTGATCTGTTATTTAATTTCTGCCAACAGTATGTAACGTTGTCCACTAGATGTCAGCACCCACTTGTGTAAAACTCTAGTTTTGTACTTTTGTTTTTTTTCCCAGAGACAGTGTTTCTCCTCATAGCCCTTAGCTGTCCTGGAATTTGCTCTGTAGAACAGCTGGCCTTGAACTCCGAGATCCACCTGTCTCTGCCTCCCAAGTGCTGGGATTAAAGGTGTTCACCAATGCCCCGCCCCAGTTTTCTACTCTTAAAGATGGTTTGACAGCACCAAACTCACACATTCAGGCCTCAAATGTGCCCCTCAAAAGAAAACCCTCCTTCAGAGATACTCTTCAATGCCATTATTGAGATACAAAGTTTTAATGTACTTACTGACTTGTACAAAAATCACAATCTAATTTAGGCATGTCTGTCATCCCTCTCCCAACCCCTGGACCTTAGTAGTGGTTACTCATTCACCTGAGCCCTCCTCTTCTGTCCCAGCTCCAAGTAGTCATTAACCTAGTTTGTTTTAAGGAATTTTAAAATAAACTCAATGGTGAAAAGTTGTTTTTTAGTAAAAACCAAGAGTTATCAATGTTAAGACTAATGAGTGCCATTCAGAAATACAGTATAGGCTACCCTTCACGTGCTGGTTCTCCTGAAATGGCAGCACCGTCACTGGAAAGGACTAGTAGCACCACACGGGACTGCACTTGCTAGCTATTCCAAGTGCTGAGAAGAGCTTACAATTTTAAGGTATTTATGTAAAGTATCTTGATTTTTAAATGCTGCCAACTAATTTAAAGCAACTTTAAAAATAACTAGGATAAGCTAGAGTGGCACACACCTTTAATCCCAGCATTGAGGAGACACAGGCAGGTAGATATCTTAGTTTCAGGCCAGCCTGGTCTACAAAGTGAATTCCAGGACAAATAGGGACACTCAGAGAAACTCTTGTTTCAAAAAACCAAAATAACAACTGGGGTAAACAAACACTAGAGTGTAGCTCCGGAGCCACCAGCCTGAACATGCTGCACAGATCCCTCCAGATGTTCCCAGACACACACAGAGAGGGCGCAAACACACAAATGTAAATAGACGGTGCTTATAATGAAATAGAGCACAGCAAAAAAGGCTCAATAATAAAATATCCATCTATCTCCCAGGAAACACTGATATAGAAATCAATCCATTAAATGTATTTAATTTATATTGCAAACAAGCCAACTGAAAATGCCTACTGTTTCTCCATTATATTTTATTTAATTTTATTTTGTATGCATTAGTGTGAGGGTGTCAGATCCCTTGGAACTGGCGTTACAGACAGTTGTGAGCTGCCATGTGGGTGCTGGGAATTGAACCCGGGTCCTTTGAAAGAGCACACGGTACTCTTAACCACTGAGCCATCTCTCCAGCCTGTTTCTCCTTTGATCCATCTGGAATTTGGTCTATCTTTCAACCAGTCAGTGATCAGCTTTACTCATCATCTTTCAAATGGTGCTAGGGATTAAGGCCAAGGACCAAGCATGCTAGGCAAGTATCCTAGGCCACTGGGCTCAATACTCAACCCAGCTTTTCTCTCAGAGTCCATCTGAGAGAATAAACAAAACAAATGCTATTCCTCCTGAGCCATTCTCATGCTACTCAATTTTATTAAACTTGTGGAAATCAAGAGAGGGGGAAATTCATCCTTTCTCTTTCTGGAAACATTAGATTCCAGTAATCCAGAACAGATAATGCTCCAGTGCAGGAGGGAATGATGTCACAGATGACTTGGATTTTCTAAGATGCAGGGTCAGTAGTGCATGGATCTACTCATTAAGAAAGGCAGGTCTCAACTCTCAAGTTCCTGCTGGGCTTAGGTGTTAGGCTGAGCTAGCCAGATTCAGGAAAAACAGTCCCACCAACAGCTCTGACAGAGGATACACAAAGATGTGTAAAGCAAGAACTAGACATGGTGGTGAACTCTTGGGAGGCAGAGGCAGGAGGATCAAGCAAGCTCAAGGACTTCCTGATCTACATAGTGAGTTCTAGGCCAGCGACAGAGTACATAGTAAGACCTTGTCTCAAAAAGGAGATAGTCAAATTAGGGATTTCAACAGCAGGCCTGGTGGTGCACATCTACAATCTAGTACTTGAAAAGAACAGGAAGGAAGATCAGCTCTAGGTCATCTGCAGCTATGTATCAAGGTCAAGGCCAGCCTGGCCTACACTGGGACTTTGCTTAAAAAAAAAAAAAAAAGAAAGAAGAGAAGAGAAAAAACAAGCAAAACCAAAAAGAAAAGAAGGCCAAGTGTAGCTGTACAAGACTTTAATCCCAGCATTTGGGAGGCAAAGACAGATTGATCTTGAGTTCAAGGCCAGCCAGGTCTATAGAATGAATTCCAGAATAGCCAGTGCTATACAGAGAAACCCCATCTTAAGAAACAAAACAACACAACACAACACAACAAAAGCAAACAAATGAAAACAAAAAAAAGAAAGGTCTAAACCAGGAAAAAAAAGTTTTTGGTGATAACCAAGAGTCACATCATGAGTGCTGACCTTTCAGTAGGACAGTGATAATGTCACAGATGTCTAATGCCAATTATATTCTCTTTCTTTTTAAAACTTTGCTTTTAATTATGTTTTCTGTGTTGGGGTATGTGCAGGTTGAGTACAGGCACTCTCACGGTCAGATATGGGTGCTGGGAATCAAACTTGGGTCCCCTGCAAAAACACTCTGAACTCTTAACCAGTGAACCATCCCTCAAGCCTCATCATCTTTCAAAGCTACCGATAGCTCTGCTATTGCTTTGTAGACCTGACAGCAATGATGAGGATGGCCTGTTATTGTATCACATGTATTTCCTTATAAATAACAAAGCCACCTTAAAATAATACTAATTTCCTTAACGATTAGAAAGAAAATAATTTAAAATAATGAAAATTATAATCTGAAGATTAATAGCCAGACTACCTTCATGTGTGCAAGCACACACATGTATACATATATATATATATATGTGTGTGTGTGTAGGGTTTTTTTTCCTTTGTTTTTTTGAGACAGGGTTTCTTTGTGCAGCCTTGGCTGCCCTAGAACTAGTTCGGTAGATCAGGCTGGCCTAGAACTCAGTGATCTGCCTCCCAACTGCTGGGATTAAAGATGGAGGGGGTGGCCTCCACCACCAGGCCTAGCCATATAGTTTTAATCTGTCCTTTTGCTACAAAGTAAGTCTTACAGATGATGAACTACGGAATTCTAGAAACCCCACAATTTCAGAAGTTGTATGCATTGGAGCTATATATAAATTTTCTGTTGTCTACTGACAGATCTAACCAAAGATGGCTCACATACATAATTAATTCACCTGGTTAGAGTACATTTATAATCAACTTGGGGTTGAGTTTGCAAGCCCTCTGTGGCAGTAACTCACAAGCAGAAAAAAAAATCCACATTATAGTGTCACCAGTACGCCCAATGATCAGAATTAAATGAAGCAGGAAAACCACTTCACAAACTGTTATATTAACATGCATGCTACTCTACTCTACTGCTGGAAACTACCTGACCTTTAAGGAAGAAACATTTGAAAATGACATTTCAAATTGTTGATGAATACTATTGAGATGAGGCATTGATAAAGTAATTTTAGCTGTCTAATTTCTGACATTTGTTGGAGGTTGGTCTGATGCTTGCATATTGTTGCCTGGATACACCTATCCTTGTTATGTAAACCTACCTGACTAGCTGATTAAAGGGCCTATATCTTAGGCAGGGCAGATTGGGGTAGGCATGGCTAAGGTTCCCAGGCTTTTGAGGACAGGAAAATCACAGGAAAGAGACAGACAGAAGGAGACGAGGAAGGAGGACACCATGACGGTTAGATGGAAAAGGAACCATGTGGGCGAGAAGAAAGGACTCCAGGGATAACATGGATGGAGAAAACACCAAGATGAAAAATATAAGCAAGTATCTTGGGATTAAGGACGGAAGCTAGACCAAATGAGGATGGTAAGGGAAGATGGCATTGGATAGGGGCTGGGAGATGGATGGTGAGGTTACTGAGATAGCATAGGTTGAAATATCTGCCAGGTTCAATGTAAATAAGGCAATTATAAAATCTAACGGGTGTCTGTGTCATTATTTGTGATAGTGAGTTAGATAATAGTGCTGTGATATTCTGAGGGCTAATAATAAACATTATGTAGCCCAACACTTTTTAAATTTACAACAGGCATTTTTTTAAAAATTGAAGGAAAAAAATTTAATTTCATTTTCTTATGTTAAAAGCACTTACCTAAAACCAAGAACACCCACCAGAGCCAGTACTGGCCATCAAAGTATCCAGGGAAATAGGTAGAAAACTGAATGAAAGAAAGAAAAAAGGCAAAGACTTTATTTCAGGCTAACAGAACAATTTCATATACTAATTTAGAGGCACTCAAAACACAACTGTCACTTAGACCATTTATAGGTAATTTTAATTATTTATTTAATGAGCATGTTTTGCCTATATTATTGTATGCACACATGAATGCTTGGTGCCTGAATGCTTCCAGTTTGGAAGAGAGCATCAGCTTCCTTTGGAATTAGCATTATAAACGGTTGTGAGCCACAGTATGGGTGCTGGGAATCAAACCCAAGTCCCCTGCAAAAGCAAACAGTAACCGCTGACCCATCTCTAGCACCACAAAAAATTATAAAAATAAGATATATTTACTTTTAATTTGAAATTGTTTCAATAAATGCAAACCAGTTTCTTCAAATGGGGGAAAAAAAAACCCTAAAGTTTTCTACTCTATTATGGACTCCTTTTTGCAAGCGCACAAAAGAATGGGCTTTGCATGTATTCAGACACGGGTGGAGGGATGGGAGGGCACCGGGGTGGAGTGGTTGGTATATAGCCCGGGTGGATTTAGTTTTGCTCTTTTTGTTTCAGTCTCCCGAGTGCTGGAATAACACACTTGTGCCACCATACTCAGCTCTTAGTTTTGTTAGAAAACTTTTTAAAATCCCTAGCATGGTAGTACATGACTGTAATCTAGCAATCCTCCACAAAGTATTTCCCCTCTGAATATGTTTCTAATTCTATTGTTTGCATGCAGTACTAGAGGCAATTGTTTGGCTGACATCACTGTCTCCATGCCTGCAAGGGCCCATTTGTTACTAACCTTGACTTCTGAATTTGTATCATGTACTTCACAGTAAGCCTGTACCTCTGCCAGGAACTGGCACAGCGCATTCTTTTAGTAAAAACTTAAGGCCTCTTAAAAGAGAAAAAGAATACAGATGGACCCCCCAAAAAATGATTAACTGAGCTGAGTGTGGTGACACATGCCTTTAATTCCAGCACTCAAGAGCCAGAGGAAGGCAGATCTCTCTAGGCCAGCCTGATCTACAAAGTGAGTTCCAGAAAAGCCAAGGCTATTATACAAAGTAACCCTGTCTCAAAAAACCAAATGAAAAGAAAAAGCCATTAACTTTATGATAGAACACGAGCAATATGCATTCAGTAAAACTCATCTTTAGCATTTGAGTCTTTCCCCGGCCTTGTGCTAGGGAGGACAAAACAGTCTCTCAGGGTGCTGGGTCACAGCTCTCAGGCAGCCTCAAGATCACAGTGCAAAACAGTCAAGATTCTAGCATATTCTGACACTAGACTATGCATTCTGCAGGGTGACTATTTTAAATCCATGTATAGCTCACAGTCTTCTGTGAAGTACTGTTGTGTTTCAGTGTGATATCTAATCGTCAGCTTTTAAGCCCAACGAGAGCAAGAACCACTTCAGCGACAAGCTGAAATTTCAGCTCTCCCTGTTGATGCTGATCTACTGAACCACTCTGGCAGGACTTGTTTTGGTGGGGAATTAAAACTTCATTTTTTTTTTTCTGACTTGCTAAGCCATTCTGAGCTTGGTTTTTGTTAGATTCTAAGGATACTTAATTATGTAAGTTCAGTCTTTCTAATAGTCTATATTTTTGACCATTTAGTTAAAGATTTTGTGTTTAATAGATCTGTAACCAATTTTACTGGTGTAAAAGGTCTGGATTAAAATGTAGTATTTCCTCTTTGTCCATGGAAGACAGCTTCCAAGACTATCATGAATGCTTAAAATGACATAGTTCCAAATCCTATACATAAGTATATACAATCTTTCTGTACATATGAACCTTCGATAAAGTTTGATTTATGAACTGCATACAATAATAAATGACATACAATTTAGTTATTCACCTGAAATAACTAAAATGCTCTGTGGTAATTTATACAAACCTGGTTCTTTAAAAAAAAAAAAACAACAAAAAACCTTGCTGCCATAAACATCTGAGAAACCTCAGTATGGGATTGTTTCCCCCTCTTTCATTATTCTGTGAACATTTTCACTGAAAAGAAGTGTGTGGCTTCTCTTTGCAAATTCAAACTCCCAGCATCACTACTTTTGCAATTTGGGACCATCACCACTTAAAAAAGGTTTCAAACAACAAGCACGGCGGCACCAAGATGATCTGATGAGCAGAAGGCTCCCGAGCAAGGCAAGTTTCGAAGAGGATGGTCTAAGAAAGTATTACTGCTCTATATGGCAAGCCATTTAAAATGTACCAACTGGGGCCAGGAACAGTAGTGCATGCCTTTGATCCTAGCACTAGGGAGGTAGAGGAAGGTGAATCTCTGTGAGTTCAAAGCCAGCCTAGTCTAGTTCCAGTCCAGCCAGGGCTAAATAGTGAGACGCTGTCCTAAGTCAAAACAATGAAACAAACAAATAACAAAAAACGTACCACCCATTTCTTCCTGAAAATTCAGACTTTAACCAGAGGCACCTGAAACTGAGAAGCAGAGACGCTGGAGGCTCCAGTGCATACTTTTCTTTTCTCTCCTTTCTTTCTATTCCATGTGTGCGCAAGCACACATCTTGACACGCATGTGGAAGTTAGAGAAGCTCAGGTGTTGATACTAGCCTTCCACCCAGCTAAAAACAGGGTCTCTTCATGCTACAGACAGATGCTAGTTGGCCTGTTTCCCTTCCAGATTCTTCTCTTTCCCTCTCTTCTCCCCACAGGAGCACTGGAAGCACAAAGCATGTACTACTGCGTCTGGCTTTTACATAGGTTTTTAGGAATCCAAAATAATGCTTTTGTGGCAAGGACTTTCCCAACAACCCATTTCCCCAGCTCCTAATATTTTATTTCTTAATAAAGTGACAATTAAAATTTTAAAAAGAAATGACAGCTTCTCTTGGACTTGGGTCTTAAAGTCCATGGGTTCTGACTGTTTTTTCTGAAGTCAACGTTTTTTAAATGAATATAAATTAGCTTTCCAGGAAGAAACTCACAATTATCTAATTTTCAAAGGATTTTGGGTTCCTAAAATAGTCAATGAATGCTTTAGAATTGCCTTGAAAAGCTACAATGGCCAATTAACATCCATTAATTAATTATGGATGTGTTGTTCATGTGTGATGTGCATACATGATGCAAACTTGCACCTGTGCACTCAGACACACAGAGAAGCCAGGGCAGGACATGAGGTGTCTTCCTCTATCATGCGTCACCTCACTAAATCAGATGCTTGCCTTTTTTACTAGACTGGCTGCTCAGTGACCTCTGGGCTCTGCCATCTCACTCTCCAGTGCTGTGGAGGTTCTGGACATGTGCAGTTACACCCACCTTTTTATGTGGGTGCAGACTCAAACTGGAGCCCTCATGCTTGCCAGCAAGTGTTCCTACCCACTGAACCACCTCCCCAGGCACAGTATGCCAATTTAGAATAATCTGGTTTTGTCTGTCAGGTTAACAACAACAACAAACTCATCTGTTTGTACACAGGGTCTTCCTGTGTAACTCACTATGTAACTAGGCTGGCCTTGAACTCGTACAGATCCACCCATCTCTGCTGGGATTAAAAGTGTGGGACTGTATGGGTGGCAGCAAAGTACACTTTAAAAAAGTATTGAACCCACTGGTGAATCTGGTTCAATCTCTAGGCCTTTTTTTTTTTTTTTTTCCGGGACACGGTTTCTCTGTAGCCCTGGTTATCTTAGAACTAATTATGTAGACCAGGGTGGCTTCAAACTCACAGAGACCCACCAGCCTCTGCCTCCCTAGAACCAGGGTTAAAGGCATGTGCCTCCACCTCAAGGCAAAATTTAGGCTTTTAAAGTATACTTTGTATCATACCCGGAACATTCGGCAGCTCCATCAAGAGCATCACTAAGGAGTATTCCGAGGACATTGGAGATGGCCAGAGCCCCAGAGAGCCAAGAGACCGAGCATAAGTGTATTCTAGGTTTAGTAAAGAATTTCTACAACTCCAGGCCAAACATCTTGCAGATGTTGGCTCCCTCTTTGAAACCATTTTAAACAGCTGTGTGGCTATGAACAAATTAAAGATGTTTTTTTAAGAACCTGGATGTTTTAGAATTTAAATTATTTTATGCAGCTTCACCTGGGTAATCCCATTTCACTGAAGACATACAGTGCTATAATTTTATCTAAAGAAATTCTCTAATGGACACTAGACATTTCTGCATAAGCAGTCCTAGAAGTAAAATCTAGGGAAGGAAACACAAAGTAATGTGGTTAAAATTACAAGAGAATTTACATGAATGTCTGCCTTTTCTGAGACAGCAAAGAGATACCCTTTGTATCAAAGAAACTCCGGAATGTACACACCCATTAGCATATCATAAACATTAAACAACCTATAAGATAGATCATCACCTGCTACATCTATACATGAAACATGAAGACAGGAACTGTGTGCAATCGATTTTAGCTCACTTTATCGTTCAACCAGAACAAAGACAAACCAAATTATCACTTTAAATATTAAAATAACAAAAAATGAAAATATTCAGTCATTCTAATTACTGCTTCTCTTCATAATCTATGTTCTCTGCTATGCAACTTACCCTGACAATAAGAATCCACTTAATTAGAGAAAGACCAAATCCTGAGATGGCCCCATACCTTCCCGCAGCTGAGGTGGTCAGGCAAAAAGACAAGAAAAACCCAATCCAGTTGAAGAGGAACGCCACTGTAGGAGTGGAGGGAAGAGAGGTGTTAGCCAAGCACAGATGTTCTCTGCAGCAGCCCCTGCTCACATGGCTCTCCCCGGGACGCCAAGGAGCCTCCTCTTCACCACCTCCCTCTGCCTCCCCACAAGCATCATTCTTCAATCTCTCAAGAGAGGGACTCAGAGTCTCATGTTTTGTCCTCCAAATGTGCTGCTGTCTGTGCCAAACCCCCTGTTCCTGCCTTTGCTGCCATACAGTTAGTAAGTAAACTAAATGCTGTGGATGTTACACTGGATGCCCCAGGTAAATGTGACTCAAGCTATCCATTCTGCTCTATGTCTTCTGACAGCTCATAGCATCACTTCTTTTGCACTGAGTTTTCTGTGTTTTTAATAGAGTAAATAAAATAGGGGATCACTGGTAAGTGAGGTGCATAAAAACATAAATTAAGACAACATAAAGAGAAGAAAATCAGATTGACCTTGATCTATCAGAAAAAAAGAAGTTTACAGAACAAAACCCATCAGTCAAAGTTGCTATATTCCTACTGTGCTATCTGGGTATGAGCAGGCGTGATAGCAATGGGCCCTATGGGCCTGGAAGATGAGAATTGGTGTGTGTAAAAATGCAGCGCCCATAACTACCTTACTCATGCTTCCCATTGATGAATTCAGAGCACTTGGGTTTGCAGGAAGTGATTGCTGCGTATATACTTACTGAAAAAAGTTAACATAAAAATCCCATCATTTCCTATCCTCAGCTGGTCAGCATCATCAAAATCATCTCGACCCACAAAATCTTCATCCTAAACAAAGGAAAAAGAATAAGGCAAAGTCATAATGAATTACTTCTGGACAAAGGAATGACATCAGAAAAAAACACTAAGAGATGGGGCTGGAGAGATGGCTCAGTGGTTAAGGGCACCATCTGTTCTTCCAAAGGACCAGGGTTCAATTCCCAGCACCCACATGGCAGCTCACAACTGTCTGTTCATTCCAAGGGATTGGACACCTTCACACTAATGCACATAAAATAAAGTTAAATAAATTATAAAAAACCCAAAACACAAGGAGTGAATACAAGCATCCAGGAGTACATTTATTACTGGTTTAGTTCAAATTAAAGGCTCAGCAACTTAGAGCAAAAATGAATCATTTTAATATCCTCAGAGCTTTCAAAACTATTTATTTATAGAATAAGTTATTATTCTTAGTTATTATTTGTACTGTGGACTGAGCCTAGGTCCTCACCTCACAAATGCCAAGCAGGAACTACCATCAAGCTACATTTCTAGACCCAGAGCAAATTCTTTTAAGAAAATCCTTCAGCTGTGCATAGTGGCACATCTTTAACCCTAGCACTCACGAGGCAGAGGCAGGTAAAGTTCTGTGACTTTCAAGCCAGCATGGTTTACAGAGCAAGTTCCAGCTCACCAAGGGATGTGTGGGACCCCATCTCAAACAAACAAAAAAATTAACTACACATATGACTTAAACTCTGGAATACCAGCAACCCAGGGTCTGCTAGAGGCCTGTAATATCAGGAGCTGGAGCCTACTGAAGAGGCAACAATGGCAGCTCAAGTGCTCCCAAGGGGCAAGGACAGAATGCTCATCCATGAAGAGCACATGGCTGTCCACTGCTCAGCAACATTAGCACTTGTTTGCACTGGAACACAGATCTGGCAACTCTTTCCTTACTGACAGACAGGATCTGTCCATCCTAATCTGAAAAGACAATTATTATTACTATAGCCTAGAAGGAACATGATCCTGGCCAACACCAAGGTATGTGGCCAACCTTTTCAAATTATGTAGACTATGTACTGGGTGATATAAAAGTAACTTGGATACAACCTCAAAGTAAAACTGACCACACTTCTCCATAGTTCAATGAGCACTCCTCAAATGAAAGGTCTTCAGGACAAATAACACTTGTTTTAAAGCAGGAAGGTATGGAAGATCCATACCAAATGCTACAGACATTCCCTGTGGAGACTGGGACCTAGATGGGTATTGGCAGTGGTCACTTTCTTTTGTGATTTAACAAACGTCTTCCACTGCTGGAAATTTTTATGATACATCATTTGTTTTATACTTTAAAAGAATTAGCAAATATCTAATATTCTGACTTAGTATTAATAATGTGATGATTAATAATGTGATACAATTTAAATTAGTCCTATTTTAGTATTCATTTTTAATAACTACTCAAAGGTAGACTCCGTGACTTCTGAGAGTACTGTCTATATCTTTAGTATTTCTTCATGTCCTCTGTATGTCCTGTGACTCCTTCTATATATACACTGTTTCTAGGTTCATGCTTTTAAAATATCACTAGTCCTTTCACACTCTTGTTCAAAAATTTGAAGGATCTCCCTAAGCTACATACCAGCTGCAAATGTCTCAGCTTACTGTTCCAAGGATGTGACAAATTACAGTTCTGATCACATCTCCAAACTCCCTTCGAAAACTCCTTGCTCGCACAAAACTAATCATTACATCCACAGAACTGCTCTGACCCTGGTTGAACAATATGTGTTCTGGGCTTTTCCCTCTATCAAAACTCTAGGTCATCTACAAACCCAGTATTCTCCCTATGATCATTTAGTAAAAAGACACAGTTCTTGATGTCTACAGCTCTTGTGCAATATAGATTAAGACAGGGTTTCTCTGGGTAGCCTTAGCTGTCCTCGATTTGTTTTGTAGACTATGCTGACCTCGAACTCACAGAGATGCACCTGCCTCTGCCTCCCTGAGTGCTGGGATTACAGGTGTGTGCCAGTGCAACCGGTTCTACTTGTCTGCTTTTAAGTACAGCTAGGGGTGCAAAGCTGCACAAGAGCATACCATAAAAGGTGTGCTGCCCACTGCCGCCACTTGCTGAGGGTCTGCTCACTTCTGATTCCTTCCTTCCAGCATCCCATAAATCCCAGGCTGGTTATGAACTCAGTATGCAGCTGATGATGACCTTGAACTTCTAATCCTCCTGCTTCCACCTCCTGAGTGGTGGGATTACAGGTATGTGGCACCATATTTGGTAGGCATGCACCCTACCAACTGAGCTATACTCCTATCTGCATCAATCTTAAATCTCTCTCCCATCTTTAGCAGGCTAGAAGGGACCTGAACCTACAGATGGCATACAAATGGTATAATCTAGAATGTTGGAGACACAAAGTTTATATGGATGGTGCTAGGTCTCATGAATTCAATGATGTCATTTGTGTTTCTTTCCATAAGCATCCCTAACAGCCATGAGCTAACACTAAAATGTTAAGTGTGTGTGCAAATCAAGGCAAAGCCAGTGATTACCTAAGTCCTCCCCTCCCATCCCAGGAGGCCTGAAAGGGAGGTAGCAGTACCCTTAGAGGTACAGCAAAATGAATAGGTCAGTGACTTTCTACTCCGTCCAAAAGAAAACACATATGCTTAAAATCAGCCATAACCAAGACTATCCCAGTAACTCAACATTGGATAAGAAAATAACTTTATTCCAACTAAGTAGCCCAAAAGCAACATAAAGAAACTGCTTACTCTTCCAGGAACCAAAGGGATCGTGGCTTCAGCCTTGGTTCTCTCAGCCTCGTCATAACTGGGCAGTGTTGTAGCCACGTTATAAGACGGAGGCTTTGGAAACCCAGATTCATCTTTGTAGTCAAAATATGCTGCAGGGAAAAAAAAAAAGTAACCAAATCTAAATGAATCAAAAGACATTTATAAATGAATGTAACACTCAGGACGATTTTTAAGTGTATATTTAAAAAATAGGTTCACCACACCTTTAATCTTAGCACTCAGGAGGTAAAGGCAGGTGGATCTCTGTGAGTCCTGGGGCAGCCTGTGCTATATAGCAAGTTCCAGTCCAGCCAATGCTACATAGTGAGACTCTTGCCAATCAACCAGCCAACCAATCAATTAAAACGAATAAATTTAAAAACTCATTTTATATCCTTACTTTCAATTGTTTTGGACCACTATGAATTTAAGAAGTATTTAACTCTGTGGTACTGGGGAATCAAACCCAGGGCCTTGTGCATGCAGACAAGATATGCACTGAGCCACATCTCCAGCCCTGTTTTCATTTTTTATTTTGCCCAGGCTGCCCTTGAACTCACAATCTTCCTGTCCCAGACTTGTAAGTAACCACTAGACCTAGCAATTTAAATAGTTATGGAAAATGCTCAGGCTAACACTTCACATGAACTAGCACGATGGCGCATGCCTGTGATCTCAGGTAATTGGGAGATGAATGCTATAGAGTCACAAGCTCCAGCCCAGCCTAGGCAACACAGCAAGATCTGCTATTAAAAGGATTTAAAAAGCCTCCATATGTGCCCTAAGATCTACACTATATTTCCCCTTAATAACAAATGTATCATCAACAAATATATTCAAACCAACTTAAGAAAAATGAAAAGGCTTAATATTAACGTGGTCCTGTACTTGGACTCATGTTTTTACTTCATATTAGGATGTGTTAAGATAATAACTAATTTGATTAAAAAATAATTCTATGAAATCTTTCATTTCCTCTTCTGAACACTATTTCTTGCTCACTGACTTCTATTACAAAGATTCAGCATAATAGAAAAGATCTATTTATAAGGTTAAACTTCTAAACATTTTTAAGCTTTGGAAAAATTTTTCTATAGATCATGTAACATTTTTCTTTCTTTTATTCTCCAGTTATAGCTGAACTTCTCTGCAATTTTTTTTTCTCTGAACAAGGTCTTGCTGTGTAGCCCCAGCTGGAACTACCTACCTCTACTCTGTCCTGACTTCCAATGTGCTGATAGCAGAGGGATGTGTGCCTACACCACCTAACATTAACATTTTACTGCAATACATTATGAAACCGTGGATCATCAATGCCCCTTATTAACAGAAAGCAAACAGGGAATAATATTCTCCGTCTTCATTCTTGTCGTCCTCTTCTTCAGTAACAGGATCTAGCCACATACAGAAACTCAGTCCATACTCAAATTGTTTCCAGTCTCAGCCTTCCAAGGGCTATTACAGGCATAAGCCATCATGCCCAGTATTCAGGTGCTGGGTGTAGGGGCACAAGCTTGTAATCCTAACACTTTCCATCCAGGGAAAGGCAGGAAAACCAAGAGTTCAGGGTCAGTCTCTCTATACATAGTATTTGTGGACAACCTGATTTGTGAGAGAACTTTCTCAAAACAAAGAAACAAAAATTCAGTATCCATTAAAAAACTGTAAAATAAGAAAACTTCCTTAATTTGGTCAAAAATGTTTAGAAAATACCCAGTAGTATGATCTGGGCTATAAGGGCTCAGAGGCAGAGCATTTGCTTTATATGGATAAGGCCCTAATTTCAGTCTCCAGTACTACAAACAAACACCCAAAGAGGACATTACAGTCATTGGTAAATTATTAAAGCTTTCTCCCTCAATGATGAGAGGACACAGGGCTGAGACAGCTCAGCAGTTGCAGGTGCTTGCTGCCACTCCAGAGGCCCCCAGTTTAGTTCCAGAAGTGGCACTGTGAAGCTCACAACCTCTTTTAACTCTAGTCCCAGAGGATCCCATGCCCTTTTCTGGCCTCTGCCAGCACCCATACAAACATGTCGTATATACACAAATACATGTGTGTATAAATTTGAAAAAAAGTAAGGATATAGAGTTAATATAAGCCATTAGCTGTACCTGAATATACCAACAACAAACAAAAGCTCAGTAAAATTGAGGCAGGGGTTGTGTGTGACCAAAATCCTACCGTCAAAGGCATTACACAGATGCCAACTTTTTGTGTGTCTGTGGTACATGCATGTATGTTTGGGTGAATGCTTATGTAAGTATACACACATATGTGTATATGGGGAGGTCAGAAGTCAACATTGCCTATCTTCCTCTATCACTTTCTCCCTTTCCCCTCCCCTACTTTGTCTGTGGACTTATGTGGGAGATGGTGTTTGGGTGTGTGGTGTATGCTTGTGCACAGGATCACGTGTGTGCATGAGTACGGAGACCTGAGGCTGACAATGGGTACCTTCCTCTACAATTCTTCTTTAAACAATATCTCTCACTGAATATGAAATTTACCAACTAGTTTGACTGGCTGGCCAGAGACTTCCAGAAGTCTACTTTTCTCTGCCCACTAGCATTGAAGTTACAGACATACATGAGATCTTGTCTCAAACTCACGGTCTCTGGCCATCCGTCTGTCTGTCTGTCTGTCTGTCTCTCCCTTCCCCCCACTACCGTACTGTCTAATTGGATTTATCTACCAGAGATTATTTCAAGTTATAATCCCTATGTCAAAAGAAGAATTTTTAGAAAGAAGACAGGTAGAAGTGTTTGAGAAAAAAATACCTCAACTGGTTAAAAGTTGGAGGCAGGAGGGTCAGGAATTAAGGCAAGCCCCAGCTACCCAGAGTTGCTTATATAGGCTAACTCTGCCTAAATAAACAAAACAAAACCAACCCCCAAAAACCCAACAAAATTTACAACTACAGAAGATAGGAAGGAATGATTCTGGGTAGCAAAGCATAAAGGACTTTTCATCATGAATAAAACAATGAATCTAAACTCTTTAATGAGATGAATACATTTAAGGGAGAACCAATATTTATGACCATGGGTTGAGTGTGATAGCTCACACCTGAAATCCCAGCAAGAGGACTGTACACAGTATGAAAGACATGAATATGATTTCTTTTCCAAGTTTTGATGTTTTACTCCTTAGAAAACTCTCTGCCTCCAGGGTTGAGGAACAAAGCCAGGACCTCACACATGACAGGCAAACATTCTACCACTGCGCTCTATCCCATTATAGGCTGATTCCATGAGAAAATCTACAGTTCTTCCAAAGTCTGAAGTTTAGCAAGGTAAGTTTTAGGAATTCACAAATAAAAGAACCATAACAACTGTAAGGGACTACAAATGCAAGCAGACCAAGATTAGAGCTTAGAAACTAAAGCCAAACTAGACGTAAAAACAATGTTCCGCACAATTAAAATGATGCCTTCAGAACACCAACCTAACAATGGAATCAATCTCGTATGAATTGTCCCCAGCTTCCGAGTGCCATAATAAAAGGAGGCTAAGGCTGTCAAGGCTTTACAAGAATGAATGTCTTCAATTTTCCTACAATGAAGTAGAAGCTGGGTGTCAGTACTGGCAGATGGCTCTACTTGCCACTCTGCCACAATCCTGTTTTCTAGAATATGGAAGTGGTTCTATCAAAACCGGTGAGCTGGAGGTGAAGCAATGGCTCAGTGACTAAGAATACCTGTTGCTCTTGCAGAGGACCTGAGTTTGATTCCCAGCACTGACACTGAAGTTCTTGACCATTTGTAGCTCCAGTTCCAACAACCCTATGGTCTTCATGGAAGCAAAACACTCTCACATAAAATAAGATATATAAATCTAATTTATAAACAAAACTGGTGACCTCTGAAGAACTATAGCAGAAACGATGATCAGAAACTCTGTTATTAAAGTCCTACTGACACTTTTTTTCTTCCCACATAGGAGAAGCTTCACTAATTAAGAAATTATGAAAAATAGGTGATCACTCACTTCAACTCTTCCTTCCGTTCTTTCCTATGTTTTTATTCTGTTTTTGAAACTAGGTCCCATGTAGTCCAGGCTGACTTCCAATACACTAAATGTCTCTCCAGTGCGGAGGCTATAGGCATTTGACACCATACCCAGCCTGTGCCTCAGTTTCCCTTCCTTTAAAGTCAGCTAGAATGAACTTGAGTTCTATAAAAAGACAGCTGTGAAGTGGGGGTTTAGGACTTTGGCTTCCAGGGTCTTCCTTTTGCTTTGCAGAGGGTCATCTTCTCTGTGTGCCTTACAGTGTGTACCTATTTCCTCATCACTAATAAAAGCCCTTCTTTACCAGCTGGGGGAAAAAAAAAGGCAGGGGGCGTTAATCTGGTTTTTAGAGTTATATAACATTAACATGAGTTTTTCACTTTGGCTACAAATTAAAACTTAAGCCAAAGACAATTTCTGAGAAGATGATCAGCCAACATCTACTGAACCAGTCTGTGAGTGCCAGCCCTGACCTCAGTACCCACCTGCACTCTCTGCAGAGACGCTGCTGTAAGGTGGAGGAGCATCACCCGCAGTCTGCGCAGGTTCCCCAGGCGCCTCTTCATTCTGCAACTGAGTAAAAACATCAGATAGTAACACACATAAAACAAATTGGAAAGATGCAAACCTAAGAACTAGAGTGGCCTATATGTGAGGCTAACTGGCACTGTGTGTTTTCTAGAACTTAAAATGAGAAACAACCCCCCCCCTTTTTTACAGTATCTTATTCCCAGGAAGAAATATTTTATGGAAATAATCAGACAAAAAGAAAGGTTACTTAAGAACAATACTCCAAGTAGGCATGGTATATTCATGTAGTCCCAGCACTTGAGAAGTTGAGGCAGGAGCATAAAGAATTGCAGACAAGCCTAGAGTACATAAAATATGAGGCTTATAAAAAAATTAACAAAAGGTCAAATGTAGTCCAAGCTTGCCTCAAATTTGTCAGGTAGCTGATGAAGGCCTTGAACTCCTGATCTTGCCATTTCTACTTCTCAAGTGTTGAGATTAGAGTTATGTGCCACCATGTCCAGCTATCAAAAAACTAGATTAAAAAAAAAAACATAAAGAAAACTTGAGGGGGCTGGAGAGATGGCTCAAAGATTAAGATTGCTGGCTGTTCTTCCAAAGGTCCTGAGTTCAATTCCCAGCAACCACATGATGGCTCACAACCATCTATGAGATCTGATGCCCTCTTCTGGTGTGCAGCCATACATGCAGGCAGAACAGTGTAAATAATAAATACATACATTAAAAAAAAAGAAAACTTGACAATTTCAATACTTACACAACTATTACATAAAAAAGGCTGACCTTTATCAAACAATACAAATTGTGTAATTTTGTTTCTAAAAAGATAATTATATAATGGAAAGATCTAGAATGACAGATATCTACAATTCAGTATTATCTCTAGGTAATGGAAGTATATTTAGACTTTAATTTGCAGTACTGAACATTCATCACTTGTATAATTTCTTTGGCGTTAGAAAAGCAATCCAGTAGGACAAAGACCAAAAATAGGCAAACCAAACCTTACCATTTTATTCAGTTTGTGTGTAGAAATTTAACATTAACTGAGAGTTTTGAAAACATAAACTTCTGTCAGCATACTGTCTTTTCCCTATCTGCACCTTGTTCTGGGTGGCCTAGGTTTTCAGTTATCTAATTTGGTTTTTCAGAGCTGGATTCAAACTCTGGGTTTCAAGAATCCCAGGCAAGTGGTCTGCAGAAGAGCTGACTCTCTGGCTCCTCCAGTTATTTTAAACAGCTCACACTGAATGTGTGTGTGTGTTTGCCTATTGCTGCTGCTATGGATGGACCACCCAAGTCACCATCATAAAACAGAACTATCTCAATAGATTATACTTTTTAAAACAAGCTGGCCAAGACTGGAGTTAAACTCTAAAGGGAATTTACTGATGTAAGCAATAGTCTTATCCAGTTTTCATTATTACCACACAGGAAGTCAATTGAGGGGTTTGTGAAACACACTAGCTCCTGACCACACTTTTTGAAGAAATCCATGGTAAACTGAGACAGAACAGAGCCTGGGGTTCTGACATGAAGCAATCTCCAATGCTGTGCTATCCAGAACTAGATTACTACAAAAATTTAACTTGACATGGGTTCTTCGGTCATATTCTTAGCAGCATCTACCATCTAGCCACTCCCCCCCCCCCTTCCTCCCACTCAGTGCTGGGTATAAAACCTAGAATAAACATTCTACCACTGATTTTCATCTCCAGGCCTTGTTTCTTTTTGAGATAGGGTGTCCTGGAACTCCTAACCCCCTTGTCTCAAATACTGGGATTATAGGCATGTGTTATAATTTCTGGCTTGAGCACATTTTTTTTTTAGCTCTAACAATACAATCTTACACTTAAGGCACACCCAAAATAATTGCATTGTAACCTAAGGTAATTTTTCCCTCGGAAATGAAAGTATACAGGTAAAATAGTTACAGTAAAGCATATGTCCAGGGGCATCAAATAACAAATTTTTCAAAGAGCTCAGGGGCACAGGGGCCTCCTCAACCGTGGTCTTAATATTATCTGAAGCCCTAGGAAGATAATCTCAGCCTCCTCACAACTAATCACTGTATGAGAAGGCAGTACCAAGCAAGAGACACAGTAAGAACGAGCAAGATGATTATTTGAGAATGCAGACTTAACTGTAGCAGCTGGTACCCCTTTTTAATTTCACCCTAGCTTGACATTTCTAACCTGCTTCAAAATTCTGGAGTCTGGTCAAAGCAGTTGTGTTTCCTCTACACAACTTGGTTTCAGAAAAGGAAGCCTGGCAATTCTAAGAAACAGACATTCAAAAGCTCAGGTGGTAAAGAGGTCTGGCATGCCAGTAGCTGTAAGATAGGTTGCCTGTCTCCTAGCAACCTGGAGATGTGAAATGTGATCACTTCCCCCCTCCCCCCCAGCACAGTAACAGGTAAGAGATCAGAGAAATTCCAGCTTTCTCAGAAACACCATTTCTTCGAAGAGGAAAAGAGAAACATTACCAGGTCAAGATTTTTTCCCTCTTAAAATTCAATATTTTAGAATCATACAATTCCAACTGAGAGGGAAAACAAAAGCAACTCCCCCCAAAACATTACAACTATGAAGGCTCCACTTGTTGGGCTGACCTCCAACTCACTGTTCTCACAGCCTCCCCCTCTCGCAGAAATCTAATTACCTCTACACTGCAAGTGATAAGATTAAGCTCCAGAAAGCTGCTCTAAAACAAAACACTATGCAGGAGAGGGAGAAAAGGTAATCATGTTCCAAAGGCCACGTATGCCAATCACCGTCTATGCTTAGTGATGACTTGCTGAACAACAGAACCTTAAGTTCTATATGCTTACACTTCATGGCCTGGAGCCCACCAATCACCAATGAAGAAGTGAAATATATGTACAACTAAAGTGCAGAGTGTGCTAGAAAACAGGTCACTTGGTTTCACTATGAATTTTGCCCACATTCCTGTTCTGTCCTTGACAACCTTTCAGGTGCAGCCTACCCAGCCAATCAACTTGGAGATCCTCCCTCTGGATGTCCACCCACAGAGAATGAGCATGCTTCTTCTGGGTCAAGGCTGGAAAGACTCCCACTCTTCCCATCAGCTGGGTCACATGAGCCCAGGTCTACCCTAACTGTCACAGTATGGGCCTGGCTGTAGTGGGTCCTTGAGGCAGGGTTAAAAGGGGGAACTTAACTCAAAGTACACACAGTGCCACTAAGGACGGAGTAGTCTGATGGTGACTCTGGAGACTAACAAATACCACTGGAGCTATATCCCTTCCCTCCCCATTACATCACTTTTTACATTTTGAACCAATTGTATCTTTATTGTGATACACAATAATGGCATTTTTAAACAAATAAAACAAAAAAATTACTTACAAATGACATAGAAAAGCTAAACTACACCTCAGTACTTAGGACGTTGAAGCTGAAACACCAAGGGCAAGTTGCAGGCCAGCCCTGGCTGCTACACAGTGAGATTCTACCTTCCCAACAAAGGAGCCACACAAACCGTTTAGTTCAATACAGAACTACCTATCTTTCCAGCAAGACGAAAATAAGCCAAAAATCCAATAATCTGAACTTTCAAGTGGCTTTTTGCTTTGTCACACTCTTATACTGGGTCTTGACTTTCCCACTTGGTGCTACTCTGCCATGATACCTCTTGATCTTGATAACCTTTAATATACATACACACACAAATATACATGTATTTATGTGTAAGTGTATGTATGTATGTATGTTGGGGCCTGAAGAGATAGCTTGGCAGTTAAGAGTACTGACTGTTCTTCAAAAGGACCCACATGGCATCTTACAACCATCTGTTAAGGCTAAACACACATACAGATAAAATTCTAAATGTATAAAAATGTATCTTAGGACCAGAGAGACAGCTCAGTAGTTAAGCATGCTTGTTCTTGCGAGGACCTGAATTTGGTTTCCAGTACCCATGCTCACATAGCTCACAAGCACCTGTAACTCCAGTCCCAGGAACTCCAATCCCCTTTTCTGGCTTCCTCAGGTACCTGCACAAACCTGACATAGATACACAAAAACATACACATAGACACATAAATAAAAATGATCAAAAGCTTATAAAAATAAATCTTTAAAAAAATCTACAAAGATGTGCCTTTGTTTTGTTTTTAAGATTAAGCCTATAAAATAAGTACATCTAAAATAAAGGGATCATCCTCCTTTGAATCTAAATACTGTGCCTACCAGAAATAAATACAGCATTTTAAATTAGAATCTGCAAGAGCCAGGTACAATGGCACCTGTTGGTAGTCACAACTTTGAGGGAATTTGAGGCAAAAGAATCATTTAAGCCTAATAGACAAAGGCCAAGCTGAGGAGCCTGGTTACTGAGTATATTCCTATCTCAAAAACAAAACTGCTAGGTATGGGTGGCAGTCCAGCCTATAAATCCCAAAGAGGTAAGAGACGGGAGACAAGAGAATCAACAGCCACAGCTACATAGAAGCCAGAAGTCCCCACTACAAAAAAAATCATATCTAGTTCTAATAGAAGCAACTCTGATTTTAATTAGTTCAAAGACAGGTTATAGGGGCTGCAGAGACAGCATGGTAGATAAAGGAAACTGCTACAAACCTGACAATCACGGTAAGCCAGATTCAGTGATGTCCAGCAATCCTACAGTGATATGGGAGGCAGACAGGAACATTTCCCAGAAACTCTTAGGCCACACATCATGGAGTGTGACGAGCAGCCGTCAAGAGAGCCTGACTCAAAAACAAGGTATAAAGAGGGAACCTCCACAGCCATTTCACGGCAATATTCACATGCATACCCCACGCATCACACCTCTCTGTATCTGCATGCCTCTGTCTGTTTCTCTCTCTCTCTCTCTCTCTCTCTCTCTCTCTCTCTCTCTCTCTCTCTCTCTCTCTCTCTCTCTCTCTCTCTCTCTCTCTCTCTCTCTCTCTCTCTCACACACACACACACACCCCTTCCTTTTTAAAATGACTGGCTCTCACTAAGAGGCAATATCTATTCTTACAATGAGTGGTAGTAGCCAAAGGCAGTTTTACATTATCTACAGACTGGGAAAACAATGAAAAAATCCTACTCCATACAACAGGTGTGGTGGTACACACCTATGATCCCAGCCCTTGGGAGGCAAAGACAGGACCTCCACCTTCGTCTACACCTGAGTTCTGGGCTAGTCTCAAACAACAACAACAACAACAACAACAACAAAACAAATCAAAACAAATTTCACAAATCTTTAGACTCAAGGAGATGTCAATATACACCCCACACAAACAAAAGACACATGACAAATAATGCTGAGCTAGCTAACAAATCCATAACATTACAAATATTTGCACTACCTAATTTTGCCTTTTTAAAAAACTTTATTTATTTATTTATGTTTTGAAGCAGTCATGGCTAATTTTAGTTTTTTAAAGGACTTAGTGATTTTAGGTGTAAGGATGTTTTGCCTGCATGAATAAATTTGTAACACATGTGCCTGGTGTGTGAAGGTATCAAGAGCCTCTGGAGCTGGAGTTATGGATGGTTATGAACTTTATATGGGGGCTGGTAACCAAATCCAGGTCTTCTACAATAGTAAGTGTTCTGAATCACTGGGCTATCTCTCTAGCCCCTGTTGGGTCTTATTTTTTGTTTTACAGACACTGTCTGCATAGACAAGTGTACTTGCATACACATTCAAATACCTCTAAAACACACACACGCACACGCATGCGCACGCACACACTTACGAACACATGCAATTTTCTCCATTGGTGAGTTAGCAAAATTAGATATGCAGGCTGAAGGTCAACAGCCATGCTATGATGCACATTACACTGCTAAATTGTGTGCTGTTTGAGCTTATTGTAGAGCTGGCCCTGGGAATGGAGTTACTCCCCTCCCCTTCAGAATCATGCCTGTTTATCACAAAGTGTCCTTCAAGGGATGGACTGACCCTCCTCCTTGCTAACTCTAACTGGGAGGAAAGAGAACAAAACAGCCCAAGAGTAGAGACACTGTGTCCTTGACAACTAGAAAGTGAACCATTTTCAACAGAGGTTACTACTGTTTATCCCCCAAAATTTAAAAAGCCAGGCGAACTCATCCATAAAGAGAAAGCTCAATAAGGAACTCCAGCTGAATGCCTCAACTTCCCCAGTCTGCTGGGTGTTATAAGCACCAGATTTGATGGTCTTAACGATTTGCTGCTATTTGTTCTTTCACTCAGGAGCCTTACTGGAGGTGACATTCTGCTCTGCCTAAGTCTCTTTCAATCTGGCTCCAGCTACTTGCCTCAACTGGTTTTCCCAGTTAATTTCTGGGAATTAAGTCAATGTTTGTTTATAAGCCCTCAATTTGATGGTGTTTTGCTGTGTCTACTGCTGTCTGTATCACTTGCTATTTGCTATTTATTCTTTTACTTTGCTTGGTGTATACTTAATAAACTCATTTAAAACAAAAAGCCAGGCATAGTGTGTACACTAGGAGACAGAGGCAGGTGGATTTTTGTAAATTCCATGATGGCCTGGTCTACAAAGTGAGTTCTAGGCCAGCCAGGGCTACAAAGTGAGATTCTGAGAGACAGACAGACAGACAGACAGAGACAGACAGAGACCTATATAAGCTAAGCAATAGAAGTGTAGTGAGAATTTTGGAACTTTAGTTTCTTTAAAAACACAAATATTATAGTTTGGTTTAATCCCAGGTGTGGGGCTGAGGGTGCCTCACAGCAGCTGACTATGATTTGCCTCGTGCTCTGGTGGGGCAGACAGCTGCAGATAGTTTCTGTGACATTTGGAATTCTGAGGACTTTTCAGAGAGAGTATATAAATGCTAGGGCCCCTGATAGGCAGGGTAGATTGTGGGTTTGTTGTTGGTTGCAGTTTAAGTAGCCATGTGCAAAGAAGAACGGAGAAGTTAGATATCCTGATGTCAAAGATCAAACTTGCCCCCAAGGAGCTCAATGCCCTCTAACCATAATGTTGCCTTAGTCGGGAATCTCTTTCCTCTCCTCTCTATCCTTTTCTCTCTCATATCTAGTGTTAGAGGGTTGAAAGAGTGGAAAAGAGAAGAAAAAAGGAACCCACAAAGTAGCAAAGGCCAGTTACAAAGAAGAAACAATAAAACCCTGAAAGCTACAAGTGAGATCAACAAGGGAACTGGTTCAGCAGAGAGGGGAAACTGACTCCTCAACCAGAACACAAAACAATCTGCTTCACATGCCCCAAAAGCTCAGAAATTGGTGACACCAGGTACTGATAAGTTGGGTTGAAAAAGATTTAAAAGCAAAAAGGAAAGTTGCAGGAACAGTTAAACACTGTACCACCAAAGTCTCCTTTAGAAGGCATGAACCTCCTCTAGCATGCATAAGCCACAGGTTTTTTTTTTTTTTAAAGATTTATTTCTTTATTATTTATATAGTACTCTGCATGCATTCTCATCAGAAGAGGGCCCTAGATTTCGTGATAGATGGCAGTGAGCCACCATGTGGGTGCTGGGAATTGAACTCAGGACCTTTGGAAGAGCAGACAGTGCTCTTAACCCCTGAGCCATCCCTCCAGCCCCTAAGCCACAGGTTTTACCCCTGTAGGAAAAAAAGAAAAAAGAAAAACCTATTCTTGGGAGAGAATAAGAAGACAGGGATATTTCAGGACACATTAGAGGTTTTGTTGTTGTTGTTGTTTGTTTTTTGGAGACAGTGTTTCTCTCTGTAGCCCTTGCTGTCCTAGAACTCCTTATCTAAACTCAGGCTGGCCTTTAACTCACTAGATCTGCCTGCCTGAGCCTCCTGAGTACAGGGCTAGGACTGAAGGTATGCGCCGCCACTGCCCAGCTAAAACATTGGAGTTTAAGGAAATGGGTGACACCTAGAAAAACAATTATTCAAAGATTTGTATACTAAATGCTGAGATTTCCCAACCTCTTCCCTAATCATCTCTGAGGGTACTAGCAGACAGCTTTACTCTGGGAAAACTGGCCAGCCCAAAAGAAGAGACTCAAAGATAATGACACTCAAAACAAGCAAAACTACTAAACCAGGCTTCAAGAATGGCAAGTTGGCTCAGCCAGTGACAGCATTTTCTGCTACATCTGGTGATCTGAGTTGGAGTCCCTGGAACCCATAAATTGTCCTCTGACTTCAACATGCACATGTGCACACACACAATAAAGATGCTATCTGGTGCAGAACTGAATTCATTCCGCATTTATAAATTTCACATTAACGAACACTGAATGAGGACTACCTGCTGTGTAACAGAACAAGGCCCTGGGTTCCCCAATACAACAAAAACAAAACACTAAATAAAAAGTAAAACCGAAGTGGGTGTGATGGCACAAGCTCATAAGCTTAGCACTTAAGAGGCTGAGATAAAAGGGTTGAGAATTTGAGGCCAGCTGGGAGACTCTCATCTCAAAAGAAAAAAAAAGCCGTTATTTACATATTCTAAGTCATAACATTTTGATAAAACCAAATATCTTTCCTACATTACAAAATGTATGCTGAGAAGAAATTTTATAAAATGAAGAAAAACACATAGGAAGTTATCCCTTTTAAATAAGGCCTAAAGCAAAACCTAGATACTAAAGTCTATACTACAAGTCTCAAACGTGGATGAACTCAGTGACAGAGCCCTTGCCTAGCATGAGCACACCCTGGCTTTGTCTGTTTGTTGAGACAGGGTTTCTCTGTGTAACAGAGTCCTGGCTGTCCTGGACTAGTTTTGTAAACCAGGCTAGCCTCAAAGTCATGGAAATCTGCCTGCCTCAGCCTCCCAAGTGCTGGGACTAAAGGTGTGCACTACCACACTTGGCAAAGAAAAGTTTTAAATCATGTTTGAAAGACATAACACAAAGCTCTCACAAAAGAAACTTCAAAAATCTAAGAGCACTATTGTTGGTTTCCCTATTTTACAAAAATTTCCCAGAAATTTAAAAAGGCAACATAGATAAATTCCTTCAAAGTATGTAACTTTTAAAAACAGAAGGAAAAGGCAAACATGATAATTAACGTGGAGAAACATAAGAAAACTCACTATTTTTCTTTAAAATACTTAAAAAGACACTACAGCTGTAAAAACCTATAGACTATTATAGTACAGAATGCATTTTTTAAAAAAGATTTATTTATTTTTATTATGTATACAATGTTCTGCCTGCATGTACACCTGAATGGCAGAAGAGGGCACCAGATTTCATTATAGATGGTAGTGAGCCACCATGTGGTTGCTAGGAATTGAACTCAGGACCCCTGAAAGAGCAACCAGTGCTCTTAACCACCAAGCCATCTCTCCAGACCCAGAACCCATCTTAATATATATAAATATTAAAAATCTATTTAGGTGAAGCCAGGCACATTGGTGCATGTCTTTAATCCCAGGCAGAAGGCAAATCTCTAGTTCAAGAACAGCCTGTTCTACATAGAGAGCAGGACAATCAGGGCTATATAACAAGTCTGTCTAAATAAAAATAAAAATAAAAAAAATAAAAACAAATGGACACACCTAGAGAGGATATACAGGAAGGAGGACCCAGGCTGGTATGATCAATGCTTGTTGGGATGGACATTGAGTGGAGGAGGAAACAAGCAACAGGACAGGAGCATGCCAAGGAGGACCTCTGGAGGGGTCAATGTAGCAA